>LR539128.1:675331-778720 GCA_900536315.3 Caenorhabditis becei
TATGACTACAGTTTCAGCGTCAGGAATGGAAAGAATGTGATGTAACAGAAAAGTGGGCGGAGACGAAGGGGGATGAATGAAGAAAAAACGAAAGAACTTTGAGAATGCATGAATATTTATGAACTGTGATATGAATCAACTCAACGTTTTACTCTTACCTGACTTCTCCTATCCCTTGTGATCGAACTTTAAGGGGGAGGAATGAGAGATAGGTAAATGAAAAGGAGAGGAGGGGACTATTAAGTATTCCACTTGTTTTTTGCTGAGATCCCTTTTTTATGAATGGACTGATTGAAAAGAAAAGATGAATGAAGGGATTGATAATGGAACGGTAGAGAATGATGACATGCTTTGGGAGAAGAAGGTTTCCGTTCTGATCCGAGATTAACTGGAAAGGTCTAATGGTAAAGATCTATTTTTCTGCGCCATTGGTCGTAGGGAAATTTGCCATGTAGCATTGAAGAATGGGTTGTCGCAACAAAAAAAGGAAACACAGATTCCAAGGTCTCAGGGGTCAACACGCGGATATGTTGCATGACCCGGACACCTTTATACACGAAGTTTAGGGACAATGACTTTTCATCTCTGTTTTTTTCCGGATCTTAACCAATTAGTCCATCCATCCCCCGCTATAAGCTAAAACATTTGCCACAGATGGCCAACCCCTTCGACCTTTCTTTTTTTAACCCTCTCATCTTTTTTTCCACCTCTGCATTTCATTCATAACACAGGGATGACACTCCACACGCGGCCCCCCGACCCCCGGGAGGTGTCTAAAAATAGTCTTGAGAATGTTACCGAATTCGTCTGGATTAGACATTTTGAATGGGATAGAAAGAAGAAGGCTGTCTTTCATTGATCAAACGGCAAACAAAATGGATATGAGAAGCGAAAAAGAGAAAATCTGACGTGATGGAGGCAATGGCTGAATAATTTAATGCACTTAAGATGGACCCGTCGCTGAAATTCGCATTTCCGGATCAAAAACGAACTTGAATGAGATATTATTGGAATTGTTGACAGTGTCCAAATTGGGAATAACTGAATTTGTCGAATGAGCTCAGAGAAAGCACACAAATATAGACCAAACCACCATGTTCGAAAACGTTCAAGGTCAAGTAAATAAGTGATTACTATTTTGTCAGCGTCACACTCCAGACAGAACAAACATGCATGATTTTTGAGGTGGGAGCGAATGGTGACGGATATAGGAGATGAAATGAACTAAGGAGGAGGAGAAGAAAATGTAAGATCGAATGAAGCCAGACTGGCGGGTGGGAACAGTTTATAATGTTTGCTGGCGCTGATGTCGTCAAAAATTTTAATCCAGAGAACCCACGCTTTTCAGTGGGCAAACGAGAGAAACATCGACGTTGCAATGACTATCATTTCGATTTCAAAGGCTTCGCGGTTTTTGGATTCGAAATTAGCTCAGAAATGGGCGGCGCCCGGGAGACGGTGGAGAAAAGCGGGGGATTACGGGCCGACCCATGACATGAGCTGTTTCTTTTTTTTGCTGCTTCAGGGTCGTCCGTTGATCCCACCCACCACCCTCCTAATGCCCAATTACTGGTGTTTGGGTCTGCTGAAACACTAATGATGAGGACTGAAAACAGACGAAATGTAGCACACTCCACCCGCCGAAGCACATTTTCGCAGAGATCAAGGTCGAGTTGAAGATTTCGCAGAAATCTTCTGTAGCGCTCTAGCACAAGATCAAAAGGTAGCCAAAACATGCGCAACTATGCAAACACCGAAAACACATACTTCACCGATTGATCAGGACCTTAACTGGTTTAGCTTTTGTTTTTTCCACCTGTCGCGTAGTTCAGGGTCACTACGTAGCTCCAGGAATTGTGACGACATCAACTCGGCAACTTTTACCCGACACGGAAGTTACAAGTTACGAAGTTACGTGTGGTGCCCTTTAGCTTCCAGAAGGTCTGAAAAGTGACGAGCTCCGCCCCTTCTCGTCGAATTTCAGGTTCACATTCTTTCTCCAGAGATCAGGTGTTTAGACCAATTAATTTGTGGGGATTATGATTATGCAAGCAAGTGCTCAGCCAAAAGACACCAACTTTTGCTGTGATATCATAACACAATTCACAGCGTCTCCCCGCTTAATCTGCTCGCACATTGAACTTGTCCAAGTGTCCAAAGTAGACTCCAACACGTGGAATCGGGAGCCGTGTAATCGTATGTGCTAATCTGGGCGGCTTCATTGAATTTTTGACGAAAGCACACCGGATAGACTGACATAAGGAAATGAGAGGAATTGAATGACTACGATCAAATTTCAAGACTAAATAACGGCGAATTGGGGTGGTATGACGGGTTAACGGGAGGCGGTCGTAAAATTGCAGATATTCATTTTTTGGAAGCAAGATGGGGATCCATAAGTAATGAATTTGGGGGTGTGAATTCACGCTTTACGGTTTTACGATTGCTTTTTACCAAACGTCATTGGAAGATGATGTGGGTGGCGGGAAAGGCAAAAATGGAGTGATGGAAGCATAAAAAGAGGAAAAATAAATGTCTAGGAGTCAAGAAGTCAAGAGAAGATAATGAGTTCCACTTAATTTTCAATTTTTCCAATTTTCAATATTTTCTCTTTTTCTTTTTTTAGCAACTTTGTGGGATGGATGTCTGAGTCGAAAAATAAGTGAATAACCTAAAATCTAAGGAATTTCTTTTTTCATTAACATAAGTAAAAACGGTAGACGCCTTCTTTAGATTTTGGGTATTAGGATCTGATGAATCGTTTCAAAAAGCAAATAGCAATAAGCGACAAAACCGAAAAACAAGGCGATGAGAATAGAATAGACCCCATCCAGCAACTAAGTGCCTGACCTTTGCCTAGTGTCTAAATGCAGTATTCCAAGAATCACCCGGCCAATTCCTGTGATGGTGGGTGAGGAAGACGCGAATGAGACGTCACTTTTCAGGTCGTGAAGAAAAATTAGTTGATCCGGAAAGAGAGGGAAGAAAAACACGAACCAATTCGGGCAGGGCTCTGTCGTCTTCTTGTTCTTTCTTCTTTCGGCAAGGATGCACCTATTAAGTGTGGGGGAGGGCGCAGAATAAAATATAATTTTTCATCAGGATCGTCTAGGCCAATTCATGACGCATATCCTTAAAGGCACCTGTTACAAGCCGAGGGGGTGTGGAAAATAAACTATGACCCATTAGACCTGAGATTCATTGCTTCAGGTGGAAAAAAAATAAGAAAATCTGTGAGATCTCTTCTTATTTGCTGCTGAATTTTGAACTTTGCAATGAGTCAGCCATTAGAGGAAAAAAAAGAAAGAGCCGAAAACTTGGCAGGGAGCCAAAGTCAAAACACTTGGAACCGGACCAACAATTAACAACAAGCAACAAATAAAGCCTTTACCCAACTTAACTCAACTTGGAAAACAGCAACACGCATCAAACACCCTTGGTCATCATCAGCTGCCGTTTTTCTTTTTCAGTTTAAGGCGAATTGGAAGAGATGTGGGATCTGGTCACTTGGACTACTGGCCTAAAACGCAACATTCTTTCATAATCCATTAACTTTTCACCTGCTCCTCCTCTCCCCGATATTTGAAAATGAAATCATGACATGATCATAACACTGTTTCGTCGTCGGGGGAAAGGAGTGACCAGAAGAGTATACTACTTGCTGATAAGGGAAAACGCACGGAAAACGGTCAAAACGTGTGTACTTCTTGACCATGATAGAACGAGGAACCAAGTTTTGAAACTTGGCACAGTGCCAAAACTGGGTGGCTGGTGTTTGAAAGAAAACTGAAGAGATTTACAGACGGGATGCACAATTTGATCTGAGGAAATGGAAAATCTTAAGGTTTAGGAAGGTGAGTAAAAAAGTAAACAGCTGGATTTTAGGAGACTGGATAGGATTTGTTAAGGATCACGGAAATGAAATCGTCATGCATCTGTGTTGGCATCATGCCAAGTCTCTCAGAGCAAGTCCGACGACAGTTCAAGAGTCCAGCAGTCCAGTCGGATCATTCCAGTAGCTCTGCTACAACATGTTGTTCTGACTATACGTGATATTTTCCGTTTTCCTCATTACACCCGAGCTTTGGTATTTCAAGTGTCACTGGCTTCAAAATCAAATTCCAATCGAAGCCATAGTTGAACACTTGGAAGGTCAAATTTCTGAGATCGTTCTTCCCTTATCTTATCCCCTGAACAATGGAAACGTGACATGTGGAGAGATAGATAGCATTGTTTTCCATTGTCAGACATAATGTACAGTCCAGAACAAGACGAGGGGCGGAGTCGGTAATGAGCCCCGTATTCTTATCTTATCGGTAAAAGGGCGAGTTGGTTGGGGGTTGGGGAATCCATCTCAGTCAATGTTGACTGTTGACCACAATACTTGCGGTTGGTCAAATTCCTCTTAATTGTTATGGTTCTGACTCCTAATTCTAAGTTTTCTATTCTGTTATACCCCCTTAGATTTCTCTCCGCCAAAAACCTTTAATGAAAAGTTCTTCTGTCTCAATGTCTAGGAGGAACTAGAAAAGGTGGAATATCCTGTTTCAAGTTCCGATGATCTAATGCCAATTAAAACTCCTAAATCTCAACAAAATGTAACATTTCTTATCTACCCTTTCCTCTGACCATTTGCCTTCCTTGAAAACCTTGCACCCACTCGCAGTCCATGAAACTTTCACATGATAACCACCCAAAGTTCTCTGATCAGAAGCAACCTGGGGTTGATGACGTGGCACGTAAAACGGCAGTGATAATCAATTGTGTCTATCCAATCGCTTCCAACCGAACGGAACCGGATTGCTGCGTGGGTAGGGGGAGATATGCGCGACTAGGCGGACATGTACCGTTGATTTCTTTTTAATATATCTCCTGATAGGGTCACTATTTTCATTTTCATTTTCTCATCCTCCACGTCGCAACTTTTGCAGGCCGGCTTGCGCTGTTATTACACTGCTGGTTCGGTGGCAAAATATGGTGCAATAGGGTCTAACTGTTAGAAGGGCAAGGGGTATAAATGGCATTCGGTTTCAGATATTCCACATCTTACTTCGCGTTCAATATCTGTCTTTTGCTTTACAGCCTCGAAACTCAAAACTTATAAACTTCCAATTTTCAGACATATCAAAATGTTCCGTGCAACACAATTCCTACGCGCGCCGCTCAGAAACTCATCTCTGAAAATTCTCCGTCCGTCGCAGACCGAACTTATCAAGACAAGGTCCACAGCACTTGCTCCATACGAGAAGGTCAGCCCAATTACAGCAGTGGGAGCGACGCCAGTCGGAGACGCCAATGGCAACTACTGGTGAGTTTGAATTAGAAAAACGGGGAGGGAGGGTTTCGAAGTATGCCGGAAACATCTGGCATACAGAAAACTTGAGTAGTAAGTGAGAAAATGTTTCGAATTTTTGGGAACAGGTGGTCCATAGCACAAACAACAAAGTAAACAGAATAAATAGAAATAACCAAGAAGCCGATGAGTAAGCGTAGTGTAGAGTACCAGGAACGTTTGAGAATTTCACACGTTTGGCTAGGGAATCGGATTCTTGTCATGTTTGTCGTATTTGCAACAGAATCCTACTCATTCACAACTAATTGTTTTTTGAGAACAAGCTGTTGAAAAAACGAGAAAAACAACAAGGCCGATGAGGCATGCTGACAGTTTCGGTTTAGACAGGATCAACTTTTTAAGGAAAACTTCCGTTGTGTGCAAAAAGCAAAAACAAA
This sequence comes from Caenorhabditis becei, assembly GCA_900536315.3. Classification (NCBI taxonomy): domain Eukaryota; kingdom Metazoa; phylum Nematoda; class Chromadorea; order Rhabditida; family Rhabditidae; genus Caenorhabditis; species Caenorhabditis becei. The sequence goes on from LR539128.1 coordinate 681,062, forward strand.
GGTTGTAGGATGTAGAATTTTAGCCGGATCAAAGATGAACATGACTCAGACCGGTTAAGACTAATGGAAAATGGCCAAAATGAGAAGAGAGCATTTTTTGGTTTTTTTCTGAAAAATGTTAGAAATGACGTTTTACAAGTGATCAGGATGAGACCATCGCGTCAATCTTAGCGGTCTTAAACCGCAATTCAAATCCATCATCCAGTCGAACTTGCGGTGTACTGTATTTGTGTGGGATGGTAAGAAATCAACGATCGTAATGTACATTGTTGACCACTCCGAAGTGTCAGGTCAAAACTGATAAGAAGCACGAGAGAGGGAATCAGATTATAGCATGTAAAACTGTAAAACGAGGAAAGGGGTGAACAAAGAATACCAACTACATACTTGAACTAAAAACTTGCGAATTCTGATTAATAGTTACAGCACAAAGACGAGACAGAAGCACCCGCTGATCAACACGCGAAACGACTTGAAAAAGGCGCAACGAGTTGTTGTGAAGCTTGGAAGTGCGGTGATTACACGTGAAGACGAGTGTGGTCTGGCTCTTGGACGATTGGCTTCAATTGTTGAACAGGTCAGTGCAGAAGCAGCAGCGGCAGAAAAAAAGTGGCGGTGGGCCAGGGCGGGGCCAATTATCCGATGTTATTTCTGGCATTTGCGCTCTAGTACCAAACTTGCGCCATTGTAAACATACACACACACAGTTCAAAAACGGACGTTAGGGCCCCGTCGCATGAATAAGAAAAGAGAAGCGACTCGAAAAAAAAGTGCGGCGGTGAGTGACTTTCAAAGTTATGTTGGCTCCACAACAATTGTGGAAAGGTGTTCGATGAAATAGAGTGGAGGCGGAAGGAAAAGTGGCAGAATGTCACGTTGACCTACCAGAGAGGTAATTTGAATGGGAAATGTGATGAGGATCTTTGTAGGCTGATCCATGTCTAGGGGAGGGGTAAGGGGAGGCTTAAAATGACACTGAGTGATCGCCACTTTGAAATTCGACCCTAAATTGAAAAAAAAAAGTTGAAAACAAACAAACAGGTATGAGGATTAGAAAGCGATTACCGTATTGGAATTGAATGATTAAGAATCTGTCTTATAGGAATTTTCTGACCAGTCATAGTTATGGAAATGAAAATAAGGAGCTAGACCAGATCACCTTGCAAAACCGCAAAACCGGAGACAAAAATCAGTTTTCTTCTGATTTCCGGGTCAAAATGGAGGGAAATGGGAGAAAATTGAAGAAAATAATGGCGACTTTTCAGGTGTCCGAGCTGCAACAATCCGGAAGACAGATGTTGATCGTGTCGTCTGGAGCGGTGGCATTTGGAAGACAGAAGCTTCGTCAGGAGCTGGTTATGAGCATGAGCATGCGACAGACACTCAGGTGAGACTATACCAGACATCAAATTGAAACGGCAGAGATAAGCGGATGAGGGAGGGAACCTGGAATTTCTTTCCGAGAATCTGGGATCACTTCTTGGAAGAAAGAAAAACAGCAAAAAGTGACAATTTTCAACATAGTCTGAGAAGTAGGGAGAAGTAGCATAAGCATAGAATAAGCTTCTCGGAAATCGGATCATCTCCCCAAATCTCATCATATCATCATCATCATCCGTTACAAACTGTTCCGTTTTCTTGCAGAGGTCCATCCGGAATGACTGCTGACAAGAGAGCTTGTGCTGCTTCGGGAATGCCAGGACTTATGTCTCTCTACGAGCAGCTTTTCCAACAATACGGTATCACTGTTGCTCAAGTTCTGCTTACGAAGCCGGATATTGACGACGATCAGCGACGAAAGAACCTGCAGGCCACAATCGAAAGCCTCCTTTCTCTGAACATCATCCCAATTGTCAACGCCAATGATGCTGTCGCCCCGGACCCAAAGTTGAATATGGTGAGTAACAATGGGCTAAAGGAGGAAGTTCGAGTTCAGGAAACCAAGCACGTGCATTGTTGAGAGATAATTGCATTCCGACGATGATGATGTCATAACACTATTGAAACACCCTTTCTCTAATCCTCCCGTCAATTTTCTTTGTTTCCAGCACATCTCCGACAATGACTCGCTCGCCGCCAGACTCTCCGCGGAAATTGAAGCCGAGCTGCTCATTATCCTGTCAAATGTTAATGGAGTCTACACCGGACCACCAGACCTTGAGGGCTCCCGACTTCTTCACACCTACGTGCCATCCGAAAACTCTGGAGTCACTTTCGGAGCCAACAGCAAGTTTGGAACAGGTGGAATGGAAAGCAAGGTCACTGCTTGTGTGACTGCTCTCCAAAACGGGGTGACCACAGTCATCACCAATGGACTTGCTCAGGACGCTATTACTGACGCGGTTGCTGGAAAGAAGATTGGCACCATGTTCTGCAACACCAAGGGTTACGAGGGACCACCAATTGAGGAAGTTGCCGAGAAGTGTCGTGACGCTGGACGTCAGCTTGCCGCGCTTTCAAACAAGGAACGTGGAGCCATGGTCCGCCACTTGGCCGCTCTATTGTTGGACAAGGAGAAGTACATCATTGAGGCTAACAAAACTGACCTTGCCAATGCCAAATCTTCCGGGCTTGACCCCCAGCTTCTCAACAGATTGAAGATGACGCCTGAGAAGATTCAGGACTTGCACGCTGGATTGAACACCATTGCAGACTCTGCCGAGACACTTGTCGGACGTGTCCTCAAAAAGGTCAAGGTTGCGGAGGGACTCTTCTTGGAGCAAGTCACAGTTCCAATTGGAAGTCTTATGGTTATCTTCGAATCCCGTCCGGATTGCCTCCCACAGGTTGCCTCCCTTGCCATGGCTTCTGGAAACGCACTTCTGCTCAAAGGAGGAAAAGAAGCTGAAGAAAGCAACAAGGCTCTTCACGCACTTGTCCAGGAAGCTCTTGGAACTCATGGCTTCGAAATGAGAGATGCAGTTACCCTGGTCAGATCTAGAGAAGATGTTGCTGACCTGCTCCAGCTCAAGGTAAGACAATGTGACTGATACACTTTCAATGCAATGTTCTTCTTTCAGCATCTCATTGACTTGGTTATCCCACGTGGATCTTCCGATTTGGTCCGTTCCATGCAAGAGAAGTCCAAGGGAATCCCAGTGCTCGGACATGCCGAAGGTGTCTGCCACGTGTACATCGACAAGGATTGCGATGAGCAGAAGGCCATCCAGATCGTTCGTGACTCCAAATGCGATTACCCATCGGCTTGCAATGCTGCTGAGACCATTCTGATCCACAAGGACTTGGCGACTGCTCCATTCTTCGACTCTCTGTGCTCCATGTTCAAGGCAGAAGGAGTCAAGCTTCACGCTGGACCAAAACTCGCTTCTCTTCTCAAATTCGCCCCACCACCAGCGGAAAGCATGTCTTTCGAGTACGGATCACTGGAATGCACACTCGAGGTTGTTGACAACGTGGAGGAGGCCGTCGCTCACATCATCCGCTACGGATCCGGACACACCGAGTCGATCATCACAGAGAACAGTGAGTTCTGTTTTGCTAGTTGGCATCAATGTTCTTCTCTTTTCAGCAAAAACCGCCGAACACTTCTTGAAGCACGTGGACAGTGCTTGTGCTTTCCATAACGCCTCCACCAGATTTGCTGATGGATACCGGTTTGGTCTGGGAGCAGAGGTCGGAATCTCGACTGGCAGAATTCATGCTCGTGGACCAGTTGGAGTTGAAGGTCTTCTGACCACCAAGTGGTTGTTGAGAGGAGAAGGACATCTTGTGGAGGACTTCAAGAACGGCAAATACGCGTATCTTCATGAGAACCTCAACCCAAGCGAGGTGTTCAGAGCATTGGACACTGCTGACTTGAAATCCGCATCGGCTTAAGGAGAAAGAGGAAAAGAAGGAGAATAACAAAGAAAACTACTTATTTTATCAATCGGTTCTGGGTTTTCATTTATTTGTATGTACGTCCGTGAAGGATGAGAGATTTGTGTGTCTTTTCTTTTTTTTTTTTAAATTTTTCACAAGAATAAATGGCTAATAATTTTTTGATCTTGTTTCCAGGAAGTAGACGTATTTTGTTGAGAATTGCAATACATTCTCAGTATCGAGACCATAGAACCCATGTCTACCAAGAAAAAGCAAATTCTAAAAATCCCAAGGTGAAATATTCCACAAAAATAGTCGTTGCTGAATAGAAACCTGATTGTTATTGTCAACACTACCGTTCAAATATAAAAGCATGGAAAACCAGGGTTTTATCGAAGAATCATGGAGAAGTTCATCCGGTATACGCAATACGGTGGTTTTGCTTCTGCGCAAGTTATCAATGGACTACTGCTGTACCTCTTGTATACAAAGGCTGGCAGTAGCTTTGGAAGATATCGTATCCTGATGATTGTCTTCTCTTTCTATGCAATGTCCTATTCGCTTATTGAAGTTTTGACGTTGCCGGTAAAAATTTGACAACAGACCGTATAAGATGTTTATGATACAGGTCATGTTCACAAAAGGTCATTCACTTTGTGTGTGTTCAGACGGACCCCTAAAGCTATTCAGACCTATTGGAGTGCCTCTCACTTGTAATTCAGTTTACGAAATTCGGAAATTGAAAGTTGTGTTTTAGCCCTTTATTGTGGTTCTTTCGGAATGTGCATTTCCCTCCTGGCTCTTCATTTCTACTATCGTTACATTGCGGTTTGCAAGTGACCTTTTCTAAGATTATACATCTTTTATAACATTCTTGGATTTAGACCTGACAAGCTTCACTACTTCGATGGATCTCGCATCATCACCACAATTATCCCATGTTTTGGAGTCTGGGCTACTTGGACATGGGTGGTTTACTTTTTCATGTCACCTGTACCGGAAAAAGAAGAACACTATCAGTTAGTGTAAAGTTCTGGATCTTCAAACATTATACACTTTTCAGTGATGTGCTCTTGAAATATTTTGACGCTGATTCTTACAAAGCTTCCTTCATATCTATGCTATATAGATCAGCAGATACAGAAAATGGTCCTGGACACTGGAACTTTGCCGATATGCTTGCATGCACTATATTGTCAATGATCATGTCGTCTTGCTTCTCTACAATCATATTTTGTGGTCTGAGAGCCCTACAGCAAATGAAGAACTGTGGCGCTCACATGAGTAACAAAACAAAAGATCTGAACAGACAACTTTTTATTACTCTTGGAATGCAGGCATGTAACTTCAACAACTCTCTCATTTGGAAATTTTCAGACACTTCTCCCACTATTCACCATGTATCTCCCAGTCGGATCTTTCATTGTCCTTCCTGTTTTCGGCATTGAACTTGGAGTGAATGCCAACAAAACTGGAGCTTTTGTTGGCATCTATCCCGCTCTGGATCCACTAATTGCTATCCTTCTCATCAAAGATTTCCGGCACTTTGTGATGTGTAGAAAGCAAAATGATAAAAGGCTATTCACAAGTACAGGATTTTCTACTCATGAAAAAACAGCCTCTTCTGTGAGGATCTAATATTTCGTAAAATTTTTTTGGCTTATTTTTGTAAATAAAGTGGGACTGTTATGATTCTGTCTTTTCACAAGTATATTATTGGAAATCAAATGTTACGGTCCAGTGCTGAATCTTGTTCGCTTCAAAAAAGTTTTCATTTGGTCGCAAATGCTTCTCAATTCATCTGACGTGTAGTTTCTGACACAAACACGGAACAAAACACACCAAACTGTTTTTCTGATGCCACTTGATCTGTCTGTATATCCTTGATTTCTTGGGTATTTACATTTTTACCAAAATATCTATTCGATGAAGTGAACATTGAATGGAGTCTTAATTGTTATGGTTAGATAGTCTATAACCAAAGTATATAAACGAGGATGTAAAGTTGGTTGAGTCCTAGTTTGGAGACTCTCAAAATAATGAATTTCATCCAGCTAATGCAGTATGGAGGCTTTGTTGCTGCTCAAGTTATCAATGCTCTACTACTTTATTTATTGTATACAAGAGCTGGTAGCAGTTTCGGTCGCTACCGTATTCTTATGATTGCTTTTTCTTATTATGCTATGGTTTACTCACTGATAGAAGTTGTGACATTGCCGGTACTTGAAGTCGAAGAAAAATGGATTTCAAGGCAATTTTTTCAGATAATGGTTACCAAAGGACATTCCTTATGCGTTTGCTCAGATGGTCCTTTGAAATTGAACAGACCTATTGGAGTACCTCTCACTTGTGAGTGCAAACTATCAGATATCCTCGAGAAATTGTGTTTTAGCATTGTACTGCGGATGTTTCGGAATGTGCATCTCACTGTTAACTCTACACTTCTTCTATCGGTATATAGCGGTTTGCAAGTAAGTTTCTTGAAGAAAACCAGGTACTCAAACCTGAAAGACCTTGTTCAGACCCGATAAACTATACTATTTTGACGGAAAACGCATCATAATCACTTTTCTCCCATGTTTCGGGGTTTGGATAGTTTGGACACTAACTGTTCTTCTCTTCATGTCTCCAGTGCCGGAAAAAGAAGAACATTATTAGTACGTTTTGGTTTTCTGTTAAGTTTCAGAGTGTAACCAACTTTCAGTGACGTGCTCCTGAAATATTTTAACACAAACTCATATGAAGCTGCGTTTCTCTCATTTCTTTACAAGGTAACTAGCATTTTCGAGTGTCATTGCACTATTTTGTTTAGACACAAGATACCGAAAATAGTCCTGGACACTGGAATCTTCTTGATTTGATGGCATCTGCAATTCTCTCGTGTATCATGTCAACTTGCTTCTCAACTATCATGTTCTGCGGTTTGAAAGCTTTACGGCAGATGAAGAACTGTGGGGAGCATATGAGCGCCAAGACAAAAGAGCTGAACAGACAACTTTTTGTGACGCTTGGAATGCAGGTCTGGTTCATAAATAGATTCAAAAAATGAAGGTTTCCAGACTCTTCTTCCATTCATTACCATGTACGCGCCTGTTGGGTCAGTTATTGTCTTACCCGTATTTGGCATTGAACTTGGTGTAGCTGCAAACAAAGTCGGAGCGTTTCTGGGCTTATATCCTGCATTAGACGCTTTGATTGCAATAATTCTCATTCGGGACTTCAGAAACTTTGTGTTTTGTAAGAAGAAGTTTGGAAAGAATATTGTGTCAGGGATTCACTCGACTACTACTGGAATACAGTCAATGATGGAAAAGTCAGTGACCAAAACTTGAGCAAGTGGTCTATGGTTCCTCCTCAACATTTTCCGTACTTTTCTCTCACATTCTCACTAACCTAACATAACAAGCTTCAACAAACTCGTCATATTTTCCGTGATTTGTGATTTCTAAACTATTTATTTTCCTTTAACTACATACACATAAACTTTTGGTTTCTTGTAATTGCCCCCCTTTGTATTTTGATGTTTTTGGTAGATAGAAGATATCAGTTTCTCTTCATCCCATTCGAATTTTTAATGAAAATAAATCACATCACACATTTCGCAATAAAATCCACTGTCCCGCAGTGCGGTGACGGCTGACCAAACAGTTGTGAGAGACTGTCAGTGAGTAAGAAAGTCAAAGAATCAGTATTGTGTCTCGGAAATCACAAAAAGCCAAATATTGAACTCGCACGGCCTCGAAAACAAAGAAATGAGTCAAGGAAAGGGTGCCATTGTGGATTCACCTGTTACGAAATAGTAGGGAAAAGCCTAAGGTCAAACTAAATCTTCCTTCTTCCGCGATAGGCAGCTACTTTTCTGTTTACCCTTGGTACCTTTCCGTGATATAAATTGATCAGAAAATCACTGGGAAAAGTATCATTTCATTTCTACCAACCAACTACTACAATGGCAATCAAGTTCTTCCTCCTCTCTACAGTAATCCTCCTCACATTCGTCGAGGAGACTGAAAGTATCTGCATCTCGCGAAGAACAGAATGGGGAGAGTTCGGCGCTTTCTTTACCGATCCGCTTTGTGATGTTTGGTGTAGAATCAGGGTGAGTTTGGTCTTTTCGTATCCAATTACATTTTATGGGTTTTCTTCTTCTTTTAGGCTTGCGGAAAGGGCGAATGCAGAGAAGATCGGACGCTTCGTCGGGCGAACAACGCTAGATGTATGTGCGAGAAGTGCTACAGAGATGATGACGGAACTGTTGTCTATCCCAGTGATGATAGTCACGATTGGACGAGAACCAACTCCAATGATGGCACCTACCGTAACCCGAATCAAAACCGATACAACAACGACAACAGAAATCAAAATTCGAACCAAAACTCGAATCAGAACCAAAACCAGAGAAGCCAAGACGACCTGTACCCAAGCCAATCTGGCTATGACAATTACAACTACAATCAGAACGATTTCAACGCCAACTAAAACTTTTTATCTCTTTCTGTATAATACATGTACTTTTCCAGCCTATAAAATACGATTCTGTTTTGTTGAACATGCCAATGCGAAACCACAAACAGAAGTCGCTATTCACAATACAAACACATTAAGACATGAACTTTGTCCGAGATCTTTTTGAGGTGCCCGACTTCCGCAAATAACAACTGCTAATAAGTTTGGGGCAAACAGAAGTGAGAAACTGTCTTGAACAATGAGTCAGGAGGTGTGTCAAATGATGTAGGGGCTCGGGTTTCACTGGTATAAAACAACATTTATTTCTCGAGGTAGGTTAACTAAAAATGCTCCTTTACAATTTGACTCTTCTGTTTGCCCTTGTAGCCTTGGCTTCTGGAGCCACGATATGCTCATCCAGCAGTCTCTTGTCGACATTCACAGACCCGCTGTGTACTTCCTGGTGTAAAGTTCGGGTAAGCATTATATCATCTGCTTGCAACCCTTCAATCTTGTTTTTCAGCTATGCAGCTCCGGATCCTGCAGAAGTGTTCTGAGCGGTGACGAACCGACTTGCCAATGCGAATCGTGCACTTTCAGCAACTGGTTTGGGTCTTCAAGTGACTCGAACAACAACCAGCCAGTGACAGGACAGTATTATCAAGCGGGATCTGGAGGAGAGATGACCACGCAGAACTTTAGAAATAACTATGATAACAACAATAGGTATAATGATGGGTATAACACGAATGGCTATAACAACGGCTATAACAATGGTTATAACACCGGTTACCGTACTACTGCCGGCTATGGAAACGCCAATTCAAACTTCAACTCTAATCAGCAATATTCGGATTATAACAACAACTACAATGGCAACTACAGAGGCAACCAGTATGGATCTAATGTCCCCAGTGGTTACGGTAGTGCTGGGCAAGGAAACTATGCATCTGGATATCAGAACTTGAGGAGAAAGTGATCTATTTGATTTCTTGTGTAAAACTTTGTATAATAAAAGGTTTTTATTGAAGTCAGTTTCAATTCAAATAATTATATGCACACACACAAAAGCAAAATAAACTTGTGGAAAGAAGAGAGAATTGGAAAAAATCTAGCTGAAATTTACACTAATATAGAGAAAAAATGGGAGATTGGTTCAAATAAATAAATGAATAAAAGTTGTTCCTGAAGCGTCAAAAAATGGGGAAAGGATAGGAAAAGTTCTAGTATTTTGGTGGAATTTTGGGAATACTGCCACGGGAAAATGTTGAGTGTTGAATTATGGCATTTTGGGGGAGTAGATGGGAAACCGGGATTGATTGCGAGCTGGTATACGGGAAGGTACTAACTTCTAGCATAACAAAATACATGGGTTTGTGACACGGAGATTAAGGGTAAAAGCAGTTGGGAAATGGGAACATGGGGATCTAGATCACAGCGGATGGTTGTTGTCACTAGGTGGTGGGGGGAAAGGATTGATTTTGTGCGTCGAAAAGGTTTTTTTTTATTTTTTGAGAAAAAAGGTACTTGGACTGTGATCAAATGTGTTATGATTGCGAAATGAGTTGCCTCTGAGGCTCTTGACAAAATATTTGAAGGAGAAGGGGTGCGTCAATATATGCATAAAATATGGAATATGGAACGAAATACCGGGAGAGATGAACTACGAGGTGCACGGGTACGGTAGCTAACAGTGGAAATGGCTAAAAGCGGGCAAAACTGGGGTAGGGGGCAAGTGACTAGAACATGGATCCGGGATGTTGGGGTATGCACACAAAGTGGTAAGTTAGTGGGTGGGAAAAGCATGGAGATGATGAAATTTGTAAAGCTAGAACAGGGTTTGGTAGGAAAACGGTAGGGAAGTCAGAAGATGTCAAAATAAATGCTCTGTGAATTCAAACGGTGATATCGATAAGTTCAGTTGATGGCGAGAAGGTGGAGGATGGAAGCTCTTTTTTAATCGGGTACTTGTCGTAGATGGCAGAAATGATATTGTCGAGTGCTGGAAGACAAATTGGTTCATGGCTCAAGTTTCCTTTTGTCCTTACTTGGCTTAAAGGTAGGGTCAATCAGAGGATCATTGCCGTTGGACATCTTTCTTTGACGCACTTCACGGATCTTGAGGATCAGAGAGGAACGGTTCGGGAAGACGTCTTGGTGTTGTTCTTGGAACTTGTTGATTTCTTGGGCTGAAAATTTTCAATTCTCGAAGCTCTTTTTCAATATCCCTTACTATTTGGGAAAAGTCCCTCGTCACTCAAAAAGTGATAAACCAGTCTTCTGCGCTCCTCCAGAAGCTTCTTATTCGAAGACCGCTCCCCAAACATTGGAGTTGTCTGGCCTGACTTCATGGCTCTTGGAGTCATTGGAGTACTCGGCGACTCAACGTTGTCCGGATTGAAGTTTGGTCCGAAGAAAATTGTCTGGTCCTGGCCAGGAGTTTTGAATGGGGTCGGCAAGTTGGGCGACGCCGGAACTTCATTGTAGATCTGAAGGAAAGTCGATTTTTGACCATTCTGCCCTATCTATCTTCTTTCTCATCCATCTATCTCTCAATTTGATTACCCCATTCTGCATTGCCCCATTCTTTTTAATTACCTTGGGCGTAAATTCCGGAAGCTGCGCGAATTTCTCGGTGAATCCAACTCTAGCGAGAAGTCTAAAATGATAAGATGTGACGTTAATTGCGCCGCCGCAACAAACCTATCCATTCGCTCGTCATCTCGTTTGAACAACTTGGACGAGACGGCCGCTTCCGTCTCGATTTCTCGCAGTGGTCTCTTGTTTCCTGAAAAACAAATAGTGAATGGCGGCGAGCAGCTTGTGGTTAGCGGGGGGAAATCGCGGTGGTTTGTCATCCCACAAACAGCCTGCTTTTGGCCGGGCAACGATGTCCGAGTGGTTAAGGAGATGGACTTGAAATCCATTGGGCTTTGCCCGCGTAGGTTCGATTCCTGCTCGTTGCGTCAGCTTTTTGTCATTTCCCGGAAACTCACGTCTCATTCCAAGTTGAGCTGGAGTCGGTTGAAGGATAAATTCCTGGTTTGGAGCCAGAAATTGAGCAGTTGGGATTGGAGTCGGACGGACCACAGTTGGTCTAATCACAGGGCTTTGGAGCGGGGTCTCAGCTGGCTCGATTTTGACACGATCCAAGAAACTGACACTTTCAAGCTTCTCCTGAAGCTGGGGCATCAGATTGGTGGTCTCCGGGCACGACATCTGGAAGGAATCGGAATGAAACTAGTACGATAAGAAGAAAGAAGAGAATAGAAAGAGGGGTGATCGTTGAGAAGACTAGGTCTAAACGGCCGTAAAGCAACTTTCGCCCCACATGATTTATTGCTCCGGTCCGCAATGTGTTTTGATTTTAAAGAGCGAAAAACCACTGCGACAAATCAGAGACACCCGAGAAACAGAGGATCTCGGGGGTCAGTGTCGGGCGGCGGCTCGATTTCGGCTCAGATCCGAGTGAAAACTTGAGCTTTGGAACTTGGCAAGCAAGCTCATGATTGTGGTTGCTGTTGGAAATCTGATTACACACCCTGCCACCATATAACTAGAAAGAAGGAACTAGAAACCAACTCCTACCAAGTTAGCGAAGAAGTGAACAAAATGAGATGGGAACTACATTCCATTAGCACTGATTGGGAGGCGGGAGTGAGGTCTCTGGGGAATGAGATTCGACGACAAGGCCAAAGTCTTTTTTGCAAGACTGGTGGCAAAAAAGGCGGGCACCTCCTCGCTGCCGGTCAAAACATCTCGCGGGGGCCGGGCCCCGAGAAACAACTGCACTTATCTTGATGACTGCTTTCCTTTTCTATCCTTATGCCTACGGTAGCCGGAAGTAGGCGGATCTGCGCCGTGAGTAATTATGGCGGTCGGGTGTCTGTCTTGCAGAAAACGACGGTCGACTGATTGGGAATGGTTAGTAATAATTCACTCGAGGTTCGGAATGTTAATGAGAAGAAGGAAGGGGGAGTGGAGGAGGAAGACGGGAAGTGATAAGGAAAGGCGGTCTGAACAAAACGATACGACTTGAGAGGAAGTTAATGAATCAAACAAAGTCTAGGTTGAAATAGACCCTGAACCAACCTTCATCGGCTGAACTCCTGTCAGTGGCGACGTGATAGATTCAACTGTTGGGAAGCACATGATAGAGGAGAGTGCGGGGTTCTGAAAGGATACTTGATGACGTGCAAGGTTCAGTTTGACGTAGTCAATTATTATCAAGGCCTCTTCTGCCCCCCCTCGCCTTCCGCTAATTCGATACAACATGTTTCTCCTAATTCTTTTCTTTCTTTCCGGTGACTGTGTGTGTGGCCCTTTTTGTCAATCGACACGTTATCACAGTTATGCATGCATTAGGAAAACATTCCTCTCGTCTTGGCGTCCAACCAACTACTCTTACTAACCAAAACGCGGAATGCGGACACGGGTGTCGGGTAGAATGCTGATGCATCGTACATCGGTACAAACTGTCGACCCGGTGTTGTCGAGTTGACCAGAGTACTTATCATTGCCGGGTTGAAGGTGGGGTAGACCTGAAAGGAATCTGAATTAGTAACAAATTTGTCTCTTTTGTTCTGTGGCTGTCCCCCAATACACACTACCATAAAAGTTTGGTGGTGTTTAGTCGCGGTGAGGACAAACATGTTGGACTACTCCACCCACCCCAGCAGTTCCTTGTTTCAAGCTGTCAAAGTCGAACTGCAAGCCATTTGTCAGCGCAGGTGAACCAGCGATACTCGGCGTGTTCACCGAGATGGCTGACAAGCTCGGACTCAGCAGTGGGAGGGATGAGAAGTCGAATGATGACGTGGATGATGTTGTGGATTCACGCGATGACGACAAGTGCCGGAATGCAGAGGCTCCCGGTGTCATTGGTGTCATTGGGCTGAGAAGCGCGGTGCCATCGACAAACGACTTAGCCAGATCATCCGAGTTGCGTATCTCAAAGTCGAATACCTGGAACACAGTGTTGTTGCTGCTGGGTTATCTTTGTTTCCGCGTTGTGACATATCAAAATGGTCATGGTGACAGTATCAAAAAGTCACTAATGAGCAAGCAAAACACATTATGGGTATGCATGGCAGCTATAATTACAATTTACCTGATTCCTTGTCGGAGTGCTAGCCACTGGAGTCGAATTCAATGACTCAGACTTGATCTTCTTGTCCTTTGTACTCCATTTCCAGTCAGGATGAGCTTTGAAGTGCGCTTCCTTAACTTGTGTCGCCAACTTGTGATACTCGGCCTTTTGATCAGCAGCCAGTGAGTACCACCATTCGCCGAGGATTTTCGAAACCGTCCGGTTGTCCTTATTCGGGTACTTTTGATGCACTAGTGGTCGGTGACGTTTCGAGAAGATCATAAAAGCGTTCATTGGTCGTCGAACATGTGGTTCGTTCTGAAGAGACAAATGAATTGAATTAGAATTGGAATGTAAACCCTGAATCAACAAACAACATAGAGACGTACGTACCGTGGTTTTGGATCTTCTACGCTCTTTGGAAACGGCAAAAACCTCCGGTTTCACGTCCATGCTCTCTTTCACATGTGACGACTGCTCGTAGTCATCTCTCGGCTCGATTTTCACTGGAAAAAAGGGGAAGATGGTCTTCAGTTGATTTCAAATGCGATATAATATCAGTTTCTCATTTTCTCAGTTTTCTTTTTCTTTTTTCTATTTGATCAACAAACCTGGGGAACGGAACGCTGAGTTGACACTGCTGCCAATGGTGTTAGTGGAAGAGGCCTAGAAAGAAGGAAGACTGATCAGAGAGGGATATTGATGAAGGGCGTGGTCTGAGTCAGTAGGGATGAAATGTTACGTGCTAAAGCTTCTTATATAATATCTTTGTTCTGACTTGGAGCTGTTACGTGTTCACCTAATCAGACAAGTTTCTCGGTAGACTACCTCAAACGACCCAAACAAAAAATAAACTTTCTGTTCAAGTTTCCTAGTTTGAAAATCTGAATCTCAGAATCTAGAATTCACCCTTAGAATCAGAAATGGAAACAGAAACAGAAACAAAAGTTCATGACGAACCTGTGACGGAAGTGACGGAAGACTTCCTTCATTAGTCTCGACAGACAGCTCTCTCGACATATCGTCTTCTGCTGAAAATGTTCAGTTTGGCTCAGGTAGAATGGGGATCTGGAAGTGGAAGGAGTTGATCCGCTTTGAGCTAAAGCGCTTCGGAAAAATATGACGTTTTGTTAATGAATGGGTATGATGGATACGTAGGCTTGAGCCGTATTCGGTTGCCTAGTCCTAAAGCTAAAAGATTAGATGCAAGAGCTGAATTCGGAATTCCTAAGCTAAGCCAAAGTCTACCTTCCATTTAATATTATATTATTGCTGCCACAATTTTCATTCTCTTTCAAGATTAGAACTTGAAAGAGCTTGGATGATATCACTGCTGCACAGCGATTAAGAAAGATAAAACGTGTGTGAATGGGGGTGGTGGTGAAGAGGAAATGGGTGGGTGGACATTTGTTTGGAAAGATGGGATGCGCCGGATGGACGTCATTGCAAAGGTCAGACGAACGGAAACTTGAGGAAATTTGATCAAGAAACATGCTGAAACATATCTCCTTGGCTGCACTCCAGACCAAACAGTTTCAGCTCGATTGTTTCCCAGAATAAGCGACTGAAACGTCCGGAAATTGATGGGTGTGGGCGAGAGGCGCAAATAGAAGTAGGAGGCATAGTAAAATTGCAACATTATGAACGAAAAACAAACACCCCGCAAACTGGACTCTTTTCGCTTTTGAGTTGAGTAACGTAGAAAAAATGACGAGTTAATGAGTGAGGAGCTAACTGAGTGATCTTACCCATTTGCGAATCGGTCTGTTGGCCCTGGTTCTGGTTCTGATCGCCTCCGGAAGTGGGTGGAGCCGTGTTGGAGCCGCCGTGAGGAGCGGGGTTAATTTGAAAATCTGAAATGGTAGACATGATGAATTAAGCGAACAGAGAGCATTAGGAAAGAGCGAAAAATGTGCAATTTCCTGTCTAATGAGTGTTGAATAGTCATACTCATGCCTAGCCTTTTATATCATAGAGAAAAGAACGTCAAAATCACGAAAAGTCTGCGGGATAATCTAGGCTTTTTGACGATCATGCCGCTGCTGCGCTGCTCAAAACGCACTTGAACTAGACCCGTTCGGATTTGAGGAGCCTGCTGACGCGACGCCTCCGCCTCCTCCCGAACTGCCGTCATCGTCGTCATCGGAGCGCTCTTCTGTTTTTTGACAAACGCTGACGTCTGAAAACAGGAAAAAAAAGTTACGATAAAAAACCTATGATTAAGAGGAGAACCCCGTCAAGCAGAAGCATAAAACTAACTATCACTGGCAGCCCCATCATCATCCTCCTCGTCTTGCTCGTCCTCGTCAATCTCAGCCTTCACATTGTTATTGTTCGTCTGACTGTTTTGTGCGTTGAGTTGCTGCTGCATCAGTGCCTGAGCTTGTTGCTGGAGCAGTGGAGCAGTCAGTTGAGAAATGATCGCAGGGGTTAGGTTGTTCAAGTTGTTCAAGTTGAACAGCCCAGCAGCGGACTGGAGGTTGATAGGTGGGCAGAAGACTGCGTTGGCTTGAGTGATGGCTGGCAGCTCGTCCAAGCGCCGACGGTTTGGAGGGACTTGCATCAGGAACTGGTGGAGCTGTAAAACGTTCTTAAAGGAAAACTTCAAGAGATGACAAATAACCAGCCCCAATTGAACAAATCACAAGTCACAATTATATATCTCACCCGATTCACCTGCTGAAACGGATTCTCGATTCTGACGTTGTTGCCAATTTGCATCAACTGCTGGGTAAGCTGTTGCGCCCGTTCGTTCTGAAACATCAAATTCAGAAGACTCCAGCGAGCAGGAAAAAAGATTGCAAAAAAGAGTATGAAGAAAGGATCGAAATTCATGGTGGCGGCGCATTTTCAAGAGCGTCCCCTCCGGCTGCATATCACATTTCGATGGAGCGGACTCCAAGTCACAGTTCAGTTTTTTGACATTTTCACAATTTCACACGAGAAAGGGGAAAGACCGCTGATCAGCCGGTCAGCCAACGTCACGAATCGTGAATGGATTGAGTGGAGCGTATATGAATGACGAAACGAATCCCGCCATAACGGTTTTGGTTCATTGAAACAGAAACAGAACTAAATCCGGCGCTGGGTGGGTTGATCTACTCTCTGAATGATCAGGAAAACACAAAACACGATATTGAGTTGAAATGTTGATCGGGTTGGTTACCGTATACCTTTACCCACATCACTTGTTAGAGGAGCTCATCCGATCGGATTTGAGCTGTTTTTGTTCTGTTCTGTTCTTGAACAAGTCTAGTCTCGCAGCTTCAGCTCAAATCGGATCAGATCAAAACAAAGATTTGCTTGCTATTATTATTGGCCCGAGACTCACCGCAAACGGCAGATTCTTATCCGTCAGCAGCGTTGGCGGTGCTGTTAGTGGGTTGATCTTTCCCGGGAAGACGTTGGCGTGGACTGTAGTCGGAACACGAACTGGAGCAGAGTTGGGCAGAAAGACGGACGAATCAGAACGGAATAACTCTGGAAATAGGAATATATGGATGTGGGGGAGACCAAAAATGATGATGATGTGGGTGGTTGAAGGGGGGAATTGAGAACTTGAAATGAAGAAGAAGGGGAGGAAGAGGGAGGAAGATTTGCGTCAACGGCGCTCCATAAATGCTCCATGATTCTTCCGATGGAAATGCAAATTGCGGTGAACTTTAGATGATGTTGGGGTGCGAGCAAAGATGAAGCTTGTTGAAATTAGGGGGTGAAAATTAGGGGTTGTTTAGGAACTCAGAGTCTTACGGTAGGTGTCGCAGGGAAAACAAGATTTGAGTAGTAGTCGGTTTTTGTTTTTCAGCCGTTATGGTCTGTTAACTGTGATTCTCTGGTTTCTGACTGCAAAACATCAGAACTTGAAAAAGGAACCAGCAAAACATTAATTTCAAGCGAGTGTTATCCTATGATCAGATTTCATAGATAACATACTATCCTTATCACATTACTTATTTTCCATCATAATATCATAAACAAAATCCTATAAGCCAGGCTTTGACTGTCTCCTGAGAAATAATGGAAAAAAAGCCGCTGAAGTAAGAAAAAAACCTAGCAGAAAGTATTGCGATCACAATTTCACCTGTTTCCTTGCCTCTTTTTGGAAAGAGTGGGTTGAGTATATGACTTTTGATGTGAAAACATTGAGCGAAAACAATTATTTTCGGAGCCAGGAGGAAAAAACCCGCGGCCGACCGACACTCGAGGTGGGATTTGGTTTGGGAGCAATGAAAAACTCGTATAGCTCTGGGGCGTGATGGAAATGTTGCGTTGGGGGTGTAATCTGAGAAGCCATTTTCACATCATTAAAACTGGAGCTTAGAGCGTTTTCTTTAAGGGGGAGCTGTGCAAAAAAATGCAAAAAAAGGCAAAAAATGAAGAAAATGAAGAAAAAGAAAATATCTGATAACAAAAGAAAAGAGACCAAGGTCCATCCAACGGAAAAGTTTCGCAACTAATATCAACTCCGATTACATTTCATTTCATTTCAGCTCTACACTTTTCCCCATACCCTCTCGAGTTGCTGGGCGGGGTTCTAGTAAAAATCGTACAAGACCATTTTTCCTATTCACCTGTCCCCCTTCCATTATTTGTTCCTGCCCATCTTCATCTCCCCAGCGTGACTAATCAACTCTAGAATTTTTTGAGAGAGAACAGATGGGAATGTACAGTTTTGTATTTGAGAAAACGTACTGGCAAATGACAAATGAAAATCGTACTATGGCAATGGAATTGGTACTTTTTTTTCATTATTTGAACAAAATTGTTCTTCTTCTTCAGTTTTTTGATTGGGCAAGGAGAAATAAGGGAGGGGTCTTAGACCACATCCAGACAATGGGTTCTCAGGATTAGGGCTCGAATACTGGCTTGTCTAGGGATATATGAAGTCAGAAAATGGAGATCAAAGAGTACGGTAATGGAAAAGATTTCCTGATGAGGTAGACCATCAGGAGATTGCAAATTCAGTTTTTTTCAACTGGAATCAAAATCCTCTTAACTTTTTTGCATAAAGGAAAAACACGGTACCACTCTTATTTATTAATCAAAAAACTACTCCCACACACTGAAAATCCCTTGAAGTCTCAAAGGTCTTGCGTCAGAAAGAGGATTACGGTATGACGGATTTATAGTGGGGATAGTGGTCACTTGGCACCAAACATCCACAAGGATCCATAAGAACGGAACAAGTCGCAGTAACTTGCTTCCATTCGTTGTTCTCCTCAATCTGTTCTGTTCCCCCATTCAATTTTTTGAAAGAAGAGAAAAAAGCGGAAATTGTCGGTCTCGGAAAAAACGAATGGAGATGAAAAAGAGCAAGAGGGCGAATGGAGCGGCAAAAAAAGGTTTCGTTGTTGTATTCAATAGAGGAGAGTGCACATACACTAAAAAGTCAGGGGCATTCACCTTTCGTACCTACTTATTCCCACTTTGTTCTTTTTTTCCGAAGGGACTCATAAATCAGGTGCAAATAAATAAGTAATGAGGCGGAGGAGGTGGTAAAACAAAAATAGGAGTAGGAAATGCTAAACTTAATTAAGAAAGGGCGGGTTTTTTGATGATAAGGGTAGGGCACATGTCTAATTGACATAATATATCACCTTATTCAAAAAAAGCCAGGGAAAAACCTAAAGAACTAGACGTCATGTCACACATCTTATCACCAATCACTACCCACAAGTTCGATTCATTCTTGAATTTTCCATTCCGTGTCTCAATGTTTCCATTCTTAATTATACATGCACACACAAAAAGGTTTGTTTGTTCAACCAACAGGGCAATCGTCTTTTGCGCAAAAATGGCTACAAAGCATAAATAGTTTGCCGGGAGAAAGTGTGTAGCACGGAAACTACCGCCGCTAGAAGTGATATGAATCAGAGTTCGAGTTCGAGAAGAATATCGAGAACAAGTGTAATCAAAGATAATAAGAGATCATTTCTACAGTAGGAAAGTAAAAATGTGGTTGGTTAAGCCAAAATTAAAAGAATTATATGTTGTGAAATCAGATGAAATAAATACTTATGACACATTATTTTAACATTTCGCAATTGTCACAACTCACAAACTTCAAATTTCAAATTGGTACTTATGCTAGTGTGCAATCAGTTACACTTACAGGAACTCTACCGTATCCCCTCCCTTACTCACCAGATTTAGATGTTGGTATCGGCGACCCTCTCTCGAGATGGTGTCCGTGTGGTGGTTTACTTTTCAGAGACAAATGTCTTGAACAGTACCCCCGTCGTTGAGACTCCTGAAAATAATTCATTATCAGTGAGAAAAGTGAAAAGGCCCGAGAAAGGGAAGGAGAGAATTCTGACGCCAGATGACTTTTGTCACCTGATTAGGTATCCGTTTCGCTTCAATAGGTTCTATGACCTGAACACGCCGAGGGCCATTCATTACGGTACGCGAAGAATGTGAATTAAAGTGACCGGCAGGTCGTAAATACTAACTTGTGATCATTTCACTGCCCTTCTTCTCAGTTTTCGTTTTCGTTTACTGTCTCAGTCTGTTTCAGCTGAGATGGGGGGACAGAAATAGAGGAACTTGAGAGAGGTACTTTGAATTCTTTCGGATCTTGTGATTGAGACAAACAGTCAGTCAACATGTGTTGATAAGAGAATCCAATCGGTCACCTACCTTATTACACCCTTCCTTCGAACATAGCCGTCGCCACTGTTTTCCATTGAACTTCTTCCGAATGCCGCATTGCGTTGTGACAATTTCTCCTTTTTTGAACCGTTGCTAAAATGTCATTGTCAGTGAACTGGTGCCTTACAGGCTTACCTGATCTAACATAGCTTTTGTTGCACAAACCGGCGCTGTGATCTGATGCTGGAACATTCCAGATGCAGCTCCTCCTGAAGTCG
This sequence comes from Caenorhabditis becei, assembly GCA_900536315.3. Classification (NCBI taxonomy): domain Eukaryota; kingdom Metazoa; phylum Nematoda; class Chromadorea; order Rhabditida; family Rhabditidae; genus Caenorhabditis; species Caenorhabditis becei. The sequence goes on from LR539128.1 coordinate 701,288, forward strand.
AACCCGAAGAGCTTTCAGGTTCTCCTTCAAAGATTCCGGAATCCTGGGAAGGATTCACAAACATAGCACGTGGAGCAGCCGTTGTTTGTACCGTAGTCGCCAGTGGTTCTTCACCCGACTGATCCTGAAAAGGGGAGGAGTGATAAGAAGGAGTACTAAGGAAAAAGGATTACCGTACTACCAATTGACACCACCAGACAAAAGCGGCTAGGCTAATACTCATATTTTTTAGAGGCATACGGAGAAAGGCTCCTGTTGTTACGTTAACACGATAACATTAGGGGTTTTTGTGAGATTACTAGTTTTGAATAGAGTGAAAAGGATTTGTTAGGCTCTTTAGAAAGATGACGTGAGCCATCTCAAAGAACGTTAGTAAGGTACATCGGATTATCCGCTTACCTGGTTAGGCTGCTCTTCGTCCGAATCCACTGACACTGTTTTGGAACTGGACTCTTGGATTGGCTCTGGTGGTCCGATTGGTGATGGTTGTGCCGGTTGGGATGATACTGGTAGAGCAGATCTGGACAAAAATCAAAGATAAAGATATAAGACATTATCAATCAGATATGTAACTCAAAACTGAAAACTCAACAACAAAGAAAAATGCAACATTGGCATATGTAAATGTATACATATCTAGCTGGTAATTTCTTATGTATTAGTACGTTCTAGAAAGAAAGTGTGTTCTTTTTGAGCTTCTACACTAACAAGTTATGATTACTTGCGCACAAACAAAAGCCAAACATACACGGAAGTGTTATGATTCTGAAAATGTTGAATCCTTTGCTGGTGCTGCAGAGCCATCAGCAGAGCCATATTGTCATGTACAGGACCTCTTCCGTTTCCATTGCCGTTCGTCAGAACCACCGGAGAGTTATGGCTACAATCGGGGGACTTACAGCAATATGTTCGTTTAGGATAGCGGCGGCGCATTTATCAGAATGAAGCACTCACTTTGTGGGTGGCCTTTGCTGCATCATATCGTCGAACCAGGGCGGCCTTAGCAACCGCAAATTCGCACGGGATACTAGGCTTGTGTAGTTTGCGTTTGACACTCGTACCTGAACAACATTTTGTTTTCCGGAAGTTTCTACTTGGGAAAACTCGGAAAATCAACGAAACATACCAAAAACCTTGTTGGATTTGCAGTGCTTTGTACAAGTTCCGCGGTGCGATATATGTATTCTGATTTCTCCAAGGGTAACCGTACTGCCAGAATGGATCTTGTACCAGTCGACAATAACTGTAAGGAATGGGTGTTGCGGAAAAGTTCAGATTTTATGAATGGGTCGATCTGTCATGTTGTTGTCAGTTACGTCATCATGTTGGTCAAAATGGATGAACTTGAATGGAATGACAACAATCTACGTAGTTTGAGAGATTTTTGGAAATCAGAATCATTTAGCAAGTTAATCGGCAAACTTTGATGACGACACAACAAAACGTTGTAGAAAAAAAATTAAAAAGAAAAAAGAAAGAAAAACCATGAATCACCTCATTTCTCACATCAGAAAGACTTGGGGCTTGATCGGCAATTACCACTGTCAAATTATACTCGTGAGTGATTTGATCATAACGAGCCTCCCTGCCGTCATCCAACTAAAAACCTATATTTTTCAGCCAGCATTGTCTCAAAGCCTTACCTGAACAATAACATCTCGATTGTTAAACGCTCCCTTCACATATCCCGGCTGATAAACACCGGGCGGCACACGTGCCAGCACACGGTGTCCCAGCCAGTCCAGCAATGTTACGTGGTGTGCAGAACTGACAGGACTGGTTTCAGGCACTATGTCGAGGGATGGAGTTGGTGCCAGAGGCAGTGGGATCTGAATTTGTGGTGGTGGTGGCAACGGTTCTGCAGGCGTATCCGGTTGTGATTTTGAAGGTTGTGAAGGTGAAACGTCGGCTGATAAGGGGACTGTAAAGTGGGTACGGTATGAGAAATCGGAGAAGGTTCTCACTTGGTGAAGTGGACTTCTGAATATTTAGATTACGTAAAATGTCAGGGTTAAAAAATGCGGATGAGAAGCGGAACGCGCTGATCGGACCAGCCGGTGTTGGCGCTTCTGGAACAGTTAAATGGTTAAGTGTGGCCATGTGGCTTCCGCTCATCCAAATGTTGAAAGTAGGTTTTCTTGTAGTGTGTAAAATAAACGAACGACAACAAAAAAACACACACATTTTACTACAACAACAAGGCGAGTACGGAAGAGAAGACGCTTCTTGCACACCTATCCAAGCGAAAGTCCGGATACGAGAATGCATGTACGTTTGGGATGCGGAGTAGCTCATAAGGTTCAAATCCTGCGGAACACGGACAAAAAGTACACCTTCACTATCACACTTGATTAACAAAAAAAAAGCTGTGAGAAGACGAACGTGACGGAATTCGGTTAACTTGGATGATAGACTAGAGAGGAAATTGGCGGGAAGAGGGGGAGTGGGGGAAGACAATACGAAACGGTCAATCATCAGTCTTGTGGGCATAATTTGAGGGTGTGCGTGGGATTTTGAAAGTGTACTATTCTGTACTATTAGAAGGGAACATACGTGAGGAGTTGGTGGGTGACAGCTCATCTTGACTTTCCGACGGATGGCTTCTGAAGGCAGTTGCCGCCGCGGACGACGGCAGCACTTGTTGAGCGAGCAAAGACGAAACGGCCGCAATCTGGAAGAAAACACGTGAACTTCTACTTTCAGAGGCGTTGTAAAAGGTTGGAATAAGTGTAAGCCTAACTCAACCTATAATCGTACGGAGCAATGTCCGATTTTCAAGTGCTAGAATTCCAAGAACTTGAGCTAGAACTTTCTCACATTTACATTTTTACATACCTGTTTCGGCGATCCGCCTTCTTGATTTTCCATCGAGATGATTTCAGAAACGATTTGCAAGCTTCCTGAAACCAAACCACTAGCTTTCACTGTAATCCATTACTCTACTAGTTGGAAAATTGTTCCACTCTAATCAGATGCTAAATAATGTAGGCGGCAGGAAAAAAAGAAACTGTACCTGACGCGTGTACTGCATGGGAAGCTGCCAGTTGCTAATAGTTGCGCATATCACAGACTCGACTGGTCCTCCTAAACAGGACCTGGAATTAGTTGGATAATCGAAAAAAGAGGGGAAGTGCACGTTGGACAAGAACAAGAACTAGAACATGAGAGGTTTCGTGGGAGGAGAAGTGCGAGATCTGCTTGATCTTAATAGAAGACCTTAGACCAGGGAGAAGGGGCGGGATGATCTGAAAGTGACTCGAACTGACCCACATGATATGATGCTATCAGAAAATGATTAGGGGATTTAGTTTTGTTTTGTTTTTCAAATGGCTTCATGATGTCAAAGGAAATGCGAAACAGAGGGTGGTTGTACTTCCGCAATCTTCTTCAATTCTCCCCTCTTGGCAAAGTAGATCAAATCAAAAAACACTAATGATTGTTGCTTTAGTTCAGGTCATTTTGCTGACGTATCAGTGTTGTTGACGATTTGCTTTGCAATTCGTACGGCGAACTGCTGAATGGCTGAATTCAGTCTAGATCCTGAGTGTCTCTGAGTGACCCTTTGATTTTTGCGGTTAAGTTATACAACGTATAAAACATCATCAAGGTTAATTGTATGTTTGGGGCCGGTGGCGACGCCAATAACAACAGTTCATTTGGTTGTCGCCGAATTTTGTTGCTGGTAGGAGAAGGAAAGAAAAAACTGAATGGAATTTCAGAAGGAACTGGAGAACGTTCAGATTAGACACACCTAGTTGACCTTACCCACTAGAAGATAAGGCTGGCCCAGCTTGGCTACAGAGTCTGAGGTCTTTAGGTTCAAGCACTATGAACTTGCACTCTGACCGTAATCCGCATCATTCAAGAAATGATAAATTGGGGGAAGAACCTTGAACCGAGAAAAAACAACATCATACAAACACCGGGGTGGATAGACACATACAACCGATTTTGAGAACCGGTTTGGCTAGGTTCTCAGATTCTCCAAGAGACGAAGTGTTTTTTATACTTGAAGGGATGGAATGGCAGCGGGGATTAGATTCATCCTTATGAAACTTGCAAAATTTTCATGTACGCAAAAGTTGGATGAGATGGATGGGAAGGTGGATAAGAGGGTCTGGAAATCTCAAAAATCCGGATCAAATACCAATATCATTAGGGTCTGAGCAGCACTAAAGAACTGAAGAAGGTGGCAGAAGCCATAGAATCAGAACAATTTTGAGAGAACTTGAGTTCAAATCATTTGGTCAATGGAAGGCTACAATAGATCAAATCTCACGGGAGTGATTTTAATGGCAGAACCCCCGAAACTATCAAGATAACGGAACCAAATTACGGAAGGCATGCCGAAGCAGTAGAAAATGAAACAGAAGAAAAAAAATAGTTTTTTGTCTTCTACAGGGAAGTGCGGACAAGACAGAACAATAATACAATAAAACACACGAAAACTTGGCAACAGTTGTGGTCGCACAGTTGTACGCTCATGTCCACGGGGCTTTTTCTCTGATTTCCACCAGTTTTTCTCAGGCCCACTAACCCCTCCCCCTTCCCACATTTTCCCATTTGCCAGTTCCCTATTGTATTTTAGATTGGGTGTGGTGATTTCCAGAGAAAATGTGTGTGGCGCGCAGTGCAGGAACAGACTATAACGAAAACTGTGGAGAGTGTGAGAAAAACGAACAAAAAAGCGTAGTATAATAGGAAAACGAAACCCCCCCCCCTCTCTTACCAGTGGAGGACGAGAAGAAAGTTCTCTTTGGTGGTGTTTGTAACAGGCAAAATGGGAAATGAGTCAGTTTCAAAACGAAACCAAGAGGAACGGAAGAAAGAAACACTGGCAGAGAGAAACTGCGGTTTCAGCAGCTCGTTTCGTTGAAATTGGACTTGAGGGAGGAATGGTTTCGTAATAGGTGGTGAGTACGTGAACTGTACACGCATATCAATCAAAACCACGCGTCGAGTTCAGTTCCAGAGTGGCACAAAGCGAACCTCTTGAAAAAAACCGAGCAACACCATTCGGGAGCAGCGCATTTCCAACTGATCCTGAACAAATACCAGTCGCAGAGTCGCCTCATTGATACAAAAGAATGTTGAGTATAGTTAGAGGAATGCGTGGGAAGAGACCCCTATTTTGAATAATAAGAAAGATCACAGTTGTGGTTTTTGAAAAATTCATTGGCATTTCAAAAAACGACTAAAATATGAAGATACAGTTCGTAGTGAGGGCCACTCCAATGAGTCAACAAAGAGCAAACAGTAATCAGCTGAATCGTGAACCCGACACGCGGAAAGAAATCAGTTGGGGGTGGGGGTGTGGTGTGAATTCTAGATGAGGGCGCCTGTTGCAAGAATTTCATGGGATAAATGTGAATAAACAATCAATTTGCAGCTTGAAAAATAAGATAAGGAAACTAGATTTGTAAGTGACTGGTCCAGGTGGAAATCCCCCAGGAATTTAGTGTAAACTTTGCTTCGATTGCTCACTAGATCATTGAACTAGAACTCGAACTAGAGAAGTTCTTAAGTTGAAATTTCCAGAAAAAAAGTTTCGAATGCTTGGAAAATGTTTGTCAATATCAAGACGAAACCGTCGGGGGGTGAGTTTTTATCTGTCCTGTTCTCTTGCCATGCCCCTATCTAGAAGAGCGGAGAAACCCTGCAATTACACGGGGCACACCGTATCTAATCTTTGCACTACTGGAAAGTACATTTCCAGTTTTCCAAACTTTCCCGCGTCCAAAAACCGCGCGGGATTAGTGTGGGAACTAGGTAGGGGAATTATTAAAACTATCATCACCGAAAAAAGCAAAAAAGAAAAAGATTACAAACAAACACAAACAAATGTTTGTTTTACTATCACACATTTTTTTCTTCAAACAACTCCCACAAACGAACGCGCAGTTTTTATTTGCCTGTTTGCAGCAGCGCGCGGGCGTAGGCTAACTGTTGTCTCCTCCTGGCGGCACCCGTTGAAAACACACTGGTCCATGCTAGAAGTTTGATCTTTCCAGCTCCCTCACACCCCCAACAACTCGATCACCACACCTGTTATCAGTAAGTGTCCATCGCGGACAACATATGTTTGTTTGTAGCGAGTAGAGTGTTTCTCTGATAAAAAACGAAAACTGCCCCAGAAAGACGATGATATCAAAAGAGAAACTGGTGGATGAGTGGTAAAACGACATTTGGTTCTCAAACCCCTTTGACAGCAACATCACCTCTTACTCCCTATATGATAACGAGCCTCTAGTATTGCATGCTTTTTCAAATGATGACATTTGCATTTTACGTACACCATTCGTTTTTCAGACTGAATGACGGCGGCTGGACGGTTATGACGGCCAGCGAGTGGCTTCCAGAACACCTTGAAGTGGTGGTAGAATAGAGATCAAAATGTGACAATAACCGAATTTTGAGAATTCCTAGTAGATAATTTGGAGTGAAGCCACTACCCGGAAAATGGTTGAGATAAAGATTTAGTGGAAATATGAGCAAGATTCCGTAACTGCTATTACCGTAACCTATGACGTGTAAGATAAACAAAGTTTTCTGTGAGTCTGCCGCCAAAAAGAGCAAAAGATGGGTCCGAAACGTTTGTGTTTGTGTGGGTGAGTGTCAAATTCAAATTTTTGAAAGAGCTGACGGAGTGAGCTCTGAAAAAAATAGCTGATGGGTTTGGCAGCCGCAGAACGCAATGTCTCCGCCGCCGCCTCCGTCCCCTCCTACTTCTTCTTCTTCTCTTTTTTCCTAAAAAAGTGCTCTCGGTCAAACACACACATATATACAACTTCCCTCTCGTGAAGCTTGGGAGCCAATTCATTCTTGGTGTTGCATGTCATGCATTCGAGAACTTGTGTTCACCAGAGACTTGTCTTTTGTCGTAGTATCTACATCCCCTCCGTCCCTTTCTCGCCCCATTTCCCACTTGGAACATGAACATGAACATGCACTTTTTGCGAGGACATCCAGTTGTATTTTATCACTCATGAATCGGCAATGAGCAGGAATGAGCAGCCCGGGAGTCATTTATAACTGAACATGAGAGATGGACCAATATACAAATTTTGGGAGGGGGGTGGTGTCACGAAATGAAATGAAATTCAAGTGGCTGCTAGAATTTCGAATGAAAAGTGAAAAAAGGTCCCTTGCCGTTTACCTACGCCGTAAACTCTAGTCTTGTCTGCCACAATGTTCCAGTCACTTTTTTGACCCCGAAGTTGAACCTGAAGCCACGCCTCCTTCCTGCCATCACTCTCTATATTATAAATCTCGGGCGGTTCGAGGATCGAAATAGTAAGGAGTCTGAGAGGGGAAACAGGCGGAAAAAACATACACACACAACAATTGAAAAGTGAACGGGTATAGTTCAAATATTGGTGGAAGACGGAAAGGAAAGACGGTGGAAAAGGAGAAGAAGAAGAAGATGGAACGACGGGAACACTGCGAAACTGAAGGTTTCGGGGGGAGAAGAGTAAACGGTTCACACTATACTTACTAGAGAAGATAAAGGGATAGAATGGGCAGCGCCGCGAACACTTACTCTGCAACATTTCGAGACTGGGGTTGGTTTCGAACGTAAATGCGTCAAACTTGCAGATAAGATAAGTTTCGACGTTTGGACTTTGACCCAAATGCTATCAAGTTTAGATTTGATAGCATCAGGGTTACTGTAACTTAAGTTAACACTTTCTGAACCTTTGCCACGAACACTACGTGTCCCAATAAGGAAACCACTAAAGTTTGTTCGTGATGCACGGAAAACTACTCTGTGCCCCGCGACAAATTATGCAAATAGTGGGCACTTTACTTTTTTTCAATGAAAATATGTCGAAAAAAAGTCTGCGGCCCGAAATGTCTGAACTTGCTTTAGAACACATCGAATTTCACGTCTAGGGTTTCAAAGTGATGATGATGATGATGATGATATGAATGAAAAAAAGGGAAAATGAAGGAACAGAAAAAGGAAAGTTTTTGGAGAAAAAGTTCTCTTCTCTCAGTCAGCTACGCCGTCTTATTTTTTAACGAATTGTACGTGAGAAAGTGAGACCTAGGACTTTCATAGAAGCTCCCAATAATTGTCTACACCGGAAACGGAAACAATAAGAAGGTGGACGTTATAAGATATGACTCGGATGTGCCAATGGAGGGTTGTAGTAGCACTTCCTGGCGCCTGCTCTCCTTCCCCTTATCTAAGGAACTTTCACCACTTTCACCACGTCCGGAGGTCTCAAGGGATCCGCCGATCAACCTGAGTGACCCATAATCAAGATGAGATTTGAAACTGGGCATTGGGTGCTTGGCACCGACACCAGGATGTGTTCTGACTCTCGAGAGAGATCAGGAGTCTGATTTGCTCCCTAGATTAATTGGGGGTGATTTGACAGCTGAAATTTTCCAGGTGTCGACTTATAATGGCATCCAAAATCTAAAATCAGGGCGGGCTAGTCAAAACAAAACAAAACAGTCTCTGTGCAATTGAGCGGCTGAGCAGGACGAGGTGGGGGTGGAAGAGCCAATCTCGGAAGCTCGGAGACTCAGGTGATGGGAGAAAGACAACAAAAAGTAACAGTTTTGCGATGGAGTGGGGATGGCAGAGGGAACGAGCAGAGAGTGCAGGAGGGGGAGAAAAATGAAAAATCAGCCAGAAATCGGAGCATTTTCCGAACACACACACACACACACTCGCACAATACGCACGCGACAGCTGATAGCCACAAACGAGAACAAATATAACAATTTTTCGAGGTGAACGCAATGGTAGAGGTAAGTCAGGAGCAAGAAATGACGAGTAGGGTAAGGTTAAGCCAAGGGGGGATAGGCCGGAAAAAGTGACATGTTCAGAGATGGGAACGTGTTAATTGGAAGTGGGAGGGATGCTGGAGGAGGAAGTGCAAATTCTTTTTTTTTTACAAGAAGCAGTCCTTAGAACACCCATTTCAGTAGTTTAGTAACTTCAATGCTTTTGTGAAACTTGCAGAAGTCAAGAATGGCTGGCTTGGATCTTACATTGTCAGACTCCAAAATTCTTGTAACCAAAATAAGCAATCTTCTAATTAGCAAAGACTTCTGCTTCGGTCAGAAACCCTCAAAAGCTGCTTATAGACAAACGATGATCCTTGTGCAACATGAATTTCCCAGGAAAAATGTTTCTTACGTAGGATAATAATGAGGGAGGAGATGCGATCAGGAAACATGCGCAGTTCAAGAAAATAATCTTTCTTCGAAACCACCACTCGAGAAGTCAGATGACTCATGTTGCGACATTACCTGGTTGGGTTACGGTAGCCTATTTTTATCATGTGTTTTGCTCGGGAAACTAGCAATTTTCCGAATTTGTAAGTCCCACATTACATTCATTTTTAGTTGCTTGTTATTTGTTCCTGAATGTTGCATTTTGATCGGCTTATCAAATTGCAGCTTGTTCTTAGACACATCCCCTTCTTGATTTCCGGTCTGCACTTTCCCGCTTTTCCTGGATTGAATTAGTCAAATTTAGGACCACGATGTGATTTGTGAGTGCTATATAGGGTGGGACACTAACACACATTTTCAGACTTGGAATTGGGCGAGAAAAACCAAAGACTGTCTCATTTTCCTTCAAAAGTACTTACTTCCACGACACTCGTGGGTATGGCTCAAACGAGGAATGATTGATGGTGTAGCGTTCGTCTTTGGTACTCTTACTCGACTAGATCAGCCAAAGAAATCTTCTCTTCCCAAAAAAAAAACTTTGACGTTTTCACTGGTGACATTTGCGAGTAGAGGCTGTTAGTAGTGTAGCATGATAAAGTGTTGGGGAAAAACAAGAAAAATGTCAAAGAGTCGTGGAAGAGGAGCATCTTTTTTTGTGTTGTCAGTCGCGAAAAAGGGACACGAGAATGTGGGCCGTCCCCGGCCGATATCTTGTCACGAAACAATCGGTTGAATTGAGTTGGTTGTAGAATCAAATTACGTTTTTTTCACACTTCTACTGATTCTTCAAGTCTTCAAGTCTTCAATCTCAACATAGTCGGAAAGTGATGGTGAGCTACAAGAAATGAAGGAAAAGTACTACGCAATGCTCGTTGCTCACATTTTATACACTCCTCGCAGTCGTTTTTTTCTCAATTCCACCCATTTTTTCTCATGACTTCTATTTGAGGTGTCTGGGGAAAGTGAGGTAGGTTTTTGTGAGATCAGAGAGACTACTGTAGGTGTCTGACGAACTCTTGATCTGGTTGGACACGCAAAGCTTTTTGGGATGAGAGAAATGGGAAAAAACAACTGGGTAGGAAAAACAGATGAGGACCCTGCAAGAACATCTTGTTAGCAGATACTCCGCCCACTGGAACCAACCCATCAGGGAGTGGAAATGTTGCAAACGAGTGTGTTCCTTCGTCAGTTGCCTCTCCTCTCTGGCAAGTCAAAAACGGCAAAGCATATCAATCTTCCGTCACTACAGTAGTCTTTTTTGTCTTTTTCGCTCACTTTGCAACTGAACACACGTCCGTAAATCCCCGAAGACGTATGTCGAAGCAATTGAAAACGAATCCCCGGCTGCTCTTCCCGCTTTCTCTCCTCCGAATGTTGCCATTTTGCCCTTTTTTTCGCGTCGACCCACAGACCACGATTCCTCTGGCTTCTCCCAGCATTTTTTGTTGTGCTCACTCACTCACGTCCGTCCTGCACGCACAAAAAAGAGCACTAGGAGCCGGCGGAGTGGGGCGAAAAATGAGACGGGAAGGAAAAGAGATGGCGCCCCGCGTCCGCCGCCGCCGTCCTCTTCTGTCGTGTCCAATATAGTAGTAAAAGAAACAATTGGGTGGATGAGAAGGAGGAACGCACTACTACACACTCCACTACCCACCACACACTAGCTCTTTTTTGCTGGCTTTTCCGGAGCAGCCGAGCTCATCTTTTTTGGACTAGTGGCAAGGATCTATGGGTCCGGGAAATGAAGTTGAAAAGATGATGAAATGGATAGCATGACCACCTAGGGCTGAAGGGCTGGAGCTTGATCATAGTCTTAATCCTGTTCCAAGACTCAAGATCCGAGATCCAAGTTCTACAGACACTATTCAAATTTCATAGATCACACTATAGATGATCTCTGATTCCATAACCATATACAGATTTACATTTCAAGAAAAACTTGCTACTCTATCCACCTTACAGTATCCCTCACCATGTGTAATCCGAATTCCAGGAATCAATGACCAATCATGCCTAATGGATAAGATAAGATAATGATTATCAGAAGCACATGCACGTTTTCGAGGAACAAGAAATGTAAGGAATCCGACAAGAGAATTTGAGAAACACGTCCGGAAAAAGGAATGGAATCACGTCGTGTGAACAAGAATCGTACCTGTGCCCCCGGCTCCCCGGCTACTAGGACTACATCGTTCAGGAAGTCAAACATTTGTCTGTGTCTGTCTCATACCCTCGTTCCATGTATTTATAACAACTGAGTGGGGCAACAGGGATGAAATTCAAGACGGGTCAGGTCAAAAAATGAGGGAGGACGGACCGAGGTACTAGAAAATTGAGAAGAGCATCATAATGTCTTTGAAGCCGGGCAGGAGTAAAAGTGCAATGATCTAGCACAACTTGAGAGGAGGAAAATTGTGGAGAAGAAGAAAGTTCTTGATTCAAATGCTTGGCAGGACCAGCAACTTGTACTAGGGAAAAGGGCAAACGATCAAGTATTCAAAGACTATCAAAATGTTCCAATGGATGGATGCACTAGAGAAAAAACGTATCCCTCTTTTTTTCTGTGAAGCCTACTGGTGGCCTACTGGACTATCCTTCCCTATTGAAAATGAAATGAAAAACGAGAAAATGAGACAGGGAAACGGACAGAAAGAAACTCACAGCTATTTTTTGTCCTTTTAACGGACATTGTTCGCGTGTCAGTCGGAAATTAGGCTGCGATGGGGAGTGGCTGGGGGTCCCGACGTTTTATTTGATCTTCTCTGGTTTTTCTAAAATTTAAAAGATTGGCACCGACCGGTGGCGCTGGAAACGCTGGAGGAAGAAGGAGAGAGTGGTAGAGCCACAACAAACATTTCGTACGGGGGCTATAATTTGACAGAATTGATTTTGACTCGGCTAATAACTGATTACATCCGGTATCTAGACGGAGAACGATACGGCATTCCAAGACACAAAAGTTTCAAAAGGAGAGAACCAACCGGCACGAATTAGTGCGGACGTCCCCTTTTGAGGTCGAGACGGAGTTCTTTTTTTCTATGGCCCCGACTTTTTGTTACCAAAGGTCATTGAGACCGGGGAGCTTAACGAACTGGGAGAGTGTAGAAATGAGGGCTGGCGATGGGCTGCTATACCTTGGGGAGACTATGTTCCAGGCATGACGCAGAAGAAGGGACGATTGATGTTGGAGACAAAGTTTATGGATGAGTCTATTTTGTGAGCGTACTAATGTTCCAAGTCACCGAAGCCTTGGCAGTCATTTCATTTATACAAAATCGTACAGACCTGCCCAGATGAAAGATCAGACCTAATTAGACTCCTCCTCCATTTTCCACCCTCATGCGGGGGATTGTTACTTTTTTGCTTTACCTTATTATGTTCTGATGTTCACATTTTTCTACAAACCGAGACAGCAGAAAAAACGGCTTGTTTTAAGACAACACTCCACAGGTGTCTACAATGGCATACCGAAAAAACATTTTTTGCACTGCAAACACCTCAACAAAACAAAAGGAATTTTTGTACGTTTTACTATACTCATTACTTCTTTTTTCTACCAACTCTGCAAGCATGGACACAAAGAAGACTCGTCAATCTACCCCGTTATCTATAAAACAAACTCTGACAGCAAACCTCAATTGTCCCAAAAAAGAGAGCGGACGACATGGGCGAAAAGTGCACAAAGTCAGTCCCACACATCACAGAGTTTCTTTTTTGGCGTTTCTCTCGTTCTCTCTGGATGGATGGCAGAAAAATGAGGAAGCGAGTGTTCTTGCTTCTTGTGTTCTCTAGGCGGGATCAGAAAGTGACAATTGTCATTTTAGATAGTGCAAGCGGCAGACAAGGATTAGGAAGTGAATGTAATGTAAACTTAAGCACAATTTCCATTTTTTGTTCGCACACACCTACAGTAATCCTAGTAGTGCAAGAAAAAACTGAAAGAAATCAAAATATGCTTGATCTTACATTAAACACCACCTTCCCACCCTCTCGCTCATTCTCATGAATTCTGACATGAATCAGAACAAAATCAACTGATTTTCACCCCCTTTGACATCATCAAATTCATTATACTATGTCAAACAGAAAGCTTTCCTTCCTCATTGGCGTCCTTTCTTGAAAGATCGAGTTCGTTGTGACTAGTGCAGTGACTCGGAAAGGAGGGAGTTTCCCAGGCTCCCGGCTAGACACCTTCTGGACTACGGTTCTTATTAGAAAGCATGAGAAGTGGTGATTGGTTCGAATCTGAGCTAGATTGGATTTAGGAAACTAGAGAAATTGTGAGAATGTACTGACTCAGATTTGGTGTTCAAATCCTATTCAAAACACATATGTACAACAACCCATTCCTAGTACCAGTTGTTGTGTTTTCTTCTCAAAAAAACCTCCTCTAGGATTGTGCTACCAATTAGATTATCTCATACGCATCCCTCATTACACTCTGTAGTTTGTCTTCAAAATATGCGAACCCTAGTGCAAGGCTGATAAAAATGAAAACGAACTTTTCGTTCGTTTAACACATGTGATATGTTGTCATTACCTATGGTCTCAGAGGTGTAATTGAAGGAGTGATATCCAGCAAGGAGACGTCATAATTAACAAGAACTTTTGTGCTGGAACACATGAGCAATGGGAGTTCCTGCTCTCTTTTCTACTAGACTCGAGTGCTTAACGAAGCTTCTAGAGTGGATGAATTAACGTAAGTGGTAAGTGATAAACATCACGTCAAAGGTAAAACCCATCAGGTTAAATTCTGCGGTTGACGTGATTCTGGATGATCCGCTCCGGTAAGCGGAGCTACCACGCATATCGCTTATCCTTCCCGAATCGTCTAACTTAGCCGGTGTGAGAGGTTGCATCGGAAACACTCGAAATAGCATTCGCTGATCTGGATTTGGCGTTGGTTTTTGCGCAAAAGAGGTTGGTGTTTCGCAATCACTGACGGAACTGCTGATAAAGTGGAGTAGAAGTAGAAGAAACAATCACAACATAACTGGAGAAAACCGTTTTTTGATTATGATTTTCACTTTTTCTTCGAGTGATAGATAAGGCGTTGAGAGTGGGAGAAACGTTCTGATTGACGCGTGAAACTTTTTTCTTCGCATTTCTCACTTGGAAACGACTGAATGGTGAGAGTGTCTTGATTGACACTGTCAGAGAATTTACTATGGACATTTTACAATTTGGAAAAATATATATGGAAAAAGGGACCAGGATCTAGAACTTTTGGCGAGACAGTGATTTTTGAAAAACGAAAAAAAAACGTGAAGACCCCTTGACGCCTATCAGACCAGAACAATGGTTCTGACTTGGAAACATCTTGTGTTTTCTGTTGAATTACATACCTCACAAAAATCAGTCAGGCTAGACTAAACAGCTGAAAACCGCATAAACAAATAAACAACAAAAAACGAACCCTGGACAATGTCGCAAGCAGATACTCTTCAAGAAAAAAAAAGATGAGAATAGAAAACGAAAGGAAGTGAATGAGACGGGCCCGATGAATGCCTCGACTCGACTCGGCCAATTCTCATTCAGATGGTATTGGTTTTTATTTCATTTCCATTCTATTTTTTTTCAAATTTTCCTTTCCCCTTAGCACCATTTTTATGGGTTTGGGACCTAGCGATCCGGCTCCGCCCATTTTTTGTGGTGAGCAGCTTAGGATCACCTGAAGTGACATCAAATTGTGTACATGGGTGACGTTTGGACCACTTTTTAATATCCGAAATGGAAGGGTGTCTAGGAATGAAAGATCAGACGCTACCGTAATCTAGGAGAAGAAAAGTTAACCAAGAGAGACAAACCAGACTAGCTGGAACCAAAAATTGCTGACGAAAAAGATGAAGGTCTGACGAAAAGGGTCATTCGACGGAAGGAACTGTGAAGACGACGGAACACACAGCTGATAAGAGAGATGATATGAGATGTATGAATCGAATCGGAGGAGAACCATCATTCATTGGAATCAAAAATCTGCACGTGGACACGACTTCCCGAATCGAGAAAGGATAAGGCGTGGCACTTGGTGAATCAAAGACGGAATTGGAATCAAAATCAGAATCAGAATCAGGCTGGTTTAATTCAGTAAAAGAAAAATGGAAAATGACCTTCGGCGCCAAAATCGGGAAAAAAAAGAAGACGTGTGTTGTTGATTGTCGGGAACGCAAATGGTAGGAAGGAGAATGGGTTGAAGATGCGCGTAAGGTGCTTTTTGATCGGCTAGCTTCGGATTAGCTACCATTTTTTCCTCGCCACACACACATTTTGTATCAAATCAACCCTAGGTGGAGCGGACGAGTTGAAAGGGCGAAGGTAGGTCATTAAGGGGCGATGGATACGAGGGAACTTGAAGGATCGGCAACACTCAACGTTATGACATGTCGGAGAGGCACGAACGAGCTGAGAAATTGAGCAGTGTGTGGGAAACAGAAGAGAAAGAACAGAAGAACAGGGTCGGAGGACGCAAAAAAAGTTTTGAGGGAATGAAAAATCAGTAGCAAATGAAGTTGGATCTTATCTTACAGTAGTTCAGCTCCTGCTTTGGTTTCATAACTTTTTGACTCTTTGACTCCGCCCGTCACTTCCAATCATTCAAATAGCTCTGAAATCCTGCGCAAACTTGAGCTCTCGGCTTACCATCCCTCATCCACCCACCGGTCTGTGGCGGTGACCTAGATAAACCCAAGCATCCCAGCTTATCACTACCCTGACACACAAACACTTGAACCAGCCGCCCTCGAAGTATCCATTTTGGAAATCCTGATCAAAGATGGTGTCATCGTTCCCCTCGACTCATCGGCGCCCTGAGACACATGCCGGGTGGGTGGTGGTATTCGATAAACTTGTATTGTGTGCAGTGTGAGATGCTCGAACTAGTGTAATACAACATGAAATGTGTAAAGAGCAAAATGAAGATGGAGAAGAAAAGCTGGGAATGAAGATGGAGGATAGGGAAGATCCATGGGATACGCGAACGCATGAAAAAGAAATATGTTAGCAAAAAGGAAGTTTTGGGACGGCCAGTCGATCTGAGTGGCAGTGGCTCACGGAGCAAGAGCAAGTGGCACAACTTGATAGTTGTGTTAGGTGTTTGGGCCTTAGAGACTTGGAAGTCTAGTGATAGTGTTAGACTCTTTCAAAAGCTTACAAATCAGAAGCTAAACAAAAGTGTAATGCCACAAGAGCGAGAGTGATTGATGGATTGGATACAAGTTCTGATCAAGAGTTCCTTATATCTTGGAATTGGTCTAAATAGTCTAGACCCTAGATCAATCCAGTGAGCATACACACATTTTTGAAGACACGCTGCCAGTGCTTTACGAGAGAAGAAGGTGTAATTGATAGTTTGACCTGTGGTGAGGAAAAAGATGACGGATAGGAGTGGAGTGAAATGTTGTACTCAATGGGATGGATGGAATGTGATAGGGATAGGGATAGATGAAAGGAACACAACACAAACACTGGCCGCGTGGGACCTGGACCAACAATTAGGTTGGGTTCTTACATAAGATTTTGATTTGGAACGAGTCTAGTCTAAAATCTCTTGGCTCTTCCCTTCCCCCGCCGTCGTCCTTTTTTCTCGTTTCTCCGTGGCTCCCGAGCATCTGGCATGAGCTCGCTCGAGTTTTTATGCACGTTCTCCTCATTCATATGTCTTTGCAACACCAACTGGCACTGACGGCAGGCGCCACGGCAAAAAAGTACGGTTAAGTGAGTAGAGGCATCAAGCTCCTCGTTTGTGTGATTTTACACCCGTGTCCCCCCGAAGTGATTATTTCGGGAAACCGATGTGATGGATGGATCAGCATGTGATTTGAGGTGATTCCGGTGCCAACGGGTCACTGATTACAAGGGGTGAATTAAGTACAAAGACTGGTAAAAAACACAAACACAACTCTATAAAGAATCAATTCCAAAGTACTATGAGAGTGATTATTATGCGTGTCGACTGACTCGTTGTATTCGGAACGAATTGACGAACGAACGCACGCGAAAAGAGTGAACTATTCCACAGAAAAAAAAACTGATGCTGGTGCCTGTCACTATACGTGTGATTCCCGATTCCAAGTCGGTAATCCTGCGAGATGGGAATTGTCAGTCGTTTTCTTTAGCTCCACCTCGGATTGGAAGTCATAATTGGACAGCGTCACCTGATCACGCTTTCCTGACGAGTTTCATATCAAACACTTTATTAAGATGAATGGAACTGGGAGATGACGATAGGAACACTAGGGAGTATACATGTAGTTTGATCCAGAAAACTTTGCCAAAGCATCATGGATCCTCAGACAAAACATACGAGGAGCACAAGTTTCAATTAATACAGGGGTTATAAGCCAGGAAGTTCTACTTGAAGTCCGAAATGTCTTCCGAATTGGTTTCCGCACTCTCGTCCTCCATCCTCTGCATTGTTTATGTTTGCGTGAGGAGGAACGAGGCGAGGACAGAAAAGGGTCAACAGACGACTCCCCACGGGCATGTCTACTCCGTCCGAGGCAGCTGCGAACGGAGGTCTCGTGGTGTAGTGGTTATCACATCTGTCTTACACACAGAAGGTCGGCGGTTCGATCCCGCCCGGGATCATTTCTTTTTGCGATTTTTTCGACTGAAACTCGAACATTTTCAAAGAGAACATTTATTGTCCTCATAATGTTCAGATCTTTGTAAGTTTTCGGAACGTTCCTTGTACTCGTCCGCTCATCTCATTCTAATAAGTTGTTTTCCTTATCAATAATAAGCCTCTCCCAGTGTTAATATATAATCATCTCCAGGTCCTGAGCCACTTCACAAACCCCAACTTCCAGCACAAATCACAAAACGCCTCGTCCACGCCTTGCCCGTCAACAATACCCTCGCTGTTCCCCCCTTCCTCTCGCAGTTCCATTTTCTCCTCGTATTATGCCTGCGACGAAACCGTCGTATGTTATGAGGTCTCGTGGTGTAGTGGTTATCACATCTGTCTTACACACAGAAGGTCGGCGGTTCGATCCCGCCCGGGATCATTCCTTTTTGAAGTTTTCCCATTGAAAGCAGAACTGATAAGAGGGAACTATCCGTAGTACAAGAAGAGCTTGTTTTACGCAGGTCACAACAATGAAATCCAGCCAAATTTTCAATTTATACCAGTCTCCTACCTATACTAGTAAACTGTCACTGAAATTGCTAAAAATGTTTTTTGTTCATGTTCATGTTCTTGTGTCTGATCCCCTATCCGGTTCCAGTTGTTCCCTTTCCAGTAATTATCCTCATTCCTCAACGAGGAACAAATGGAGATGGCCAAGGTGACAGGGAACATATCTGCCTTCTCCATCACTATGAAACGGTGTTCGGGGCGGCGGAGGGGCGGCTGATATGGCGAACAAGCAGATCAGTGAAGGCGGTCTAAGTGTGTACAAAAGGGAAGGGGGAAAAGATGGATGTGGAAGAAGGAACAGATAGAACGGATTGGCTGGAAGCGCAGAAGACGTTGTCCGAAAGACCACATGAGTGGGTGGAGACGCAAAGAGAAACCGACTATGGTGGACCGGTCTCGCTTTCTGCTTCCTCTGACTGTCATCATCGTCGGCTGTCGTCGTTGTTGGGAAGGAGACAGACGGGGTGAAGCGCAGCAGTTCGTGGACATGTCTTCGTTCAGAAGCCACGTTTACCTTTATTTCGCCTTATTTTGTACTCTGGTTCCGCTTACGCAACAGGTATGTGATCTTGAAAATTGATGGGCAAATAGGTATTAGGAACTAGGAACTGAGAACTAGGAAATAAAAGAGAAATTGGAATTCCTACTTGTTTTCTGAACTTCTCACCTTTCCTTTTCTGTCTTCTGTTTCCAAAAATGAAATTCCTTCCTGTTTGGTTAATTGTAACAACTATTTCCACTAGTTAGAACTGAATTATCCCCCGTCCGAGCTCTCTTCAACCCACGCACTATTTTCCCCCTCTCCCACCACATAGTGCCACTGGCCACTGCCTCAACATAGGACACAAAGCACAAATTCTCTCTGCCTCGGCGCCCGCCAGCCACTTACACATTACTCCGACGCGCTCTAGACTCCTCCAGCGATCTCGTGGTGTAGTGGTTATCACATCTGTCTAACACACAGAAGGCCGGCGGTTCGAGCCCGCCCGAGATCAAACTTTTTTGGTTTTTTCCAGGTACTCAATGAACACAATCAGAAGCTGGAATGGATTGTTGGAAAGTGGAGATCAGAGTTTTCCGGCAAGGTTTTGCATTGTTTCCCGGAAACTTTTTGTAACAAGACGTTTTCCAGATATTCTGGCCGACAGTTCCCACAATGACATTTGGAGAGGAATTGGTGATCAATGAGGCGCCAATCGCCAAGTCTGCTAATGTACAATTTCTGAATTTCTCGTAAGTCTTCGGGTTTTCCTTTCTCATTGCCAAATATCACGTCTGACCACCAACCTTGAAATTATTCAACTTGGTAATAGTTGCCATCAGATCAGCAAACATTGTAATGTAACAATGTGTGGTGGAGAAAGCGAAAGTTTTTCGATTCTTTGAAACTTCCTTCCTTATGTCCGATTTGATTTTATCAGTGAAGTGATTTGATAGTGAAGTGAAAAAGTGATGGAGAAGGCAGAACAGATAGGACAGG
This sequence comes from Caenorhabditis becei, assembly GCA_900536315.3. Taxonomy (NCBI): domain Eukaryota; kingdom Metazoa; phylum Nematoda; class Chromadorea; order Rhabditida; family Rhabditidae; genus Caenorhabditis; species Caenorhabditis becei. The sequence goes on from LR539128.1 coordinate 721,096, forward strand.
AGTGATTTTTTTTATAATTTCGAAAAAAGGAAGGGAAGGGAGAATTAAGGATAGTGAGACGACACTAAACATGTTCTAGTTCCGCTAAAGACAGATTTCTGATCATTAAGGATTTAGGGTTCAGAGGTGTCATTTGGTTTTTTGGTATGGATGTTATGTTTCAGAGCCCGAGCATGGTCGCATTCCACCAAGGATCACTTCCATGACGAATGGGGATTCCTCACAGTCGATCCAGTCGGAAACGCTACTCTCATGACAACCGGAAACAATGGTAAGGTAGACATTCGTTTCGAAACGCATGAATTCTACAGGATTCACAACATACGAGGTTGGCACTGTCTCGCCGAACAAACTGGTTCTCACGCTGAAGGATATCGGACGCATCTCTTTCTCTCGGGATTTGCCCGTCGAAGACGTAAGCCCTTGGACATAGTTTGTTATTCTTTCCGTCTTCCAGCTGAGAAGGACATTCATCCGACACGACGATAGATATATGGAGCAGGTTATTGAGATGAGGACAGCAACGCATCCGAAAGTTGGCTACTTGGAGCATACAAGAGTGGTGTACACAAAGCTGAAGTGATCCTGGGGCAGAAACTTAATGTGTCGTATCTGATGGCAGCCATAATATAATTCCAAGATGGTTATCTTTATCTTGTTTTCATTCGTTCCTATGCAAAACGTGTGCAGCTTTTTCTTTGATTATAAATAATGGAGAAAACAATAAAAAATTACAAATTCTTGTTCATTTTTCATTGCTTCCACTGAATATCAACTGAAAGTTATTTTTTCACTGCTGGAGTAGTACTCTTTCGTTGCGTAACACTTGTCTTCCTGCTTCCGGGTGTCTGTTGTGGAAATTTAGAAAAGACTGTGCAACACTGAAAAAATTCAAATTAGTCTACTTGAAAAAAACAACAGAAACTCACTTGTTCATGAAGTTTCATCAAGTTCTGATACGCTTCCTGGCTGTTCTCAACATTCACCAAGTTTTGGACGACATCTCGGACATGGTCTTCTCCAAGGGCTTCATCGATTTTTGAGTAAGTTTTTTCGATGACGTTCTCACTCATGGCTCAGAATTTGAATGACTTTTTTCAAAATAGTTCCTCTTCTTCCATTGTCCCGTTTCACGGCGAGCAATTATGATGAAAGAGGCTTCCGGAGCTGAGTTGAGGTCGGCTGGGGGAATAGAGGTTGGTTGCGAAATGGAAGGAGAAAATATGAAATATGAACACGATTTTTCGTCTAAAACTACGTTTATTCAATTTTGAAATACATAAAACATACATAAAAAACAGCAGGGGTTCAATGTTTCGGTGGGCGGGACAAGGGGATACTGAATGGAATTTCGATGAGGATTAGATAAAAACAATGGGATTTTGGGAAAGGAGGGATCAAAATAAAAAAATTGCTAATACTGGGTTTTTTTTCTTAATACGGGGTTATAATACGGGGTTATTTCAATCTGGGAGACCTGGAGCACAATGGAACAAGTTAGCGTTGTTAGGACGCGTCGTGGGTTTGGCGGATGACACAGTTTTGAAGTAAATTCAAAAAAAAAAAACCTTGAAAAAAATTAGGAAATATGAACGTGATGTGTAAGCTGAAGACAGGTATTCAGATGGGGTGATGTTTTCTAGAAAAGAGTCTAAAGTAGTATTCGGGAGAAGGATAGGTTCTGGTGATACGGAGTAATTTTTCGTACAATGATGAACTAGAAAAAGAGTATCGAGGAACATTGGTGATTTCATGGAGAATAGGGAAAAAATTGATGGTGTTCCTAAAACGGGGGTATACAAAAGGTAAACTCGTTCGGTAAAATTTTCGAAAGGGACAAGGAAGGGGTTCTCAGAAAAATAAGGGTCTAAAAATTTTTTCAAACTTTACATTTTGACTTCAGATTCAGAGGTTGGTGTTCCATGAAGTAAACGGGATGAAGAGGTTAGAAAGACTGGACGATGTCTAAAAAAAAACCAATTTTTGTTCGGCCCAAATCTAGAGTTTTTTCTTACTTGCTTGTGCGATCAAGCCCAGATGCTGAACCTCCCGAGGCTTACTCCAGAAACGGCGACGGCAACCATGGGATGCCTTCGAAGGGGTTGTTTTTTGGGAGAGGCTGACCATTTTCTCTCGGTGTCGGGAGCACGTTGTTCTCGGCTTCACGATTTGGTTGCAATCGACGGTAGATCCTGAAAGAAACTTGCATATTCCTCAAAAGTTCTGCTAAAACTCACTGCTCCTTCTTCATCCCGCGACCTTCGTTTGTGCAGAGTGGAAGGCTTTGCAGGAGTTGCAGGAAGGTCTTGAGAGAAGTATCCTCATCATTGTCGACATACAGTGCGGCGCAAATGGCAATGTTGTCGATGTTCGAAATGCGTTCAACCAATGGCAAAACATCCATCTCGCTCACAACACCTTTCGATAGAATTCGTTCCGCGAACAAGTATGACGAAATTCTGTATTGAGCCTCTACGATCAATGCTCTCTCGAGAAGTTGGAAACGGTACTTCAGCCAGGCGATCTTGTCGACTCCCACATTTCCCTCGCCGCAGAATGGGACATTCAGGATGCTGAACCTCGGATCTTCACAAATTTCATGGAAGTGATCTTTGAATCCATGCTCTTCGATCCCTGCCAAGAGCCAGTAGTCGTGACGACGGTTCCAGACTTCGTACTCGTTTCCTCTGGACGCCAGATCTTCTTCCTCCCAACGATGGTGAACTTCAGTGCGGATTCCGTCCGCGATCGAGAAGAAGATTTGTGGACGAGGATCGGTTCTGTTGGGGATTCCGATCAGTGGTCCTGAAGTGATTGGAACGTCCACGGCTGGTTCCAGGGAGCATGGCATCGAGGCTGCACCCATGAATACTCTGTATTCTTGAACTTTTTGGCGGACGAGCTTCATCTTTCCGATTCTTCCGAGAATCGATCTTCGGTTGATGTTATCCGTTGGGACTCCATTTCTGAAGGTTTCCTTTCCATCCGACGAGAACTCCGCCAAATTTTCCATTAACATATCCGAGTACTTTCGGATTTCCGCATCCGATTTTGATCGCATTTCGATCTTCCACTTTGAGACGATATCGGTTTTGTTTGGGATGCCGAATCTCATGACCGCCCTCTTGTAAAGATTTCGCTGGGTGAGGGAGAATCCGAAGACTCGGACAGATCCATTGATGCTGGTCAGAAGTGGTGGGAGCGCGTGAGGATTTCCGCCTTCCCGACGATATCTTGTGTTCATGTTGTTAAAGAGAACAGGTTGTGGAGCATCTCCGATTTCCGAACTCTGGGACTGCAAATAAAACTATATTATTTAAAGATTTGATCATCTAAAACTTACAGTGTGCCTCCGACCACGGTTTTGTTTTGTACCTTTTGGCACGTCATCGATCTGGGTTTCTTCTGGCACTTTGACGACTGGATCGTCGACTTTTTGGACTTGGCAATGATCTTGTTGTTCTCGACTCTTATTTTGAAACCTCACAGCCCGAGCCTTGATCAGACTTTCACATCTTTTCTGTCTTATCGATAATTTTCTTGTTTTTTGAAGTTTCTTTGCTGACAAATTCTGAAAATAACAATAACTTGGTAGAAAAAACATTCAAATTAATTCCTGACCTTTTCCGTTCCGATATTTCGATTTGATTCCTTGTCAGCGTCGATTTCCCCATCACTGCCGCTATTTTCAACATGCAGTTCTGCATCGGTCGAGGTCGAGGAGTGTGGGTGTGTGCTGACGGTCTTGTTTTGAGCTTCTCGCTTGTCATCACATCCGTTTCCATCGAAACTCTTCTGCTCGGACGTCGGCGCTATCTTTTCCTTCTCATGACCATCTTTCTGACTTTCCAGACCTTCCTTGACATCGACATCCATTGGAACCGGATCACCCATTGCTCCGTTGCCGTCGAATGGTTTGTTCATTGACATTTCACTGTAGAGGTGGACCAAAGTGAATAACTGAAATTCAATTATGTAATTTAAAAATTAGAAAATAGTACAAAAATTAACAGACGGTATTTGAATTTGAAAAAAACATCAAGAAAAGAGGTTGTACTCGTCGAAAAATATTAGGCCTTTGAAAGTGATAGAGGAATTCCAGAAAAATTAAATTTTAGGCCAAAAATTAAGAAAATGGCCCAAAATTGGTTGGAAAAGCAGAAAACTGGGTGGCAGCGGTGTGAATTATGTGAAGCTTTTCTTTTTTTTATAAATTTTTCAACTTTTTATAGCTTTTTTCCGGAAAAAAACGTTCAAAAATGATTAAAAGTTGATAGAAGCAATGAATCATATCTATCAGCCGCTCTCGTCGTTTACCGCCAAAAAGTGTTCGCAGTAGAGCGCGACCGAAACACTGGAGAGGGGGGACGTCGTTCAAAATATGAGAAAAAAGTCATGAAGTGAGTAAAATTTGCGGGAAAACGAGACAAGATAGAAAAAGTAAATTTGAAAATGAGGATTTGGATCAGATTTTTAAGCAGATATTTCAAAATGTTGAAAAAATCTGAAAAAAAGAAAGAAGAAAAAAACATTCTCAAAAAAAAATTGCATGTTATATAGTACCGCAGAATTTGAATAACGATACTGGCTAACCGACGAAAACGAGCTTTCCTCGTATCCTGCTTCACTTCTGATCACCGCAGCGGCGCCAAATGAAGTACAATTCGTGTCGCGTGCCCTGAGCGAGAGTCATGACCTCGGCAGCACGAAGAGCCGAGCCAAGAGGTGCCAAGACATGATATTGTTACTATGGGAACTGCCCCCAGACGGCCGAAATGGGTTGGCAAGAGTATTATTATACTTTTGCAAAGACAAGGAAATGAAAGGGAGAAAAATGGCAGCTGTTCGTGCCTTGGATTTGAATAGTAGGCTTGCCTGCTTTGCGGAAGGAGATTCATGGGTGTCCGACTCTTTTGGTTTCCTGAAGATGCAAATAACCGAGATATTGGAGAAAGATTGAAAACGTGAGATGGTTGGAGCAGATGTTCTTGACGCGGGTTTAAGCCCGTGTTGAGAATATGTTCCTCGGTTCGGAAAAATGAATAATAGACAGAAGGTGTGAGCGGTGCTCTTCGAAAACTTGCTAATTGAGAAAGATGTCAGAAAGTCGGTTAGTGCTGTGATGGAAATGTGTAAGAGACAATTCATTGAGTTGTAAGTATACGGGAACTTTTAGTTCTACACCTGTTTCCTGGGATAGTGGACTCGCTAACAATCAACTCGTTTTGCAGATTTCCCGATTATGAACTTTTGGACGTCATCCCACCCTGAGAAGAACACCTGAAATCCTGACCACAATACCGTCACAGCATTTCCTTCTTTTTCGCAGAACCAGAAATCAGATTTTAGACGAACTCTCTTGTTTTTTTGAGTTTTAATCAAAGCTCCCAAGAGCATGACGGTTTGGAATCACAAAACACACGGAAGTGATTGAAAACACGCGTCACACAGAGATCTGTACCCTCATTAGTTACCGCATAAATACAACGAATAAGCCTGGTGATTTCTCATTTCTCAGGTTGCCTTAATGACGGCGGTATGCATTATCACCTCTCTATCATTCCTAGCAAATCCTGAAAACTATGCCAACTTTCTTCATACGATTGGAGCTATTGAGATTCCAGTTCACTCATTTGTAGCGTTCATCATCTTGTTCAGAACGCCAAGACAAATGAGTTCTGTCAAGTACCCTCTTTTCTACCTTCATTTTTGGACTTCTCTGCTGGATATTCATATCAGTTTGCTTATGAGCCCTCTGTTACTGTACCCAGAGCTTGCGAGCATTTCTCTAGGGTTATGGGAGAAGATTGGATTATCAGCGAAGGTGGAGACAAGTTTGATGATTATTTTCTTTGCTAGTGAGTCTGAAAAGTGCTATAAAATTGGAATTATGTGACATATTTGCAGTGGTTGGCACGAGTCTTTGCGGGATCTATGAGAACCGATATTCTGTTCTTGCTTCACCACTAGGAGTTTGGAAATACAACCGTTATGCTCTTCAGTTTGTCAATCATGTGCTTTCCTTGGCATTTGTCTACCCAATCATTTCCGCTGTTCCGGAACAGAAGATTGCTCAGGAGTTGGTTTGGCAGAGGTTACCATGCCCTCCGCCAGAACCTTATCACAACAAGACATTCATTCTTGCACTGGACTGGCGGTCAAGTGCCACGTATGCAGTTCCATTTGCAGTCTTTATCATTTTACAAATCGCTATCTTCCTGTCGATGTCTATCTGCATTTTGCGACGAGCCCTGGAGGAACAAAAGTTTTCCTCGAGCACATTGAGAATGCAAAGAAAGTTCTTATTCTCTGTCATTATTCAAACCGCAATCCCGTTCTGTGTTCTTCTTGCTCCAATGGTGTTCAACTGCTACACAATTGGTTGGCACGTTCAAATGCAAGGTGAGCTAACGATAAGGTTGTAATGAGAGCAAACATATTCAGGGTTGACCAATGTCGGGTTTATTTTCATGACTCTTCACGGTCTCTCCTCTTCCCTAGCCATTCTAATGATACATCGTCCCTATCGAGATGCTACTTTTCTAATCTTCCAGAGGAATATCAATATTCATACTTCAGTTGTCTCCAGTACTCGCTAATCCGGCAAATCCGCTTTTCCTATTGTTCCCACGGATTTCTCTCTGAATAAAAGTGATTTCTTTTACTTTCAAGGATACGAGTGCTCCTGCTTAGAGTTGTTAGAATTCATTGAAAAGAAGTTAATCCCCGGCTTATCTCATCAGTCATGACTTCTAGCCTCTAGCTTTTCCTTCCATTTTCACAGAACTCCGCTTCTCCGCGAGATTTTCCAGGAAACCCAATGAAAAAGTGAAACACATGTCGTTTCTTGATTGTTTCGTGAGTGCTGGCCTCAGCAGAGTCTTTGACGAAAGGCCGTACAACCGCTCGCCGGCCTGCCCCGGTCAATACCGCCGGGGTCGCTGCGTTGCATTTTCTCTGCTTCTTTTGCGCCTCCACCGGAAAGCGTTGTCGTTAGTCGTCTCTCGTTAACTATGTGGGCCGTTTCGTTGGTTTCTATGGGAATAAATCCCCGCCTGGCCGTTTTTGATATATAATTTTAGTTAGATTAGAAGCAAAAGCAACCGCGACGCGGCCGCTACGCAGCTAGGCTCAATTTCGATTTTTAATTTTTAAATTTCATTCTCGAAATTTGTAACACAAATATATCAACCTCGTACGAGAATGAATTCAATTCATAACATTTTCAAATTACTCTCATTAAATTCTCTCATTTTCTGAAAAAATTCATATTCCTTCCCCTTTTTTTCGTAAATTTTTGAATAATTTCTTTCTCATTATTTTTTCAATAAAACTTGTTGTTTTTTTTTATCGCGTTTCTTTTCCGTGACCGATTCCAACTAAACCTAATTATTTTTCAGATGGCAACCTTCAAAAAGTTTGGTAAAACAGACATAGAGAACCTATCCATGCAAATGATGCCGGACGCCGTCAAAGAACGGACCTTTCAACACATGGAAATCTGCTCCCTGTGAGTTTTGTCACCGACAAACACAAAGACCATACTTTTTTCCAGTTTACTTCTTGTGAACACCTCAGAAGACTTGAGAAGAGACTTGAGAAGATATAGGCTCAAAGAATGTTCCATTACTCTGCGGATGATTGAGAAAATGAACGATATCAATGTGGCATACTGCACGGAAACCAATGCCCACCGTCTGACCTTTATGACACCGGAACATGGCCAGTTCTACCTCAATCATCGCTGGAACACTCAACTCCGGACACTTGGAAAGCTACAAATGGACGCTTCCAGTCTGTTTGAAGGATCTTGGGAATTTGTCACTTCAAATATATTCAAGTCGTCCATGATGGCAATTGAGCATTTACGAGACATATTCCCGCGCTTGAAGATCAGCTATCTGGAGATAGATTTTGCACGTGTCAACGACATCGACCATCTATGTAAAGTACTGAAGAACGTAAGCTGCAAACAAGCGTCGCTATCAATGACTGGAGAGGACCCTGCTGAGAAAACAAAGCTCTTACTACCTCGGCTCAGAGATATCGAGCATTTGGAACTGCGGATGTTCCATATACCATTTGACTTCGATGAGGTAACAAAGCCCTATTTTCCTGACTCTGAAATCAATAATTCATGAATTACAGCCTATATTCGCTGATCAAATTGAGATCTCCATGGCTACCTGGGTGAATAACTTCAAAATGAGCACTTGGAAGTTCAAGTATTGCCGACTTAGCAGCACCAGATACACCAGCGAGGATTACGCCGAGTTCATCATCATGTGGCTGACTGGATCATTCAAGAAACTGAAAAAGATGGCAATGGCTTGGAATCGACATGACGTTGATAGAGACGTGGTAGTGGAACTGACAAATGCGAAGAAGTGGAATGAACAAGAAATGGAAGGGTGAGTTGCACATTGTCGTTATAGACATATGAACTGAACTGCCCAACTTTCAGACGTTCTTGCGACAAAGATGAGTACGCCAAGTTCTACGTCCGCCGCAACGACGGAACTGTTGGAGTTCTACGAACTTTCCGACAGTACTTCCAGTTTATCATTTGGGAAGGAAAGCCTGTCGTGGATTAAACCAAATTTTGCATTTCTCGTTTTTTCTCATTTTCATTTATTTGTGCACTCTGTGCCCCTGGAATTCTGAAAAGTCTCCTTTGTGTCTGATGAATTTCTATTTGGCACATTCAAAAATAAATTTCAAAGGTCCACAGTCCATCATTTTGAGTGGTATATAATAAGAGGTTCATCCGTCCGGTCGGTTGTTTGTGGCATGGGTAGGTGCTCTCATCGCAAATGGAAAAATGGGCCTTGGGAGAGAGAGACAGTGTATTTTAATTGTTACCTTATATCGCGATTGACACCTGCTTATTGACCTTGCTTTACAAAACACGCCGAGCCACTGCCGATCGCGGTAGTATTAGGTAATTGAGGGGAGAGATCTGTGTTCGGTAAAGCATCTTGACGACTGGAATATATTCCGAGAAAATATCGGATGCTTCATGGGGACAGTTGTCAAAACATTTGGAAACCAAGAAAAAATTTATTCTCGGAGTGATCTCAACAAAGACGCGAAAGAAAACAGAGTCAACACTCATTTGAAAAGATATCTCAATGGAACCTCTCATGCCAGACCACCATTATGAACTTTGTTTTGCATATCTGAATGGAACACAAAAGTCCGTCGTCTCTCAATATATGTTTATGGTATTTGCAATCAAAATGGAAATTCTCGCTTCCGATTGCAACCATGCTGCAAAAATGTTTTGATGAGCACAGGAAATGTTCAAAAAACTTAACAATTGTGTTTTCAGGGTAAACATTTCGCTGTGAAGGTTTGGCTCCTCCAGGATTTCAAAGTTTGCATAAACCGATTGATGATTCACCCAAGTTTCACCATCAGGCAAATACACAGCAAACATCTTCAGTCTCCTATCGGTACTTGTCAGCCAATTTTGAATGAACTGAACAATATCTGAGAGGGCGAATTTCGTTTTTCGCAACAAAAGGAAATCAGCAGAAATTTTCAAAATTTCCTCGATTGTTACATTGCAGCTTTCAAGTATGACAGATTCGTAATTCAGCTAAAAAAATATTTAATTCTGGTAACTCGTGAATACTTACTTTCTGTCCATCTTCCAAAGTTTGAAGGTTGTGAACTTGAACGGAATAAATGGCATTAACTTTGCCAAGAATTTCATCAAACTCCGCCCAGGATAACTGGGGTTTTTTGAAAAATAAAAACTCAGTAGTTTTGTTCTCAAAGATGTCCAAGTATAGTGTTCTGTCTGCATTGACAATTATCAGCTGAAGTAGTTCGGGAACGTGCAAAAGGGTGTTCAAATATGTCAAAACGTTTTTGACTTCTTCAGCAACGTTCAGCAACGTAAACCCTTGTGCTTCAAGTCCTAGCCCGCAGTAAAATGTACAAAATCTGAAAAAAAAAAACAGTTATCAATGACAAAACGCAGCAAACTGACCTAACAGGCATTTCTTTTTCGTAGATTGTCACTTTTGAAATACCAGGACCCTCTAAAGTGGCGACTTCTCCATTTAAGAGGAAATCCCAAACAAATCGTGTGTCATTCGCGGATTGATACACAATTTGTATTTTATCAGAGTGAATGCGCACCTTACACGTTGCTCTTAGTTTAGTCTGTTCCAAATGACTGTACATGGTTTTCGATGTCATAGAAAGGACAATTCTATAAAGAAAAATCGATTCATAAGATAATTTTTGAAAATCAGAACTCACACATCTCTAATAGGGGCGAGCTTGATAACATTTTCTCTAATGACTCGTGGAAGAGCCAAAAACGGAAAAGTCTTCTTTGCCGCTTTCCCACCGCTCGGAGGTGTCTTTATAGGCATCGGTGGTTTTTCCAAATAACCGTCGTTTGACACTGAAATTTTTTCCATTTAACGTAAGAGAAAAATAAGGTTAAGCAAAAATGAAGAATCTATGCAAATAGAACATCGGAAAACCAAAATAACACTGTTTTTGCACAGTATATACTTATATATTTACTGGAAGGCTTTCAGAGGTATGTTGATAATGTATTATTTCATAAGACTAATGAAGTTTTCTTTTCGCTATTTACCGGAGAAATAATTCATTGAAATAATTTAAAATGCGAAAGGAAAACGAAACTAAATACCAAACAACCGTTCAAATTTGTTTTTTCGCCGCGCAGAGAAAGCATTCGCAGTGGAGCACGATTGCTATACACAACGAGGAGAAAAGAGGACAGCGGGCTGTGGCATACACCATGTTCTCTTCTTGGGTCTCGGGTCGAGATAACGATAATTAACCAGCATTGAGAAATGCGTGAAGTCCAAACTGAAGTATATTGAACGTTGAGTAACTCATGAAAAGTATTTCGATTAATGTGATGTCTACAAATCAAGTTATCCACTTTGGCAGAACATCGAAGTTCATTTTGATAAACACAGCTTCCATATCTTGGTTGAAATTCATTTGCACCATCTACTCAAAGATAAAAGATATTTTGTCATGCTCTCTCATTCGTTGGCCCTCACGTTTTGTCAACATTCACGGCGTCTTCTGATGGCTTCGCAGTGATAGCGTATCTCATCTCCAGGACAACGGAGCAAGCCGGAGCACACCGACAACCTGATAGAAGGAGAGCTTCTCTTCTTCGTTACCCTTTAAGTTCTAGGTCCCCATCCCTGCACGGTCAATTTTACGTAAACATGAACTCAAAGAGCTGTGAGCTCCCATTTGGGCATCATCTCTTTTCCACGTTACCTCCTTCTACTCAACACTCGAAAAATCCTATGGTCGCTTCTCCGTGATAGCGTATCTCATCTCCTAGACAACGGAACAAGCCGGAGCACACCAACAACCTGATAGAAGGACAGCTTCCTGTTTTCCTCGCAGTATTGTCTATTACCTAGCATGCGTGTGTGTGACATCCGTTTGGCACCCCACGGTCCGCTTACCGTTCCAATCTAATTGATATTATCTCTGGTCCGTCAACCCCGTGTTCCGGACGCTCATAATCTTGACACATATCATAATCCGTGACAAAAAAGTAAATAAGCCAATAAGTTCCATTTATCCGTCGTAATCTAGGAGCACTTAGTTGCAAGTACATAAGATAATCATCAAGGACAAAGAGTCACGATAATGCAGTCTACCACCCCTTCCTCATTAGGTTTCCTCGTTCATTTGTGATTTCCTCTTCATACTCCCAAAAGTTCTCTGTTCAGTTCCTTTTCATTATTCGTTCAAAGAGTTGTTCAGATTGCTTCGAGCCAGTCTTCAACTTCGAATAAACTATGCCAAGGAATCGTCGCCCTCCATCGTCTAGAGACTCTCTTTCAGTAACAACAGCATTTGGCATTATTTCAATCAAGTCTCTAATCTTTCAGGGTTTCTGCACGGGAGACCTGGTCTACCACAACGGCTGGCCGTGCCGTCTACTCCAGCCAACGAGAGATGGCAAGAAGTTTCATCTAGAGTACTTCGCCGATGGCGGAAACAGAACCATCGTGGGTCCGTCGGTCAGTAGTTTTCAGAAGTTATGAGCTAAGACTGAACATTTTCCAGTCTTTCGTTGCCATCCACAGAAATGACTTCTTCACTCCTTTGGGCAACCCAGACGCAAGACCGGCTTTAGCCGAAGCGAAGGCTATTCTAGCAGAAAGAAGAGCCGAATGGGTAAGTCATGATGGGTTTGCAGCAATTTTCAGTACTAGAATGTTCAGGGATCCGTTGCGGGCAGAAGAAGAATGGATCGACGCATCTTCAGGTGTCCGATGATGCTGGAACGCCAGCAGTCGAACGGGCGTAATCAGGGGCTGCACATCATCGTCGAGGAACAGCCTTCCTTCCTCAACACTCTCTGGACTAGACTCAGAAACTACATCGTGAATGGTCTCGGACTGAACGACCTGTTCAGAAACTGATCCAAGAGCTTTCCAACATAATTATCAAACGTTCTGTATGTATTATCCTCTCAAATATGTCTAATTGTTCCATGCATAATCTCAATCTCTTTTGGAAGCATTGAATAAACCTATGTACTCTTTTCTCTCTGTGCTTCATAGTCTCTCTCTCCCTCGTGGTCTCCCCTCAAGAAAAGGGATTGGCGACGTGCCGGCGGCGGCAAAAACGTCTCTGCTGTCTTTGTAAAGTGTCGCTTGCTCGCAGCAGGTTCTCTGGACCGTGTGAATCATCCATCGTTCGTTTGCAGAGAAACGAGCGTTTGGAAGAACATAGTCTGAACCAGAGAAGATTTCCAACTGCTTCTGGGAAAATGTTAGTGAAACAAAACGTGTTATTATTTTTTTTTCTCTCTTCGATTTTTTGTTCTTCTCACGTTCTCAACAATTTCTCATGAGGAGAAGCTGAATCTCTTTCTCTCTCTCTATCTCTCACAGCTTTCTTCTCGCAATACTTTCAACTTCATATCCAATCAAGCAACAGGTCACTTATTCTGTGCTATTCGTCTGACCGTCGCACGCACATTGCCTCTCCGCACGCAATAGTCCCTCTTTCTTTCTCCTCTCCGCAGCTGCCGCACACCTCTCTCCTTTCATACATATCATTCAAATTTATGGACAATTTTCTCTCTTATCTCTCCTCTTGCTCTCCTCTGTCTCTATCAGTTAATTGTAAAAAATGGCACTTTGACCGCACAAAAACCAGGCAAACAGCGCTAAAAGTGCACCATTCCTCCGTAGTCGGGTCTCGCCGTAAACACGGTTATCGACGAATTCAGATTTCCTGATAGAGCTTTACACTTTTTTGTTGGGAGACGGGATTAATAAAAGTTATAAGTTCATTCCAATTTAATTTGAGCAGTTCTCCCTATTCTTCCTAGAAAAAACATTGTTAGGCCTTCTGTGGCAAAACCGGTGACTCTGCCCGGAGACGGCAATAACATGCGTATTTTGACAAACCGATTCGTTCTAATACTATAAATTATTTTCACATTCTGAAAACAAAAATTTGCAGTTGTGATGGCCGAAATCGGAGGGCGCTTGCGCTCGTGCAGACCAGGGGACCCAGAGTACGACGATGATCTCTATAAAGGACAGCTCCGACGCCCATGGATGATTTTCAACTTAGGCAACCGCAATGAACACTTGATGACGTAAGTTTTTTCTAGATTCTGATATAAGTCCCACTTCTCTTCTCAGAAATAATTAGGGTATTGTAGTTTTCAAACCGGTAATTTTGTGAATAAGGAGTTCACGTTTTCATGAAAAATCCAGCTTACAATTAGGTTTCAGAATGACAGAAAACCAAAACATGTTGTTCTAGAAATTTTAACCAGTTAAAGCATTTGGTTGTTTCAGGTCGTTCAGAGCAAAGCTTACTGGTGAAATGCTCCGAGAAGGAATCCTTTTTGACACCCATCCACTTCAGTGTGCACAATTCAGACAATCAAGGAGACCGGTAAACTGCGAAGGCCTAGTTCGAAATCCATTTCTCTCTTCAGCTTGTCGAGTCAATCCAAGACGGACTTAGGCGATGCGAGGAGGTGTACTCACGGGGACCACTGTCTAAGCCAATCGTCATCGTCGTTTCGAATGCGTTCGGATACATGAAGCATCTTTTCTACGGACAGATTCACCTTGTCAAGGTTTGTGAATGGACATTTCAATTGTTTTTGATTTGTCTTTTTTCAGTTCAGCGTCCGCCAATTCGAAAACACCGCTAACGGAAACCTTGACTGTTTGAAGTAAGTTGGAACTCTTAAGCGTCCCAACTGAACCTGGATTACCTTGTTACAGAGATCGGTGCTCCCGACTGTCCGCCTACCTTCGCCAACACGAGCAGTTGAGAGAGGGAATTGCTTATCCAGTTCCGATTGGAAAGGGGTGATAGTACTGTTAGTTTTCCCTTTTTCAATGGTATCTATTTTCAGCTGGCGTGTACCTCGAAACGAACGTGGTACAGCTTCATACGTCGATTGCTTGACCTTCAATGAAAACATTCCGGTGAATTTCCGCCGAGAGAGATGCGTCGCAGTGCTTACTGAAACTGAAATTGTGAGTATGTTCTTGCCTTCCCGCAAAGAGTCAGGCAATGGGTCTTGGCATGGAAATGGTTTTCAATTGAATTACAGCTTTTAGACAGAGTTTCAGGCTTTGTTTGGGTTTAGCAGTCTCAACGGGAAATTAAGGTCCCATGGGGAAAATAGAGATCCCATAAAGTAAATATAGGTCCCATTATAGAAAAAAATGTCCCAAAAATGGAGCAGGTCCCAACCGGATAAAAAGGTCCCATGAAAATTTTAGAGGTTCCATAAAAAATGAAAAGGTCCCATGAAACATCGGTCACCAAAAGCTTATTCCATGAAACTGGTATTGGATACTGGCTATTGAGGCTCGATTCCACCTTTCATGGGACCTTTTCTTCCGGTTGGGACCTGCTCCATTTTTGGGACCTTTTTTTCTATGATGGGACCAATATTTATTTCATGGGACCTTTAAACTTTTTATAGGACCTTTATTTCCGGTTGGGACCGCTCAACCCGAACAGAGCCGAGTTTCATTATCTTTTCAGTGAGAAAGAGTAAAAATACATTAGTAATTTCACTACAAAAAAAGGAAAATTATTGAATAGAAGTATTCTCACCCACTCGCAAGAAAACCAAAACCATGTTCCAAACCCTGCCGGGATTCATTTCCGTCGCAAGACCCACTAGTTGGCTCGTCGTAAGACGGAAATTATAGTTCCCCTCTTTGTAAAATGAAACTTGTTTTCCAGATTTTGAACGAATCCTCCAATGAGATCATTCGCAGAATTCGAGATCCCTTCCAATACATCTATCAGAATGTGGTTCTTATTGTTGGGGTGAACTATGCAGTTGCAACAACAAACCAGAAATGTGTTTCTCTTCGTGATCTATGGATTGATATTACCATGGAAAAGTGAGAAACGAGTTCCTCTAACTCTTACTTTGTAATTTTTTTTCAGTTTCATCACAAGAATAATTCCGTTGTTTTGGGAACGTGAAACCGACATTTTCTGTCACAACGGCTCCGTTACTTTGCTCAAGGAGATCTTCAAGTTTTTCTCGATTGTTTCCAAGATTCGACCAGCTTTGCTAAGAGAGTTTGTAAGTTCACAAACCTGACATTGAAAATACAAATAATGCCAATTACAGCGGCGGTGTGTTGACGGATTCATCAGGCTGTACACAATACACTCCCGTCAAACGCCTTGGAGGTCCCAGACAACACTGGACGAAGGAGAAAATATGGAGGAGATCATCAGTTCGATTGAATCGATCATTTTCTGAAGACCTCTTTCCACACTTCCCCAGTGAAACAGTTATTTAAATCTGCTTTTATTTATGAGTATTGGAATTGCAACGGATGACTTGATTATCCCAACAAACTTTGGTATTTCAATGTGTCTTTGACACAACTCTTTACTCTAATTTTGTTTCATCTCCCTCATCTTCTTTCGGTGTATCAGTGTCAAACTGATCCGATCATTCCCCATTCCCCGTCAATTCATTTTTCCCGTTTCTCACTGTGAATTCTCCACTTTTTAATTGAAATCAATCTATTTTTGAGAAGAAAGAATGAAATCCAATCTACTCAACTTCAGTCAAAACAAACCTCCCTCCTTCCAAAAAATTTCTAAAAATCTTAAATTTTGGTGTCCCCCACTTTTTCAATATAGAGTGTACTCTATGAAAGTGATGACAATATCCCGTTCCCAACCTTTCTCACAAATCCCCTGAGAATAGAAAGAGAGAGAAGGAAACTTACTGATCCGTGCCATTAGATGACGATTTCTGACTTTCTGATAACACATTAGCTACTTCCGCACATATCTGAAGCGTGAAATACTCTTGGCTCTCGTTTTGAGACCTCCCCCTATTCTACTCCCAGTCGCAGCACACAGACAGAAATGATCTTCGCAGTGGAGGTCATCACATATCTTCTGTTCAGCTCAACTGGTTTAGCTGTCAATGTCCACCTGCTTGTTAACTTCTATTCGAAGCTGAACGGCTCCAGTGAATTCAACACATTATGTCTCGCCAAGACTCTCCCAAACATCCTGGTCTGTTTCACCTACCTTATCTGGTCAGCTCCTCTCTCCGCTATCAACATCCCTTATGAGAATGTTCCCGCGTTTCTCGGGGCTCTAATCGGTCAAGTTAATATTGGCGCGACCTACATCGCTAGACCCGTCATTCAAGTGTTCATGGCTATCAGTGTATGGTTCCTGATCACATTTCCACTGAGAAAATCGCCAATCCGGTCATCGACAGTCATATTCATTTCCGTAGTCATGGCTTGTCTAGTGGTGATTTACACTGCTTTGAGATTGCATCCAGGTAGAAATAACGAGGTAACGACTAAAGAAGGTTGGTTTCAGTACCGTGTGCCTTGTCCTACAAACCGCAGCTACTGATTTGGACCTCTGACTCCGTCGACTGTTTCCCGGATCTTTCAACTACCGCGGTGACATTCATGTGCATCATATCAGTTTGTTTCTCAATTGCCACGTTTCTCAAACTTTGCTGCGAAAGAGTCACCGGTCTCAACGTTGAGACAATGAAAAGCCGGCGTAAGAAGCGGATTCGATTCTTCATTCAGGTGAGAAAAGTGCTTCTGGTTTGTGGAAGTATACAAATCTTCAGAGTGTCTGCCAAGACGGTCTGTACCTTCTGGATCTAGTCAGCTGGAAACTGATCAGCCCGTTGAACCCTGCCGAATGGTTCCAGTTCGTCACAGGAAAGGCTGGACTTCTACTTCTTCACGCTTTCGACGGTTTTGTCATGTTCTACTTCCACCCCGAGCTGCATCCAAAATGGATACGGAAGTCGAGAACTAACTCTTTATTCTTGACAGTTCAATCTGTGACTACTAATTAGTTGATTTTCCCATTATTTTGTCTCAATAAAACCTTTATTTGTCCTGAGCTTGTTCTTGTTATCGCCCGCAAATTCTATGGAAATAAGAAAGAAGAACATCGCTAGAAAAATAGAAATGCAGACGTCAGTGCATCAAGGGCATTCCCATGTTCCACTGATTCTCCGAAGCCTTGAATGAAAATGAGTTTTGAAGATCTCAAAATGTTCTTGAATGTAAGGACGTCTCAATGAAAACATTTGTTTTGTACAATTAGGTTGGTAGCTCACAAGATCAAAAAACCAAAAAACGCTGATCTTTATTACCGTCGCAGCATACGGCAGGAGTATGCGCTCTACTGGACGAGCGAAAAAGAGTGTGAGAAAACGCGAGACGGCAGACAAATCAGAGAAAACTCTCCCGTTTTCGCACACTCTTTTGGCGCCTGTGCAGTAGGGCGCATACTCCTGCCGTATGCCGCGACGGTACTAGACTCTTCCTTTTGTAAGATCACCCTGAGCTGTCATGGTTCGGACACCCGGTTATGGTTGTATCAATGCTCCGAGTTATTATTAGTTCACGTACTTCACACTCCGATTCCCAGACATCACCGGTTCCCACAATCTTCTTCTTGAAACCAAAGAACTCGAGTGTTCGAACAAAGTTTGAACCTCAACCACAAGTCTCTAATTCCATGGGAAAGGAAAGAACTTCACAATGTCAGATGACGTCGTCTCTAAGAACACCTTATTTACTTCCTTACGTACTCGAAGCGTGAAATGATTAGTGGGGAGTTTGTATAGAAGACGTGTTGAACCTGTTGTTCACGCTCAAAACACACCAGATGCTGTTCTACGTGGAGATCCTAACGTATTTCCTTGTCAGCTGCACTGGATTGTTTGTGAACATTCATCTCTTTGTAAACTTCCTCTCCAAATACCAAGGATCCAGTGAATTCAACAAGTTGTGCCTTGCTAAAACTTTCCCAAATGTTCTGGTCTTCGCAACTTTCCTGTTTTGGTCAACTCCACTGTCAGCACTAGATGTACACATTGAACAGCTCCCGTTACTGTTGAGCGTTCTTATTGGTCAAGTTATGATTGGTGCGACATACGTGGCAAGACCCATTATCCAAGTGTTCATGGCTATCAATATCTGGTACCTGATAAGTTTTCCGTTGAAGAAGCTCCCTGTCCGTGCATCGTTTCTAACTTCCAAGGCAATCATGTTCATGGTTCTTATTGTGACAGCGTACACTATTAGGAGAATGATACCACGTAACACACCTTCCGGTAGAGAATAACTTTTCTGGGAGTTTCAGTGTCTTGCGGATTGTCCTACGAACCACAACTTCTCATTTGGACATCGGAGCCCACAGTGTGTTCAAATACATATGGGGACCTATCTACCAATGCAGTTATGGTTATGTGTATTGTCTCAACCTGTCTCTCCCTAGCCACATTTATCAAACTTGGATGTGATAAGGTTCATGGTTTGAGCAGTGAGACTATGAAAAATCGAAGGAAGAAAAGGATAAAGTTCTTCATTCAGGTAGCTTTCCAGAGGTTCTTGCTTTGAACTTTTCTTGTTCAGAGCGTCTGCCAAGATGGTCTTCACTTGCTCGATCTGTTCAGTTGGAAAGTCATCAGCACGTTTAGTTCAGCAGCTTGGTTCCAGTTTACCACTGCCAAGCTTCCTCTGCTACTTCTCCATGCTCTCGACGGATTTGTCATGTTTTACTTTCATCCAGAACTTCATCCAAAGGTGTTGAAGAAGTCAAAATCTCCTTCTGCTGTTTTGACCGTTCAATCCATAACAATGAACTAGATTCGAGTCCTTGTCACTTTCTGATGTTCATTCTCCAGTGTCTACTTTGATTCTCCGGTTTTCTCAGAAACTACTAATATTTTCAACTGAATGAACATCTATATTACAATTAGTTCAGAAGACACCCGATCAAGCAGAAGGAACAAAGTCCAGCGACTAAGTTGAGTAAAAATAAGCAAAATTGTGTTTCCGCATGAAAGTGTTTGTACCCGAACTTTAAAATTCTGATCTTTGTCGTCAAACTTTGTTTGGAAGTGGATTTCTTGGAAGTAGAGCAAGTTTCTGGTTTGCTGGGAACTATGTCTCGGAAAATGACAGCAAAGATCTGTTCATACATTCATTTATTTAAAAACACCCGCTCAGCACTAATGGGTAATCTCAATAAAACATGACACGAAAAAACCACTAATCAAATAGCCAAGTCTTGTTTCTTGATCAGTTGGTAGTACTTTCCTTTCATATGCATCAGTTCAGTGTGAGTTCCAGCTTCTTGAACTTTTCCTTTGTCGATGTAGACGATAAGATCAGAGTTCTGGATGGAGGAGAGACGGTGGGCAATGGTGATGCAAGTACGGCCTGCTCGAGCACGGTCTAGTGCTTCTTGGACTGCCTGGAACAAAATAAATTGATCATTAGATTGTTGGCATGGAACTTACCCTCTCGGATTCAGAATCCAAAGCGGAAGTAGCTTCATCAAGCAGTAGAATCTTTGGATCTCTGACCAACGCTCTTGCAATTGCGATTCTCTGCTTTTGACCTCCAGACAACTGTCCTCCTTTCTCTCCGACATCTGTGTCAATTCCAGCTGGAAGGTTAGCCAGGAACCGGTTGGCATTCGCAAGTTCCAGGGCTTGGTTGATCTTCTCCAATGGCACATCCTTGAGTCCAAGGCAAATGTTCTCTCTTATCGTTCCAACAAACAGTCTTGGTTCTTGTCCGACAAGTGCCATTTGAGTTCTGAGATGGTGCAATGAGAGTCCTCGGATGTCTTGTCCATCGATACGGAGCACTCCTCCAGTTACATCGTAGAACCTCTCAAGCATTCCAATACAGGTACTCTTTCCGGATCCCGATGGTCCGACAAGAGCCACAGTTTGTCCGCGGAGTGCAGTCCATTGCAAGCCTCTCATGACCGGTTGTTGCGGCCGTTGTGGGTAGGAGAACTTGACATTCTCGAAAAGCACGTTTCCTCGAATTTCCGGTGTGCTGCCCTTATTCAAGTCTCCTGTCTGCGGTTTTCTGTAGATCAAGTTGAACATCTGACCAGCTGCAGCCTTGGCTTTGACAAATTCAGGGAAGAATTGAGAAGAGAGGATGACGCCTTCAGAACACATCATCATAGCCATCAAGCACCTGGAAATAACCTTTTAGTTTAAAAAACGATGTTTTGATTGACTCACCTGTATGTTACATCAGTTGGCTGATCGCCCTGATTAATGACTCTGATTGCAAGAGCAAAGCAGAAGCAAGACATGTAATACATGAAATTCTGGGTGATACTGTAGTTGATGGCTTCATAAACGGATTTCCGAAGTTCTGTATTCTTTCTGTTCTTGGATTCGTTGGCGTAGCTGTTGAAGAAGTGTTCAGTTCTTGTAAGAAGCTGGATAGTCTTCACATTCTCAATGATTTCAATGGCGACCTAAAAGCAAGTTATGTTAGTTCACGATACTGCATGACACTGACCTTTCCAGCATCATCATTCTGCATGTGCTCTACAGCGACCAGAGTGATCTTGTATGCCAACCCAACCATGAGACATCCCAAGAACAAAACCAATGCAGTTCCCAGAATAGCTACTTGCCAGCAGTTCACAAATCCAATAGTAACACAAGCGACCAACGCAGCAAATGCGTAGACAACTTGCATCATTCTTCCATCGACCACTGCTTTCACATTTGGAGGATCCGATGCGAGTCTTGTGATGAGATTTCCAGGTGCATGTGCTGGGTTGTCAAAGTAGGCAGCGTCTTGGTAGAGAAGGTTGCGGAAGGCGGCAACGCGGAAGCGGACTCCGAGGTTCTCGGAAACAAGGGCAAACATGACACTCTGAACAAATCGGCAATGTTATCGAGGTTATGGACTTTTGAAACTTACGCTGAGAGTTTGGAAGAACCAAATTCCGAGTCCAGCACTACAGAACGCAATTACTGCCATAGCAAATCTGTGCATCATTCTGCCGTCATACGGAACAAATGCAAATCCTTCAAACACCCAAGCAAATAGGAGAGCGTAGGTGGGAAGATCAAGTCCACGGATCAGAGCAGCTACCAGTCCGATGAACATGTACAAGTAGTTCCCTTGCGCGTTTTTGAAGATGTCAAAGTATCCCGCATTCACTTCCATATCCTTGTCCATCACTTGTTTCACTTGCAAGGCAAATGCTTCATCTTCGGCTGTCGGAACGTGAGATGTTTTCCGGAGGCTGTCAAAAGAGCGGTTGGCAAGGGATCCTCGTCGGAAGGCATCTGATCCCGAACGAGAAGAGCTTCTGGGAGAGATATGGCGGTTGAAGATCTCTGGTTTCTCAAATCTGAACAGCCAATTTGTGTTTTAGGGAAGGTAAACATCAACTCACTCATCAAAATCATCAAGCTCTTCTTCCTCCAATTCAGCATCTTCAGGATCTTTTTTGAACTGTTGTGCCTTTACAAGGTCAAAGTATCGGCCTCCGAGTTTTACAAGTTCCTCATGGTTTCCACTTTCCACAATAACTCCTTTCTCGAAGAACACAATCTTGTCAGCTTCTCGGATAGTAGAGAGTCTGTGAGCGATCATGATAGTGGTTCTTCCTCTGGCCGCGTTGTTGAGCGCAGATTGAACAACACTTTCACTTTGAGCATCAAGAGCGGAAGTGGCTTCATCGAGAAGGAGAATCTTCGGATCACGAATAAGAGTTCTGGCAATAGCTACTCTTTGTTTCTGTCCTCCGGAAAGTTGGACTCCTCCGTCGCCAATAACAGTGTCGTATCCTTTCGGCATCTTGATAATGAAATCATGGGCATTGGCCATTTTGCACACTTCAATCATCTTCTCTCTTGTTGCATCTGGATTACCAATGAGCAAGTTGTTATGAATGGTATCATTGAAGAGAATTGGTTCTTGCTGTACAATTCCAATAATGTTCCGCAGCCACTCAATGTTGAGATCTCTAACATCCACTCCATCCACTTTCACACTTCCATCTTCCGGTTCATATAGTCTCGTCAATAATCCAACAGAAGTTGACTTTCCGCATCCAGAATGTCCAACCAATGCCACAGAAGTTCCTGGTTCCACAGACAAGTTCAATCCGTTCAACACCTTTGCTTCTTTTCTAGTTGGATAACGGAAGTGTACATTTTGGAATGTCACTTTGCCAACAACTCTATCAAGCTTCTTCCCGCTTTTGGAGTACGGGTCAATCTTGGGAACACGGTCGATAGTTTTGTAGATGGAAGCAGCAGACACACGAGCATTGAGGAGCACCATCAAATGAGGAGAGATCAGTCCAAGGAAGTAAGCTCCTAGAAGCATTGCAACAATGACGATAAACACATCTCCAGGGTTATCGATGACTCCAACTTTGAGAAGGTATCCTCCATAAAGAATACCTGTTCCCATAAATGCCATGAGCCAAAAGAAAAACAATCCTCCAAAGAATCCACTCCAGAATCCTCCCATAATTGCAAAACGCTTTCCGGTGTTTAGCTCCTTCTCATATTTCGCAACCATCTCTTCCTGACCATTGAATGCTTGAATTGTTCTCACTCCCATGAGAGCTTCTTCAGCGATAGCACCAGCGACCCCAACCTTATCTAACTCTTCCATTGTGCTCTTTTCCAAAAACTGAAATATAATGTGGTGAGAGATGGCCTCAACCTATGAAAATGCTTACCCTTGATAAGAGGGTCATGCAAATTGTACAAATCGGAATCATTCCTAACATCATCAGAGCCAATCTCCATTGATAACACAGTGAGATGATCACAGCAGTTGTCACCATACTGATACCACGGATGAGGACTCCCAACTTGTCTCCGATTCCCTCTTGAATCCTCTCCATGTTACTACAAATACGATTTCTTATCAGTGGGAGAAATTGATAAACGAACTCGTTAAGTCTAGTGGTGATAGTTCCTGATAAGTTCTTGTCGAACCATCCTGCATTCTGCCTGAGAACTGATGCAATGTAGCGGTTTCTCATTTGAGTCATCATTCGACTACAACACCGTTGGAAGCACATGTACTAAAAAATTGGTTATTTGATCTCCTGGAATGTCCCTAGTGTAAATACCTGAACGAAATCATTCAGAGAGGTGAAAAGGCCAAGACCTAAAAAGATGTACACGTTGACCATGGCTTTGTCTTTGAATTCCTTGCTCAATGGGTCATAGACCAGTAGAACGTTTGTCATCCGACCCCTAAACCCAAGTTCTCGAACATTTTCAGAAAATGTGAGTTTCCTTACGAAATAATGGCAAGAACTGGTTGAGAAACGCCGGAAACGAGGGAAGTGACGATTCCAATAAAGAGAAGAATGTAGTCGTACGTCGTGGCAAACCGGAACTGAAATCATAAGATTTCTAGGTGAAATGGTACAAATCAAGACTTACTAGTTGAAGTAAGGAAACCGGTCGGAACTCTAATACTTGCTCGGAAAGATCGCATCTAGAAAAAACAAATGATGATGGGATTCTAGCTGATTTCATGTGTCTTACCTGCAAAGTATAAAGTTGATGACTTTTTCGAACATCGACGGGGTATAAGTGATTTTCTCGTCTTCATCGTCATCGGTATTCGAAGAGCTTGAGAAACTGTCAGCAGGCGGTTTTCCGTCGAAATTTATGGTCTGGAATGAGACAATTTGGAGAAAGTTGTGGAACATTGACTCACCGTGCTTTTCTGCGACAGATTCCGATTGGAATCCCCAAATTCTTCATGGGGAGCCATGGTTCAGAAGAATAGTTCTTATCAATTGATCGTTTGATTCATTCGAGTCGACTTAAGTATAAGAAGGTTAGGCAGTCGGGTAAGTAGTCTGAAAACCAAAATGTTGTAAAGAGTCTTGTCGAACACAAAATGATCTTTGCAGGAGTCAAACAGTTTCCTTAAGTACTCCTCTCCGAACTATTTATTCACTTTTCCGTGTTTTCCAGGCGACTATCAAAAAAGCGTGTTTTGTGCGGCGGCGAGAGGTAACGCGAGTACACAAACTCACGTGAAACAACGCTAAAGAGCAGAGAGGGCTGTCTAGAAACTACGGTTTTGGATGGGAGGGTCGTCGTAGAAATGTGCCTATTTGACGTCGATCTTAAAAGTGCTGTAGGCACCGATTTTATGATCTTCTTGGCAATCTTCTTCAAAATGGCCATAAACCTGGAATGCGGTTTGGTGACTTTTACCTTGAAATTGCAATTTCCTCTGTTGGTCTCACAGATTTCGCATTCATCACTTTTGAAATGTTTTTTCTTTTTCACAGAACCTTGAGCCCAAGAGTGTTATTTTCTCTGATTTCATATATGAATGTTCATGTTCTATTGCTTGTTTTGTCACATCACAGAGTTTCAACAGCTACACAGAAACCATGTTTTGTGGCCTGTTCTTTTGATCTACAGAGTTCGAGAAGAACAAACACCATCATTTTTACCTAGTAACTGAATGCCAATCTTTGTTGTTATTTGGCATTTGTAATCATTTCCGAGACATTGCTTACGTTACGGATTCACTGAATGATTTGATTTTTGAAATCAAGTGTCTGAACTTCGAGCTGACATGAAAACAATTTATAAAAAACATTTGAATAAGTTTAAAATAATCAATAATACGTAATGGAGTCAATAAACAATCAAACTATTTTACAAAACAAAACTATTTCACATAAAACTGTGAAGGGTTGCAATTTATCTATTAACACTTGCTCTTCTTTGTCTTGAAATCGGCAAGAGCTTCAGACGACGGTCTTTTCAACGTGACTTCCGCGATCCGTTTGTAGTTTTTTTGGATTGGGATCGCGGAAGTCCTGGGATCATATGCTGTTGGAGTGGTTTGTGAAGACGGTGCTGCAGATTTCTTTAGAGCAGGAGCACGCGGCTTTCTCTTGAGAACGGCACATGGCTTTGACGATGACACGGATGGGACAGCAATAGAAACACTCGCTGGTCCGATCGGCGTAGCATCCATGATTGGTTTCCCGGTCGTTTTGATTTTCTGTACCGAAAGACTTTGCTGTTGCGGTGGCGTCACGGGCACGTGATCTGAAACAAAATTCCAAGTTAGCCTCAGTCTTTGCTTGCTTCAAATTTACCTGGAGTTGCAAACGTATTCGGCGAACCATATGGCTTCCAAGTTCCGGTCTTGACCATAGCTAGGTACTTCCTCCCTGCGACCGCCGGACGTCCAGGCTTTGGATGAAAATCGTCGGGTTGGTCAATGGAGTGGGAGGTCTGGTTACCAGCCAGATCCTTCAGCATTTGGTCGACTTCACATTCGGAAATGCGGGGTCCCAGAACATCGAGGAGCTCTTTGATGTTCTCCTTTTCACATTCGTCCTCTTCATCTGATAATTCGAGACCGTAAGCGGCCAAAGTAGCAGTCCTCGAGGCGTCGACAGGTAGTGGCTTCGAGAAGTCAGTCTCAAAGACATGATCTTGAAGAGCCGGAATTTCCATAAGAGTGGCAAGAGAGGGTTTCACTGCTGAAGTTGATGGAACTCTCATGGTTTGGCTGAAAAAATGAAGAGGTGCAAGTGTAAGTGTAAGTAAAAAGTAAGAAGTGTTGAAAGAGAAAATCAAAAAAAAAACAGAACGTAGTGATCGGATGTTCTCTACTGATAGAGGTTGAAAAATTATAGAAAAACACTGGGAATGGAAAAAAACAACAAAATGAGGATCAAAAACAAGAGCTCAAAAGAGGTCGTTGCAGACGAGGCTGTCCTCGCACCCAAATGGGGAACAGGCTGAAGAGTGCGCAGTACCATAATGAGACAGGACACCTTTGGGGCCATTGCGTGCGTGTCTTTCTTTGCAAGAAGACCGTCTCTCTCTGTGTCCCGTCCATCCGCAATGGGTCACAGCCAAAATCAATTAACTAGAAGGTGAATCAAACGTGTTCAATCATCTCCAGCTCATTTTCGGTGTCTTCATTCTTTTTCTACTGTTTTCAGTACTTGGGTACATTCTGACGACACAAATTTTGCGATATTAGAGCTTTTATTGCAAGTGACAAGACGTTATCAAAAATTTTGAGCAATTGGTAAAATATAGCTTGGAAATTTGATAATGGGAAACATATTATAATGGGATTGTGATATCAATAGTAATGTAATTATGAAACGACTAATCATACAAAAAACCCGAACAAGAAGCGAATAATCTAACGAGCTTTGAAGGCTACGTTGTCAAATCTTGTTTCTTGATCAGGTTGTAGTACTTTCCACGCAAAGACATCAAGTGAGCATGGTTTCCGGCTTCTTGGACTTTTCCATTGTCGATGTAGACGATTAAATCAGAGTTTTGAATGGAAGACAGACGATGGGCAATGGTGATGCAAGTACGGCCTTCTCGAGCACGATCTAGAGCTTCTTGGACAGCCTGGAACACAATAGCTTGAGAAATGAACTAGTTTTTAAGGACTTACTCTTTCAGATTCCGAATCCAATGCAGAAGTTGCTTCGTCTAGCAGTAGGATCTTTGGATCTCTAACCAAAGCTCTTGCAATGGCGATTCTCTGTTTTTGACCGCCAGACAACTGTCCTCCCTTCTCTCCGACTTCCGTGTCAATGCCAGACGGCAAGTTGGCCAGGAACCTGCTAGCATTTGCGAGTTCCAAAGCTTGATTCACTTTCTCCAATGGAACATCTTTTAGTCCGAAACACACATTTTCCTTGATGGTTCCAGCAAACAGTCTCGGTTCCTGTCCGACAAGTGCCATTTGAGTTCTGAGATGATGAAGTGAAAGTTCTCTGATGTCTTGTCCGTCGATACGAAGAAATCCTCCAGACACATCGTAGAACCTTTCGAGCATTGCAATACAAGTACTCTTTCCAGTTCCGGATGGTCCGACAAGAGCAACAGTTTGACCACTTTGAGCTGCGAAGTGAAGATCTGTCATGACCGGGTGCATTGGTCGTTGTGGGTAGGAAAACTTGACATTTTCAAACAGAACGTTTCCTGTGATGGTTGTCTGGTTGCCTTGCATCAAATCCCCAGTCTTCGGTTTTCGGTAGATTAGTTTGAACAGCATACCAGCTGCCGTCTTAGCCTTGACGAATTCTGGGAAGTTGTGTGAAGAGTGCATGACTGCTACTGAACCCATCATCATTGAGTTGATTGCTCTGAAAACTTTCTAGGTCATAACTTTTTGATCTCTGTTCTACCGAAACGCGCCGTTCGGGTCAACAATACTGTGGTACATGAGGGGGGTTCCGACGCCATAGCAGACAAACATAGCAAAGTACATAAAGGTTTGTGAGATGGCATTGTTGACGGATTGTAGGTACGACTTTTTCATTTCACTCTTGTGCTGAACCAGGGATGCAACTTTGTAATGGTCTAGGAAACGGGTGGTGCTGGTGAGCAGCTGGATGGTCTTCACGTTCTCAATGATTTCAATGGCAATCTAAAAATGAACTTAAGGTCTCTGTGACTGACTCAAAGTTCTGTAAAAACCTTTCCAGCTTCATCTTTCTTGATCTGCTTCAAGTTCTCTCTAGCAATCTTATAAGCCATGCTGATCATGGAAAAGGCAAAAAGAGCAATCAAAATGGTTCCAACTATTGCAATCTGCCAGCAGCAACTGTAGCCAACTACCACGTTGATAGTGATGGATGTGAGGGAGTAGATGACTTGAAGCATCCTGGTGTCCACTACGGCCTTGACGTTTGGCGCATCAGTAGCAAGCCTGGTGATCAGTTTTCCAGGGGCGTGAGCAGGGTTATCGAAGAAGGAAGCATCTTGGTAGAGTAAGTTTTTGAAGGATTGAACTCGGAATTTGAGACCCAAGTTTTCAGCGACTATTGTGAATAGAGTACCCTTAAAGACAACATTTTTGATCAGAATACTGTAGTCTCACTCACGCTAATAACCTGTGTCAAAAACACGTAGACACCCAGTGCTCCATAAAGAATGAATACAATTCCCAAAGCACTGGTCATTTGATCATCTGGTAGTTCAAATGCCTCGAACACGTAACCAAACATAATTGCCAGTAGTGCAAGTTCAGATCCTCTCATGATAGCGAATATGGTTCCGATTGACAAGTACCAGTAGTTTCCTTGGGCGTTTTTGAAAATGTCCAAGTAACCAGAAGTGATAACTCCGTCTTCTTCCATGACACGTTGAACCTCCTCCGCAAAATCTTCATTTTCAATGTCATCCTGACCAGTTTTAAGGGTGAATGTGTTAAATGTACTAGCATAGCCAATTTCTAAGTCCGCACTGGCGAGGGATTCACAAGAGCGATGGAAGCTGACTTGTCGGGAAGGAAGCAGTTCATGCTTCTCACTGAAAACCTTATATTTAAAGCTGATCATCCAAAGTTAGAACTAACATCCTATTCATGTCATCATCATCCTCCTCAACATCATTTGTCCCCTTGAATTGCTGGGCTTCCACCAATTTCGCATATCTCCCACCAAGGCTAACCAACTCTTCATGATTCCCGCTCTCTACAATGACTCCGTTCTCAAAGAACACAATCTTGTCAGCTTCTCGAATAGTAGACAGTCTATGAGCAATCATGATAGTCGTTCTTCCCTTCGACGCGTTGTTCAGAGCCGATTGCACAACACTTTCACTTTGAGCATCCAGGGCGGAAGTGGCTTCGTCGAGAAGCAGAACTTTCGGGTCACGAATCAGAGTTCTTGCAATAGCAACTCTCTG
The DNA here is from genome assembly GCA_900536315.3 of Caenorhabditis becei. Lineage (NCBI taxonomy): Eukaryota > Metazoa > Nematoda > Chromadorea > Rhabditida > Rhabditidae > Caenorhabditis > Caenorhabditis becei. The sequence goes on from LR539128.1 coordinate 750,146, forward strand.
CTTCTGTCCACCGGAAAGTTGAACTCCTCCGTCTCCAATCACTGTCTCGTATCCTTTCGGTGTCTTCATGATAAAGTCATGAGCATTTGCCATCTTGCACACCCTGATCATGTCTTTTCTAGTTGCTTGTGGGTTTCCAATCAGCAGGTTGTTTTGGATGGTATCATTGAAGAGAATGGGTTCTTGTTGTACAATTCCCACAACTTTTCTCAGCCAATCGATGTTCAGCTCTCTGACGTCTTGTCCATCAATCATCACTTTTCCAGCTTCTTGCTCGTATAGTCTTGTCAGGAGACCAACAGAAGTCGATTTTCCACATCCGGAGTGTCCAACCAACGCCACAGAAGTTCCCGGTTCAACGGTCAAGTTCAAGCCATTCAGAACTTTTGCCTTCTTTCTAGTCGGATATCGGAAGTGAACATTCTCAAAAACAACTCTTCCAATAATATCGTTGATCTTCCGACCTTCACTGGAGTACGCATCTATTTCCGGAGTCTGTAGACACAAAAATCAAAAATTTGCATTCAAAACAAGTTCCCTACTCTGTCAATAATCTCATAAATCGTGGCGGCGGCAACTCTGGCGTTCAACAAGACCATCAAGTGAGGGGAGATGAGACCAAGGAAGTAAGCACCAATGAGCATGGAAATAACGACAATGAACACGTCTCCAGGAGATTCAATGATCTTCCAACGGAGAAGTTGACCTCCGTAATAGATACCACCTCCGAAATAGGTGAAAAGGAAAAGCAGGAAGATGCCTCCGAAGACACCACCCCAAAGACCTTTTTGCACAGCAAACTTCTTTCCCTTTCCAAGTTCCGCCGTGTACTTTTCAACCATTTCTTCCTGTCCATTGAATGCTTGCACAGTTCTCACTCCCATTAACGACTCCTCAGCAATACTTCCGGCTTTTCCGACTCCTGCGAGTTCCTTCGAGGTGTAGGATGACATTGACTACAAAACCTTTGACTTTTGTAGCCCCGGAATTAGGTACCTTACCCTCGACATTAGCGACATACAGATACAGCAAAGTGGTCCAATTCCCATCATCATAAGTGCCAGTCTCCACTCGTAAAACAAGGACACAACGATTCCCGTCACAAACATCACCATTCCACGGATCAGCACTCCCAACTTGTCTCCGATTCCTTCGTTTATACGCTCCATGTTGCTGGAAAACATGAAATATGTGACTGATCAGTTTGTTTCACTAACTCATGCAACTTTGTGGTCAGTGTTCCAGAGTGATTTTTGTCAAACCAACCGGCATTCTGCCTTAGGATTGATCGAATGTACTCCTGCTTCATTTTTGATGTTATTCGAATGCAACAGTATTGGAAACACATGTACTGAAACGCATGTTGAGCAGTGTTAGCTAAAGGATTTCAAGTACCTGCACAAAATTCACAATCAGCACAATGACTCCAATTCCTCCAAACAGCCAAACATTTGTCATTGCACTATCGTAAAACTCATCACTTGTGGTATTGTAGACTAGCAGGGAATTGGTGATGCTACCACTAAAACTCATAGAAGTTTGATAACGATCCTCTTGAGAGAACTCTTACGCAATGATTCCCAGACCCGGCTGAGCGATTCCGGAGATAAATGAAAGCACAATACCAAAAATGAGCAAAGCAACGTCGATTCGTTCGGCATATCGGAACTGGAAACGGATAACTTTAGACTTGCCCACTTTTGAGGTCTTACCAATCCGAGAAGGGTGACAGGCTTAACTGACAACTCCTTGTTAGCCAGATCACCTCTGCACAGCAAATAATTGACAAGCTTTTCTAACTTCGACGTTTCGTATACAATTTTCGGCTCTTCGTCAGAATCTACCGAATCAACATCTTCCTTCGATAGATCCACAGCCTGGAACTCAAAGTTAAGAAAGGGGTTCTAAGCTGGGTTACTTACCGTATCTTTCTTCTTCCCGTTCTGCATTGGAATTCCATCAATTGGCTCGATAGTGTCTCTATTCTTCCGCCACTTCATGTCCTACCTGATTCAGAAGAATACCTGACGATATTGTTGTATTTATATTCTGTAACTGTAGTTTTTGTGGCATACATTTTAACGGAAAAAGATTGAGATTGATGTGGGAGACAACGGAAACGACAACATTTTTATACTCGAATCACATCACGGTCATGGAGCTGGCACAAAACATGAAATTCAAATTTGTCGGAGTTGGGTGCCGACTGCAACCTGGAAAACCCTGGAATAATGCATGCAAATCCAGTCGACACGGGAAAAAGGGCGAAGTGGAACACACAGTGATGTTTTGTGACGGGAACTGATGAGGTTTATGATCCCGAGTCACGAAAAGACGCCATTTTTCTGGTTTTTCAAAAGACCACCGGAAACAGTAGGGAGGTCGGCTGGCTTGGCGCAAGATTGCACAACGTTGTTTCTTTTCCAGTGACCTCCGCTCCTCCAGAGAGCATTCGTCTGCCGATGATTTGATAACACATCATTTCACACTATGTTGCGAAAAATTACGGGAGAGATAAGAAGACAATCAAATTCGTTCGAGAACATTGAGAGGTGATTAGGCCGACCAAAAAACCAAAATGTGATCTTTCCTGTAGTGAAATCGTCGACTTTTCATTTGCTGAAAAGTTGAAAGAGAAAGATATTCTAATAGAATATAAAATACCGAATGTATGGTATCACCAACTCGTTCAAATGGAATATTGAGAAATGAGACGGAAAACAACACAAAAACAATACAAAATCTGACAAAATCCAGCGGTCTTTAACATTTGACTGTTCTGGAAGGCGGATGAGTCATCTTGGGCCAAGAAAGTTACGAAACCAGAACTGCCGTGTCTTATAGATTTTGCTGCGAAAACATGCCGGCATGTGAATGAAACTAATCTGAAGCAACATTCCAGGTTACCGTCTTGCCCTTTTATCAGAACCTTGTCATAACTAGTTCAATGTTTCTTCCTGTTTTGATGAGTGATGCACCGTAGCTGTTTTCACGTCATTTCCTGTATACAAAGTGCATAATTACCATCAACCCAAACCTGTAGCTTTTTTTTCGTTCTCCGTCGCATACTGTCTCTCTCTTTATCCGATGGTTCTTATTTGGTCCGTTCGGCTAACGATGCGGGCCATTCCAATTACTCCAAGAACCATGCGGAGAGAGCCTCACCTGGTATGCCATCTGCCCGTGTACAGCTGCCGCTCTCGGAAAATACCCTCTTTGCTGGGTTACGGTAACCCTCATTTTCCTCACCGACCACACTCCCGATACGTTTCTCATTTTCTCCTGTGTTTTCTGTGTTCAAGAGCAATTCCAAGTGTCATTTTGATCATATTTTTTATTGACAACAATGCGTAACTTCGGTGATGTCTAACTAACAAAAACAAGCTGTGATAACAAGTAGAACAATGAGGAACTTATAACATAACAATTTAGGGTTAGAAGAGTCAACAAATATAGGAGTACTGTTTGCTAAAGCTAGGGTATCAATACATAGTCAGTTGATAGAAAGACATAACAAGGAGTAGTTTAATTTTTTTGACGAATTGATAATTTGAACATTGGCATTGGCCAGAACTAGGAAATGCTAATTGGAACAATCAAGAAATTATAACAGAACAAAATTAGGGTTAAAAGAGTCAACAAAAATAGGAGTACTATTTGCTAAAGCTAGGGTATCAATACATAGTCAGTTGATAGAAGGACATAACAAGGAGTAGTTTAATTTTTTTGACGAATTGATAATTTGAACATTGGCATTGGCCAGAACTAGGAAATGCTAATTGAAACAATCAAGAAATTATAACAGAACAAAATTAGGGTTAAAAGAGTCAACAAAAATAGGAGTACTATTTGCTAAAGCTAGGGTATCAATACATAGTCAGTTATTAGAAGGACATAAAAAGGAGTGATTTAATTTCAACAAATGGATAATTTGAACATTGGCGATGGCCAGAACTAGGAAATGCTAAGTGGAACAATATCTCAATTTTGAGTGAAACGACATAGAAAAAGAGTAAAATTAAAATAAGATGTTCAATTCATAGTATTTTTAGGTGTACTATTTTAGGAGTATATATTCAGTATATCTATTGGTCCGAGTAAATCTTTTCTATTCACAACAGCTAGTTCAGGTTAAAGAAATGCTTCAATCTATTCCAAATTTGGCTGCTTTTTACCAAATTGGGTTTATTTTGCTTCCTTATGCCAATTTTTGTGGAAAACGCATTAGTTTCGACAAAAATCGGCTTTTTGTGCTACGACAATTCAAATTTGAACCGCGCGGGCTTTTTAGTGCGGGGGCGACGGGCAAGTCCGCAGGCTCAAAAATCAACTTGGCGCAAAATTTTTGAAAAAAAAGTTTGAATTTGAACGGAACTGCAGACTGGAGCATTCCTTTGAGAGATTCGTCTAGAAAAAAGTTTGAAGAATAGAGTGGTGGGGATAGAGTGATTGGTGAGATACTGGCCTGTATTCCGTCATTGAGTTTGTAGGTTCATGGACGAATGTCGAAGAAATTCAAAGCAGACATGGTTTCCGCAGAGTTCCAAGCTTTTTCATAGATTGGCAAGACAAGCTCGCCGCAGGTGTTTTTGATCTAAAATCTTGCATTGTTTACAAAATCCATGAAGAAGTCACTGACCCGATTCTTTTGAAACTCCAGCCGCTTGATCGATCCACAGGAGCGGAGGATGTCCTAAAAGCTAATGATTAGACTACTTCATAGAGACGTTTTTCTTGAAAGCTATCAAATTAAAATTAAGATACTGACCTTCTCCTGAAGCTTCAAGGCACTCAGCAGATCCCATGTCTCCGTCCACGTGCTTCGCACTTTTCTCATCTAAAACATTGATTTGATCTTTTTTCTGAATGCTCAAATTGAAAGCTCAAGTTTACCCGGTTAATACGACGGAGTGACTCCCCGTGATCTTCCTCAAACTCGATTTCCAGTCTTCGCGCGTAGGTATTGCTCTCGATCACTACGAAATCCAAGTCCAGAAGAGGTCTTAAGGCTGCTCGGGGAAAAATTTTATTCAGTTCGCCCCAATTTCTGACAGCAAACTGTCTCAGCCTACGCGCTGCCAACAACCCGTCTCTTTTCTGTAATCTTCATTCTTTCTACTTGAGACTTCTCAAGAACTGACCATATTCTCGAGTTCATTTCTCCAGTGGGGTAGCTGTTCGGCATAACTTGTCTGAACAGCAGCCAAATGTTGAGAGAAGCTCTTGTGATAGTAATGGCTCGCGGGAATTTTGTATCTCACGATTTTGAGCTGAGAAGAACGGTTCGTGCATCAGTTCGTTACAATTGCAACTTACGAGTTCCTCATCCAGCGGTCCAAACAGAAGTGTGGGAAACTGAGGCTCGATGTCTCTGACGGCGATAATCGCATCATTCGGATCTGGAAAATCAATAAATGGTCACCGAAACTGAACATTCGATTTTGAAATCATTCTCAAGTGTTTTCTACAAACTCGGTTTCATTTTTCAAAAAGTACTCACCGAAGAACAGTGGGTCCGTCATGCTCGGATCCAGATTTGATTCTACCTCTGGGTTTATCACGTTCACAGTGTTCAGTACATCCGAAGAGACATTGACGGGAAAATGGAATATGTCGCCGAGAGCGTCATCTTCCTGTGACATGTTTACCCTGAAGCACGGAACTATACAGGAAACTCGGGTGGAATGGTTGGGGAGTTTGATTTCAATCAATACCACGCGTGTTCGAAACGCAGCACGATGGTACGCAGAGAGAATTCAAAAGAGGCGCGAGTTGTGAGTTGCGAGTTGCGTCTGCGCGCCGAAAGGTCAACTGAAACGAAACGTTAGGCGATGTGCAGCAGGGAGAGAGAAAGAGAGATTAGAACGGATAGAGCGATTTCTGTCGAACGATTCGTCGAACGTGCATTCCCAGTGCACCCCGAAGCGAGGCGCGACATTTAATGGGTTTTTCACCCTCCATGGGAGCGGGCAGGTTGTTGCACAGTGCACACGTTGCGCCCCCATCGGGGCAAGTGAATGGGTGGTCTGTTGAACTACCACATGATGGGGAAAGATGAAATCTGGGATTTTAAGTGACAAAGGATTTGATATGTAGCTGAAAGTAAACAGTTACCTCCACTTTGACTAGAGTCGGCGTGTTTCATTCATCACAAGTGAAATTGCGCGATCGATTGAATCTGGCTTCTGTAAAATGTCTTCCATCTAGTTGAACACAGTCGATAAACGGTTTCCAGAACCATAGTTTTGTTCCGAATCTCCTTCAGCGAAAAGTATCAAACTGTTCCTGTTGTTTGCATCTTGAACACAGCTAGCAAGCGGTATTGATTTTCTCGAGAGCATAATTCTGTGAATAAGCTTTTTCAATAACTATAACTAGCGTTAATTGTTTTATCTTTGAAGTCCTTCCATTTCCAAGTAGGCCCAAACTTTGAATCGATAACGCGTGCCGCTGGTTGCTAACCAAGACGTCACCGTGTTTTCTCATGGCTCATTTTTTGCTATAAAAGGAGAAGTAAATATGACTGTCGAACTTTTGTCTCCTTTATCACCTTGTCAATCAATTCTTACACAAATCATGTGATTTTGACAAGTTTCAATTGTTGTGCTGCTTCTAATAAGTCACAATTACTTCTCCAACGTCTTTTCTGACTTTTTCGACCCCTTCAACCCTTCTAAACGATTGAAAACAGTTCTCCGGTTTCAGTTATTGATTCTTGGTCACATTTTTTCCCCTGTGTATCAATTCGTATAGCGCCCTGACATTAAAACTTCCGTGAATCGTTCGTTTATCCAGTCCTCCAAGGACTCTCTTTCAGTCAACATGTTATCGAATTTTTACTGTAGACTAGACAACTCGTCATCGATTTAGTTCCTGGTTTTGTTTGCTGAGCAAAGCTCAGAAGACTACCGTACCGAGCAATTATCATCCCGTAGACGAATGACAGAGAGCAAAGTTCTAATTATGCATGAGACATGTCTCATGCTTTTTGAAATCAATGATTCAAAGCTAAGATCGAAGATGAAGAACAGAGAACAGTGTATGAACGATGAGTTTGTAAAGGAGGTTCATTGAAACAGATGAGAAGTCATAACGCCTAGAAAACAACACATCTGATAACATAATCAGTTCATAGACACAAAACAAGTGTGAAGTTGTATTGAGCAATCGTACAGGCACATAGAGATTGAGATTGGAAACATAACAGTTGACAACAATTACTTAAGGAAGGACGAGACTAATATTAACAATGTTAGTTAAGCTAGTTGGTTTTTTGATTGTGTAGTGAAAACATAAAAAACTTGAACAGAAAGAACAGTATTAGATGGTTGGGTTTTCACATTCTGGGGGCCATACGGGTGGGGGTGATTGGGATATGGATGTTGAAGAAGGCGGCGGCTTCACGGACCAACGGGTCTCTAGCAGCATCCTCCTTGAGGTATTGAATCGATGGGCCATAGAACTCTTGAATCTGAAAATATCCTGACTTAAACCATAGACAGTCGAAGTTCATTTACCTTAACTTTCTCCATTTCGATCCAATTCATGGTGCAGCAAGAAAAGATTATTTTCTAAAATGTAACCATTCCAATCAAAACTGTTTTTGACAGCCTACCTTCTCATCTTTCTTGATTCTCTGAAGGCATCTCCAGTGATTCAAGTGATTGCTTTTTTTCTCATTGATAATCTGTGAACCGATTTGAAAAGCGTTAAAGCTTTATTCGCTCACTCTATTGATCCGCTTTGTTTTCTTCCCGTTGAGTTTCGTGAAGAGCCGTTTAGTGAGCAACATGAACTGTTGATCGGGATCACCAAGCATGTAGAGGACGAAAGATTGCATGTTGATTCCTGAATTCTTGGAGAGCAACTTTTTCATGTTTGCAGTGAAGAAATCGTTCAGGTTGCTCCACTGCAAAGTCAACTGATTCAGCTGAAATATCAGTTTCCAGTTTTTCAACTTCTCTTAATTCCTACCATATTTGTGCACTTGTTGTCGACCTCTATCACCTGATCTTCGTAATCGTGTTTGACAGTTTCCAAGGTGGTCTCGAATGAGGAAGCGGTGACAGTATCATCTCCAAGGCAAAGGCTCATCTATAAAATTAACTGTAAAAAACCGTAACAAAACACATCGAACCAGCATGTCATCCAAGTCCCCAAACGTCAACTTTGGTTCAAACCGTCCCCAATGGGGTATATCTTCTCTCAACAACTCCCCACGTGTTGTGACTGAAAACTGTTCAATTTTTCTCAGAATGTATATCTTGCCTTACTTCCGGCAGAACTAGACGAATTCGAACGGTCCGGGTTCAGATGGGCGACCTCTCCGGGCTTAGAAACCGCATGAGTCAACGGCGGAGGGAAAACCTCCATGTTTCTGAAAGACAAGTATCACCAATCAATAAGTTGAAAACAAATATTTGAATGAACGAATGAATGTTTTGAATGTAGAAGGAGCGCTCCACAAAACCAAGGTCAACGCTGTCCGGAGGCAAATGTTGTGACAGTTTTGCAGCTGTCCAGAAGAAAATCTGCTGCGCACGCGTCCAACATAAACATAACCGTTCTCTTGTGTCTGGGATTTCAAATTATGAAATCGATCGTGACACTCTCTTGGTGAGAAGACGATATGGTATTGAGAGATTTGGAGTGTGGGTACTGTGAACATAAATTTCAGGAGAAGGAACATACTTCTTGTAGACTAGAAATCTTGTCCTGAATTCAAATAATGCAGCCATGAATGGAGATTGTTATACTTTATTTCAGAGCCGTTCGCAACTGCCTATAAACTTGTATGAAATGCCGAAACAAATCATTTGTGCGCGGGAAATTTTTAATCACGCTTTCTGAACCTTTTTATTCCATCTGAAACGAATCTGACGGTAATTTTGTTCCCATTCCTATAAACATTGTAGTTTTTTCTCAGATACTTTCCATTTGCCACCCACGAAGCTTTCTTTTCACTTGGCAACCGCCGAATCAATACTTCGCGCTTTTGTTATTCGCGTGTTATCTTATCGTCTCTTCTCTTCGAACATTGGGCATAACGTATTCGTATGCCAACTGCCATTGATATCAGTTGATCAATGTCTATTGTTCTATTGCGAATCTTTTCGAAATGTTCCGAAAGCTGACGAACAGCTGCTGCAAAGAAGCGCGCAACGCATTATGATAACACTGTCTAGCAACACATGTTTCGCGGATGACCTTGTCTTGAGTAGTATGCTTTTGTGAGTTGAATCGTCTGTTGGGGGACTTTCGTCCCTTTCCATCCTTTCCAATGATTCATGCGCTCTGTCTCCGATCCCTCACGCCGCAAACCAGAACCTGAACAGAGCTGAAGCGTGTCATTAGTCCTACGGTAGCCTATCACGTCGAGTGGGTTTGAATACACATAATTATGCTCTCAGAGGCGTGAAATCTAGAAAAATTCGTGATGACGGTCCTTCCCCACTATTTCAGCGTCGCAGATCAAGAGGTTGACCAAGAGTTCAGAACTTCAATGTGGAAAGGAGAGCATTCCGAACAGAACCTGAACTATTGAAACTAGCAATCTAGAAAAGAAGGAGTGATCGGTCGCGGGCACGGACAGGATGATGTGTGTTGAACTTGAAGTTCTCAGTGTACATCATCTCATGAATGAGAAGCAGTGTATTGAAAAAGATAAAGACCACCAGCGAATCTTGGCGACAGCGGGCACAACATGGCGATGGGCATCTTGATGGGGAGGATGGCTTGATTTTCCAGACAGTACTGTGCAATGCGGATGACTTGACACACGAAAAACCTGAAATAAACTTTGACGAATAGATATGTCACAGTACGCCTGGAGTTTTGCATCGATAAAATGGCTTCCGGGAAGCATTGAGTGATACTTCACGACTATTTCCATTTGTCGCGATGTGGCATGTACTATCCACCTGAAAGATTCCCATTTGATTCTGCGATCTAGTCATGCCACAGTCATGACTGGTCCGAAAGCTCCCTGTACTACGCTTTGAGCTTCCCGCTGATCCCTCACCCCTTTTTCCATCCTTCGATTGATCCCCTTTTCTTCTTGATGTCCCCCGGGTAATCTCATATCACGGTTCTTTTCTCTTCGTTCTCAAATTTCTCGTAAACACCCAATTAGTGGATATTAACCGTTTTACCGAGAAACCCATGATAACACACGTTGGGGGCGGGGCATTCCGCAGAACCGCATGGCGAGGCATGGTGCTGAAGAGAGGATGATTAACATGTGAAGTTTGAAGTGAGCTTCTGATTGCAAAATAATATATGAGAGAACTGAAAAACAGATGACACACAGGCTGACAATGATTGACAGTGGGAAGGTACAGCTAACAAGTTGGGAGAAGGGCAGAAGGTATAGCTGGACAGGCTGGAGGACGAGATCGAATAGAACGATTACCCCGATTTGGATCTGAGGGCTAGAGGATATTCAAAGGGAAGAGACGGCAGAAATAATTGGAACGAGATCACCGAGGGCTACTGTAGCATACTGCGCAGGTGCACACTCGTTGGTTCTATGGAGGCCCTGGCCAGCATTTATTGAAAGGAGGTCCGGGGATGCGCAGTCCTGTGTCTTGAGGCATACTGTTCACTTGTTCAAAGTAGTTGCTTGGTCCCCTGATAAAACATTTGCACTGTTCAAAAAGTGCTTTGAGTTATCATTCTTCTATTAATCGAACAATTTTCCTGCGATTTGAAAAAGATGATACTTGCAGTCATTCATCTTCCTGTGTGTTAGTAGATCTCCTGCCTTTCCTTGTTCCGGATTGAGGATTTTTTTGATTGCCATCTTGTAACTATACTTATATAAGTCCCTTTGACGCAGAAACCAAAATGTTTCATTTTCCCATATCGTAACCACATTCCCATTCATTTTTCCGCAAACCATATTCCATTGCACATCCCTCCATCCATCTCTTTGTTCAAACACCCACACACCACATTCACCACTTCAATTCTCTTTTCATATTGAAACCAACCATGAACTCAAAAACGGCACGTCGCTCCATGTCTTTCATGCATAAAACGAACGTTTTTTCCAACTACTCAGTCACGAACAAAAAGCGCGGCAAAATTTGATAAGGTTGAATGGAAATGAGAACAAACATGTGTTCCGTCTGAAAAAAAGGAGAATGGCAAAAAAAAGTTGCAAAATTAGAGATTTTTGGAAACCAGTGAAGTGTGAATTTCTTTTTTTTTCAGCGTTCAAGGCATTTTGAATGGCTGGGGGGCTTCCTCATATTCAACATGTCCCTGAAAAGAAGGAGATGAAGGTCTCTTGTATAACGAAGCTAATCAAGAGCCATGTGTTTTCCTGACATAAAAGTCCCTTTGCCTTTGATGGCTTTTCCGCAACACTTCTTCCTTCTTTTGTCCATACCTTCTCTTCCCATCCCGTGCTTTTTCAGTTCACTGCTCACACATCACATTAGCCCCGTGTGTTTCCTTGAGTTCTAGCCATTTTTTTAATGTCGAGTGTTTTATGATAGTTGAATGGAAAATTAACGTTGATGTTCAAAAGGATTTCATTACGGTAGAAAGAAGGCGGGGATTAGGTATAACCCACCAATCAGGAGGCTCTCTAGCTCTAATTAGAGGTGACGGAAAGGTAGAGCAGAGAGTATTTGAGAAAGGCGATGAGGACTACTGTAGCGGAAGCGGATTTGCTCTTTTGGTCGAAATATCTCGTGTGGATTTCATTTATTAGAAGGACCGGGCCATACAAAAGTTCAGAAACTGGTGAAGGGTGAGACAAGAAAGGGGAACGTTCAAGACAAAAAGATGGGGGGAGACGAGATCAGAAGACTGGGTGGTTGGACATTTTTGACTATTAATGGAGAAATGGGGGAGTTGTCTTGTATCACAAAATAAATTGGGGGAAGGTGGACAGAAGCGGATGAATAAATGGGTTGAGAAAGAGAAAGAAGCGAAATCGAGTGTGGAATCGAATTGAAATCATAAAAATAGCCGGTTGGGAAGAGAGGGGAAGAAAGAGAAGAACCATAATGGATCATGACAAAATAACAGTATAAAAAAGCTAAAGGAACCCTAAGAGCAAGCGATCTCGGACAGAGTAGAGAGAGAGAGTGGTCAGGACTATCACACAATAAACGTTATGGAATAGATATGAGTGGCAGGGGTAGAACGGGTCCACTATGGTCAAAAAGGGAAGGGTTTCGTTTTGGTTCTCGAGGCTTGCTCATGAGATGAGCCCGCTTTTGGAAATGAGCCAGGGTGAAAGGTTTGACGCCTGGGGTTTGGTTCTGGAAAGGGACAGAAGCTACAGAGAGGGGAATGTGGCGGAAAGGAAGGACAGGAAGCTGCATTTTGTTTTCTGAGATCAGGACTCTGTGAAATCCAGAATCCAGACGGGAAACATGCGCTTGTGGACAGGGAAAGAGTGCAATTGAAGGATAGCAAAGGTTTTCGTACATAATGGGAAACGGTGTGAGTATCGGTTGTTATCAGATCTTTAGACGGTCTCTTCCTTGACTCCGAACGTCTGCATGGCAGCTTTGTAGATTGGCGAGGCCAGGAATCTCGGGTAGCTGTCTCTCTGCATGAGTGTGTAGATCTGGTTCTGAGCCTCGTCGAAAGTCGAGGCGGATGGACGACCCATGTTGGTGTTGACGATCTCGCGGACACGAGAGTCCAGCGAGACTTCCTTTGGCGACAGGATCGAGATGAAGTCCTCGTAGATGATGCGGGCCTGCAAGAAATCCGTCTAGATCTTCCTTGAATACCATAATCAGAGCCCTGCACTTCTGTTTATCAAATTCCTAACGCGAAAGTCCCCGTCCCCTTTCCAACATGTATGTTTTCCGTTGCCCCCTTCTCTATTTTCCCACAATCCGTCTCAAATCCGACTACAGCTCTAGGCTTGGCTCGGCTCGGTGCGACCTCAATTGGGACAAGAGTGCATTCGCAGTAATCCATTTGAAGATTATATGGAGCAATAATGAGGACAATTACATCTCACTTATCCCGCTCTCCGTGACTCACCTTCTCCTCGATCTTCTCCGCGTTTTTCTCGCGCTTTAGCTCCTCGCAGGCTTGCCAGAACAGGATGTTCTCGTCCGAGTACTCGCCCTTCAGGAATTCCGCGAAGTACTTCTGTCCGGCTGGAAAATGGGGAATTCATGAAATATTTATGGGATGCTGGGGGGCTTACATCGATGCTTCATCAAGTTCTCGAATGACTGCGACCATCCGAAGACGATCTCGTAGGTTGGCCTGGAAAATGACATAATGCAATGAAACCCTCAACGGAAAAATTTTGACCCCCAAGACATATATTTTCCGAAAAAAAGAATCCCCGATCAAAAGCCATCAGTCCAGACAATTTCCAGACTGTTTGCTGTGTTGTTTCCTGTTTTTCATATTTCTTTTGTTGCAAAAGCTATAAATAAAGGGATAGGATGGGAAGAATGTAATGCTTCCAATATGTTGTGCTTTCTTTCAAGAGATGAAGGAAATAGATTGCGGATGTGTTATTGTTGCGAAATCTCTCACAAATCTCTTGAAATCCCTCATGTTTTCAAGATGTGAAACTTCAACGCTAATGAGAACTCTCTGAAAGTGCACGTTCCTAACTACAAGTTCCCTTAGTCACAGACATTATTTTTGGGTTTAGTCTCAACTTGGCCCCATGCCAAGACAGGTGTTTTGTCCAAGTGACCAATTTGGTTAGTGACGTCACATGTCCATGTCACAGGTGGTTCCGAGTAAGGATTGATTGCAACTTGCTGTTGCTTTTTGCTTTTTTCTCCTGGGCAGTAGGGAGAAAAATGAAATGAAATCCGGAGAGCCGGGACTCCAAAAACAATTAAGTGAGTAAGCCCTGATTGGTCTCAGAAATTGATTTTACTTTGATTAGCTGTGACGTAGCCATCGGCTTCAAAAACCTTATAGTTTCAGTTCCCAGGCTTATTATCGCTCCCAGGCTACCTACGTACGTATGCATCATAGAAAGGACTGGAATAATGAGTATAGGCTCTGGGATTTGTGAACTCACAGCATCCGGATTGGAGATTAGGAATACGGGTTCTGATTTCCGGATTTGGAATCGGATTCAGAGTCAGTGACGTGCCACTGTAAGACTAGCCGAGAAGTATGAAACTCAAGAACACATGCCCCTGACCCCTCCCCAAAATTTTCACCTGTCCCTCAGTTTCCGTAAAGAAAACTAACAAAGAAAACACAATGCCAAAACAATTACCAAAATACAATCTCTTTCGGGAATTTGGCGGCAAATCGAACAACTTGTTATTATTCTCACACTCGATAACACAATATCAACAAGATATCAATTGGCCCCCCCCCCTTTAAAGATTTGGTTCTGATTCATGAAAAAGAATTGAAGTCGGTTTGAGATTTGGTCAATTTGCGTCAATGGGTTTACAAATTTTGTATTGTATTTACAATCCATCACCTACGTCGAGGAAAACCAAATCAGATTGATCTTTCGGATTTAACAGTATGAAAGTGAAACTTACGGTCCGTCATGATCAGCACTCTTCTTCTCCACTGAGACGCTGCCGCTGAAAAATGAAAATTGTTGAAAGAACCAGATTTGTTAAACTTTTCCAACCTAGACTCAACTCTTAACTTTTTTGAAATTTCCCGAAACCCTGATATTTTGAAGTCAACTTGACTCAACTCAACTCAAAACTAGTGATTACCCACACTTTTCCCTCTGAAATCAAAACATCCACCCTCAACATCTTCAACTCACTCAACGTTATTTCGTAAGCAGGTCCGAAGCACGGAGCCCAACTTATCACCACAGTCACACAATATGCCCATGGTTAGCCAGTAAAAAGTAGGAAAAGTAGGAACTGGATCGAGAGAGCTTCTCGCGTTATTAGTGTTGCCTGCCAAGTATGAAAAGAGAGGTCTTCTCTCCTCTTATTTTCGCGGTCCCCAAGTTTTGGAGGGGGCAAAGGCGGAGTCCAACTTGTTAGTGATGAATAGCGTTTTTTGGGGCAAAAGGAAAGATCCGGAGCCGAGCGGAGCAGCAATCACACGCCCGTGTACTTCCCACGGTGCGGTGTCAGGCTTGACGTGTCAGTTGATGACAATTGTAGATGGAGAAGGAGAAGTGTGTAAGGAGGAGAAGAAGAAGAATAAGAAAGTGAAGCCCGAGGGTTCTTAGGCCGAAGAGCCCCCCGATAGGATTAGGCAATGTCCGTCGACTGAGTCAAGGATTAATCGCTTCGGTCATATGCTTCTGGACATTATATCGGCCTCGGCGCGCCTCGGAGAAGCCACGCATCTGGAAATGTCGTATGGCAAACTGATGAGGGGCACCGCCAAGTGGCCCGTGCCATCTCCTCTCTTTTCCGTCTCATCGGTCATTTTGAAATTGAAACAAGACGGACGAGCAGTGAGCAAGTCGAAAAGAGCAAACCGCTTAGTCAGTCGTCTTCAGTCTTTTCTTACGAACGCACTGAACCATCTGTCTGATAGCCAAAGTTCTTCAGTTGGACTGAACTCTGATAACAGATAACACTGCTTATCAGCCATGTGACAGTCAAAGGAACTGGAAAGTGCAAGCGAAAAAGCACCGAGAAATTTGATCTTGGACCTCCAACAGACTCTTGGAAATTTGAGGAAATTCTATACCTTGGATAGACTTTAAGCCATAGGAACAATTTGGTATAACGATGCATTGAAGCTTCGCCGAGAAGAGGCAAAATTGGGGGAAGCTGCGAGTTTATATAGTTGGAAGATAGGATAGATAGAGGGAAATGAACCGGCTTCCTGTTGTGGAGACATCTCAAGGGATGGTGGCAACATGAACAAACAAAGTTTTAGGAAATTAGTGATGGAAAAAAGAGACGGCTTATTGTTATCTACCCCAGATGGTTCTGATCCTGACCTATACCACGGGTAAACATACTTCCTTTTGCCGTAGCAGCATCCACAGAAGGCTAACTTCATTTTGCGGAAAAGATCCCCGTATGATGGCGACTGCGGACGGTAGTTAGCCATGATGAGAATTTGGCTGATAGGCGGGAGGATTGCAACAGGTAAGGGGGGAGGAGCAGAAGGACGAAATGAATGGGCTTGGTGATGAAGAGGCGGTACCAACTCAGGCTTAAATATATCACGAGCCTAGTTAGGTGAGTCGGAGGAACGAGAGAATGAGACGCGACGCTCGTGGGATTCTCGCGCCAACCCATGAATTTGCTCTCCGAGAATGTGCGGAACGCAGAAAAACCATGATTGTTTTTGTCGAAAAGTCACACAGATAGCCCCACAGCAAGCAAGACAGAAAAACCGTGTGAAACCGGGCACACAATTGCGTCAGTAAAGAAAAGCGTACCAGAGATCCGGACACCATTGAGTGTTCTTCTTTTCCATCTGTACCCTAAGTTTTTCACCTGTAACAAGAGGGTTTCGTCTGAGAGAAGTGAGGAAAAAGGTGGGGGAAAATGTGGAAATGAATGAATTCAGCAGGTTGAAAAAGAATGACAGGTGATTGCCGTTTCAAAGACTCATGCAACTTTTAATAGGGGCGACAAAAAATGTTCGGGTGTTCTCGTTGGTCTAACTTTGGAACTTGAGTTAAGTGATTGAGACATTTTTCGGAATGTGCACGCGATTCCTTTCCTTTTTTGACATTCTTTCTTTCTTTTCTCACTCCCAAAACCCGATCACGAACCATTTCTTCCGTTTCTCTGTTACGTCACCAAATCCAGACGAACATGGGAGGGAGAAGCAATAAAATGCCAACAAGAGCCAAGCAGCAACTTTTTTCACACGCGACGAGGCAGAAATAGCACAAGCTTGGAACCTATTCTCCAAAAATAGGCACTCCAGGGGCTAAATATAAAACGTCCCCAAGTATGTCAGTGCGTGGGATAGTAGATAATGGATAATGGCGTGGGCACGGGATTCGAGAAGTATTTGGTTCTAAGACATGTACAACAAAGGGGAACATAAGAAGTTGTTCAGTTTGGTACTGTAAATCTTCAGAACTTGGATTTTACTCTAGGCCTCCTCTTTTTTGGTCAATTTTTTTGGTACGGTCTGGTCGCATTTTTCGTACAGTACTTTGTCACCCGTGTGTTTTCAAAGATGTTCCCTTTCCGCTAATTGCGTGTTTTGAAGTGTTCACATGAATATCTAATCACTACTCCACATCCATTCACACCAAACACATCACCACCGAAGAATCAACATACTTGAGGAGCGTCGAATTGCGGATACCCATGTTAGTCACGAACACGTTGTCAGGATGAATTGAGGAATACTAGGACGGCGGGGATAACTGGGGCGGGAAGGGGGCGACGATCGCGGGTCGGTCTCGAGAGGGCCGCCAACCGAGAGAGGAGAAAGCCGTGCGTCGCTCTCCTCTTTCCTTCTGCTAATTAGGCACCGAACCGTTCGTCTTGAGAATATGAAGAATGATGAGGAAGCAGAAGGTGAAATGCGAAGCCGAACGAAGCAATATGACGAACTGGTCAGTGTTTCAGGTGTTGAGTCGATTCGGCGTCAAGAATAAGAACAGAATATGAAAAAGCAACGAATCAAGAGCAAAAGGGCAAATTGAATCGGATCATGCAGAACACACGCACTCTGAGCTGGTTGCTTGGTTTCACCTGCCTCCTTCTTCAACGCTCTGATTGGTAGTTATCAGAAGGAGGGATATCAGGGGGTGGAGTTGTGGGTGTGTGTCTGTCTGACGGGAGGGGCGCCGGCGGCTCACCTGTGTTTTTGCCCCATAAAGGTACAGTCGCACGAAAGCAACCGCATATGGGGGTGTTGCCGGACAGGATATTAGACGAAGGTGTAAATGTTGCCAAGACGTTTGCCCCCTTGGTGACGAAGACGTATGGAATCGATGCAAATAAGACGTGTGGTGTGCGCCCTGTGTCCACGACGGCGCGGCGCAGGAGACTAGAGTGTGCGACGAGATGACGGGAGGGACTCTCTCGGTTTTTTTCTCCTTTTGCTTTTCCTTCCCTCCCTCTTCTTCATCCCGACGCCGCACCGCACGCCCCATCCCGAGACCCGCCTTTTCCGCAACCATCAACGGACGGAGAGGCCCTCCTCGTCTTTTCTTTTCCCTCTCTATCTATCTCTCTTCATTCATTGGGCTTCTTCTTCTTCTTCTTTTTTTCGTTCTTCTCTCCCTGACAAACCAAACAAAACATCCAAGGATGATCCGAGAAAGAGAGAGGAAAACCGACCGACCGACCGCCGACGACCCGCCAGAACTGTTTTGTTTGGAGGGTCGGTTGGATGGATCAAGGGCACGGGCAAGGTGGCAGGCCGAGAAAACTGAGCACAGTATTTGGAGAAGCACATCGCAAGAGAGCTGTGCCAACATTTCCGACCGGGAGGTGACTATCACATTACATATCATGAGAGGAGTACAGTACGCATCGAGAAATTGCAACACTAGCGTGTTTCGGGTGCAACAACAAAAGAATGGCGACCAGACCAAGAAAGTTTCAAGAAAGCTGAAAAAGTGAGGGAAAGAATGAAAGATAGAAATGAACATCATAAAGTGAAAGGAAACGCTTGTCTTTTTTTAGCTCTGCACACTCTGAATTTGCAATTTTTCAATTTTTTCCGTTTCCAATTTTTTCTCGCCGCAATATCCATCCAATTTTTCAATTCGGAACAAAATAAAATGAATGATGAATTGCCAACACAGACTGAGCTGTTCAATAATGCTCGGCGGGAAAAATGTATAGAACAAACAATGAGCCGGGGGCTCGGGGTGTCAAAGTTTGAAAAAAAAAGAGTGTATATTAGCTACGAAATACATTGACACGGACCGAAGTGAAGTGACAATGGCATATTCGAATGAATATGAAAGTTGTCTGCCTGGAGCTGGACACGACCAACTTCATTGTTTTTAGTGTTTTGGAGGCAGTTAGTACCGCCCGGGGAACGGGTGGGATGTATAAAATGATATGATACAGAACTAATTTCCTGTTTCAAAAAGTTTTTGTTTGTTGGCTCACGAACGTGGAATGGAGAAATTGGAAAATGAGTTGTAAGCTGTCAAGAGGAAATTGTTATTATTATTATTCATTTTCTCATTTTCTCATTGCGAAAAAATGATAACAATGATATGATACCTACACGGATTCTTATGGGGGGAGTAGTAGCATTTTGAAGAAAAGTAAAAGTCAGGAAGACAAAAAGTGAACCCGAAACGAGAAGAGAAGTAAAGTGAAGTGTAGCCCGGGATGGAAAACAAGCGAACCACGCCAAATTAGGAATGTCCTTTTTTTACATTTTTTAGTCACTCATCCTTCACTTCGGGTCTTTAGTGCTTCTTTAATGAACTTTCTTTTTCTCGGATCTTGAACCGAAATTTCGAGAACTGAAGACAACAATTCTGCGCCGGAACGTAACCTGATACCGATGTCAGGCGGATAGGCGGATGAGGATGACCGAAAAGCGAAAAATGAGACGAATTTTGTCTTGTTTTTGTTGAAAATACTACCCCCAGCTAGCTAGTACCAGCCGCTTCCAGCTGGGCTCTTGCTAAAAATCATGAGAAAACATGAGCATGATGAAATGGGAAACAAATAGAGAACTGGGTCCCATCTAGTCGGAAAGGAAAACTTTGGCTGGTTTGTAGGTAGCCAGACTGGCCTGAAGCTGGGGCCACGTTCAAAAATAAGAAAATAACGAAATGCCTAGAGGGTTTTGAAGAAAACAAAAAAACTGGGAGAGGGAAAATGAGCCGAAAAGAAAGGAGAAAAAAGAAAAGAAGGTAGACATACAGCCCCAAAGAATTGGAACGGCCAGTTAGGTGACCACATATATGAAGGCGCCTTGTTTTTCGGTATGCTGTGTAGTACATGAAGTGAATTACGTAAGTTAGTTAGCATGACTCACTTAGCGCCGTCTCAAATTGTATTTGGTGGGGCGAGATGAGGTGATGGTGACTGACAGGCCTGCCCGGGGCACACAGACCAATTTCTTTCTGTTTCCTAGATCTCGGATACAAGTGATTTTGATTTCATAGTTAAGTGATGTGGGGTGGTGTTGATTTGTATTTTGTTGATGACGTGGACCCTCTTACGTACATGACACTGCCGCATAGAGAGTACGGCTCCGGAGCTTGCTCTTCAATGCTTGCAATCTCATGGAATTTTGGTGAGCATGCCATGACGCCTGCTTCCTGGATTAGTATCCGATCTTTTACAGGAAATTTGAAAAACTTCCGGTAAGGCTCCGAGTGCCGTTTTGCTCCGGGGGGTTAAAACAGCAAAATTGTATACTTTTGGTTTGGGCACTGAAGAAACTGCCGAATCGGCCAAAAAGGCCCGTAAAACCCGAAAAAGCGGCTTAACCGGAGGAAAACGGGAACTCGGAGAAACGCGAGTAAAGCGAAAGAATGGCAGTAGGTTTGCTGAACTTTTTTTTCTTCTGCCCGTTTTCGCCGCTTATGAGAAAGCTTGGCGCGCAGGATAGGCAGGTGATATTTCTCTTTTTCAGATGTAAGTTAGATAGTTATGGCAATTGGACATAGCCCTGATAATCACTCGAAAACCCCACACTCTCCCCTCACACGCCCCGGAAATCAGAGGGCCATGGAGAGAAAGTAGAAGCGAAAGAAACGAAAGAAAAAACGAGAATGTAAACAGTCCTCAGGTGGAAATGAGATGATGGACGGAAGCGGAAGGATGAACTTACACAGGCTCGGCGACATGGACCTTCGGCTTGGATCCGAAGCACAGAGTAAAGATCCAGTATGGACAACAACTGCTCGTCTTCTCCTCGACAGGTGCAGCCTGATTCGGAGTCGGGTTCTGGTTCTGGTCCGCGGCGGCGGCAGCAGCAGCTGCAGCAGCGGCGGTGGCTGCAGCAATACGGTTTTGGTGGGTGGTATTGCGGACAAAGTTTCCGTTGGTGTCTGTGGAAACGGCAGGCACGATCGACATAGTGTCAGAGTGTGGAGGGAGGAATACTGGATCGGATCTTGGCTCTTCGTTTTATAGGCGTGAGTGTGTTTTGAAAACCGCCTCCTCTCTTTTCCAAAGTGGGAGGATCCTCCCTGTTACTAGGCGGGCTAGAAGAGGATTCTCTAGGTTTCCTCACTCTCTGCGGTCCCCGGTCAGTTTGGCAAACAAGGGATGAGAGGGGGGCGGGGCTTAGAGCACAAACCGAATGTACCCTTGGAGAATAGAAGGGTAAGCAGGCACATGAAGAAGGAACGGATGGAAAAAAACGAGTCTAATACTAGGAACATGTCAGGACTGGAATAAAGTTTGTCATAAATCATGTCTCACCAGCAGTCTTCCATGAGTTGATCGATCGTAAACTGGAGTTCTGAGAAGTTGAAGCACTTGAGAATTGCCTTCAGACATCCGCCATTCCGTTTTGAACGTTTCGGACAACCGTCGTCGGAAATCAGCTCTAAGGCGCTCATTTTCAGTGTCAGAGGGGGGAATGAAATAAAAGTCAGGTGAGAGCGACGTAGGCCAAGGTAATTCTGATTTTCGTGAATGGAATGTGTCCCGGAGAAAGCTTGGAAAAAGGAGAATAGAGGAAAAGACAGAGAGAGCGTGTTCTGATAACAAGTAAGTATTTGTCGTGTCGAAAGATTCAGGCCTACTACCTGAAAATCCCAGGAACGGCTGGGGGCAAGTGGTAAACAAGAATGTCAAAGAACTCGGAATACGCAAATGTTAATTCAACCATTCTGTGTTATTCAGACCTCACACGGGTAAAACACACTTTTTGAAGATGGTATTAATTATCATGTTTAGAAATTAGGTAAGTAGTCGAGTAAGCAGATAACAAATGAGAATTTTCAAAGATCTTATGAAATCTAGAACTCTGCACACAATGTTTGGTAGAACTCTATTAGGATAACAAGAAAAGCATCTTACCTAGCAACTTTACTTGGCTTTCGCCAGTTCCTCATTATTTCTTCTTATTTATAAGTTAGGAAACAGCAAATCTCAACCGAAACGTAAACGACAACACATGAAGGAAAGCAGCTGATTTCAAAAAGTACGACTAGGAAATGAACTTGCGAAAAGTCTCCCAGTACATAATAGTTTCCCACTTTTAAAGAATAAAACATCAATTGATTTACCGGTTATAGAAATCAGTAGGTTGGAGCAGAAACATAAGGCACATCTTTCGTAATGCTTGAGTTTAGTTCTCGAGCTCGGCGAGGTATGGATGTAAATGGACGGATGATTTTGTTTAGGGGTATGACAAATTCCTAATGTTGTGGGTGGAGAGTTTCTAAAGGTCAGTGGAGGGAGGAAAGGAAATCATGCGATCTGGGCAAATATCGGCAAATATTCTGCAGAAATGGCTTGATCTAATGTTGTATGCTTTGTATTTTCTCTATTCGACAGAAGTTTTGTGATGTTCGAAAAGTAAGTCGCTTCTTGTTTTTTTTGGATAAGTTCCGGGAAGTTAAGTAATACTCTGATTTTTCAAAGCGCCCACTTTTTCAGGTGGCGTTCTGCTCTTGTTCCTCATTACTTTATGAGTAGATTTTTTCAGACCTGATCATTTTTACTTAATTAAAGAATACCGTATTTACCCCATTAAAACGGAATCAATTCGCCAACTTCTTGAGAACAGAAATTGAGGAGTTTCTGCCAAAACTGTTTGGTTTAGCTGAAATTCTATCAGTGAGGCCGATTTGATGGAGACAATACGGTATTCTAAAAAATATTAAACAAATTTTCAAACCAAGGTGACTATTTACCAGTAGTCGATAAAATTATCAACCATTGCCATCATTTGTGTGTTAACTCTCTATCCTTCTACTTTGAATCCGACAGAAGTCGCTTGACCAATGACTGACAGATGATTTGGTAGCTCAATAACTATGGAATGGTTCAGTGACAGAATCTTGAGGAAATGCGGCAAGTAAGGTTAAAATGTTGTGCCATAGCTCATTCCTCTCACACTAAAGCGAGTTTTGGATAACTTTCTAATTTGTCACGATTCCACCTGTCCCATGGCCTGCTTATAGCCATGTCAACGTAAAGATTTCCCTTTGATTTCCCAGCGCCTGTTTGTTTTGCTGACGTCAAATATTTCCAATCCAGATGCAATTTTTGCATGAGCATGTATGCTGTTTGCTGTCTTACTTCTGACGGACCCTCTCCAAGGACATCGCATTTCCTTTATTCTTCGTTCGAGAGGCCCTCTCTACGTATTATGCACAAAAAAAAGGCAGGGGGGGGGGAGAATAGGCGACAAATCAACGACGGGGAGATTTTATGCTTCGTATTCTGATTGGATACATTATTCATGATGATTGGCATGTGATGCTGCCTCCAAAATTTTTTGGCCATGGGACAGTGGAAAAGTGAATGCAAAACATTTAGAGAGGAAAAGGAATAGCTATGAAGCAAAGGAAGAAATTGTGATTGGAGACTCAAAGCGCAAGAAAATTTGGGCATTTAGGCGTTTCAGCGATCAGTTTCTAAAAGTTCAAGTCGACAAGTCCACAACCTCAAAAGTGCGCTCCTACTTATAATCACGGGTTAGTGGACTTCCATTTTTTGAGGAAGATACGCGTCCGCACGACATGCTTGGGTCGGCTCACATCAGAAAAGTACGGAAATACAATGGTCAAGGAAATATGTAAGTAGGAATATTCTGAGAAATTTCAGAACGTTGATTGAATTTCAAGTCCGATTAAGACAATCCGTAGTTGACATACATGTCTCAAAGCGTGCTTTGTAGCCTAAGGTCATAAAGCACGCTCTGAAAGTCCCGGTTTACACGGTCACAAGTTGCATATTCTGGTAGAATTGGTTTAGTGACAACATTTTTGAACTGGAACTCATTGTGATGCGTTCATATTTAGTTAAAACTAGTTTTACGGTTTTCTGCTGCACTTACCAGTACATTGTCTTATTCCGAGCGATCCGTTGATTGTAGGAAAGAATTTACTAGTGAAGAAGACTACTAGTACTGGTTGGCTTTATAATCCCTTTTCCAAAATTAATTTCGAAATTCCCTCACGCCTGTTTGAGAACCTGAAGGTAACACCAAGCGTACGCCTTCCCAACCCCTAATTTTGTCACATGTTTATCGTCGCTATCGACCGACGTTTCTCGGGAAATAGATAACATGAAGTTTACAGACCGCTAGCCAACAGGATCCGGCTCTATTGTCAACAATCTTTCCCTGATTTCGCGATAGAACACACTTTACGAGCTAGCAAGCTCGAACACGCTGATCCAGGACCACCCGTAACGATCAGTTCACTTACGGGCCAATGGCACAAACTGCCCCGTACAAGATGGCCGAGATAGAGTCTCTGATTGAGTTCCAGAGACCTACTGGTCGTGGAGGCTCAATTCCTCCATTCTCGACGTCGTCGCTCCTGAAGACTTCTTCATTACAATCAACTTTTTTCATGAACTCGCACACGCGCTCTTAGTGTCAAGCCAACCATGTTCTCAAACTTCTGATTCTACAGCGCTTGAACTCCTATCTGCCTCACATCAGTGCGCAAGTTATCCGAATCACACGTCACTCTCTTCCAGCAGAGCCGCTCTCTGATTTGTAGTCCGTCCTCGCGCTCGGGATGTAGTCCGCGAGTCCCTTCCTCAATCTAGCGCCCAAGTAAACAAGCAATTATCTGGACATCTTCGGAAGCGCGCGGCTCTATCTCATGATGTGTCACCGGATGAAACATTCGAAAATCTCCGATAAACAAAGTACATGCAAAACAGACTAGAAATTTCCGAAAAGATCAGAACGAGATGTTGGCGCGCGTATGCGACACGTGTAATTTGCGAAAACTGTTGCAGAGCGCGGCGCCAATGAGGTCAGAAGCACTTACTTGTCCTCGATAGAAACAGAGTGGACGCTGGAGTTGTCAGCGCCTGGACGGCGCTTTGGTGGTGCCATTATGGTCGATTGACTCAGACGGTTGAGTCAGAAAAGCGCAAAAAAGTTGAGGTGTCCCAAAAAAGTTGAGAATGACTGAATTCAGCCGTTGCCCTAGGAGATGCTTGCTTGATTTTCAGTTTCAGTAAACAAAAATGTCTTCATGAAAGTGTAGTTCTTCCAACTTTTAGACTTTTCGTTTTTTAATTGTAGTAGCTTCCAGAGATCCAAACACCTTACTGTGTGCGGTATCTTTCGAAAGAGCAAACCTTCCCGCATCGATGTGAACTTCATGCTCCAAAGGTTCTGTTCTTGTGCGAACAAAAACCCCGTTTTTAGGTCGTTCCCTCTTTCTCGTTCTTCAGTTCGCGCAAATTATACGTGTGCGCGATTCGGCGAAGTGTGTCGGGGTAACCACCAATTTTCCGCCTCGTCTTCTTCGGACGAGGCGCCTCGGCGCGAGCATCTTACTTACAAGAATATCGATCAGAAGAGAAGGAACTAGAAAGAGGAAGAAGATGGAACAGGAGAACTTTCAGAGTTGATTGAAGATAGAAAGAAGATCAGGAGTAGGAAAAGTCAAAATGCTTAATGACAAGGGTCTCCTAGTTTACGAAACCTTGATGGTCCGATGGTCCGAATCATGAAACACACGGTCCCTGACTGTAGAAACCGTTTTCCATCTCTTCGTAGCACACAATGTGCATTTTCCCATCTAAAGGTCCAGAATAACAGAAACTAAGATTTTCGAGCCTTCCAAGCCTCAAAGTCCAAATGGAAAGTGGGTAAAATACATAAGTACAGTATAAGGAGTCCACATGGAACACAACAAATATAAGCTTCAAGTTTTGCTGTCGACTAGTCAGGTTCAAATACACTTTCTCCCAAAAACCTCAAGACCCTCTCGTGACGTTTCCACAAGTTCACATCTCTAACTTTAATGTATGTGCGAGATTGTTGCAAGCGCATTCGCCATTCCGAGACAATTCCCGAGAATCCCAATTTTCAATTCAACATGTGTTTCCCGCGCGATAGACCAGAAGAGATTTGGTTCTTTGTCTTTGATCACGTCTCATACGCCTCATCAGCAAATGAGCAACACATCATTGAAATTTGCGTCTTGTGAACACATATAATTTGTAAGTTTGGAATGTGAGGGACCTATCAGGTCATGCAGTAAAGAGACGGTTGTAGATACGACCTATGCTAAATTCCCGTTACCTAGTAGTCCAATTTCACAATCACAATCACAAAGAACAGTTGTTTTCAATCGTTTCTTACTTAAACTTTATCTCCGGCTTGATATTGTTCTCCCAGTGATAATTGATGCCGACGACGATGCCGATCACCAAAACGCCGAAAAGGAAAGCCCTGAGTGTTTGAAAGTCAGCAGTGTATCACTTGCACTTTAGTTACCATCGGAAAACGTGACATATCTTGGGTGGCCAATCGGACTGTGGTCCCATCATGAAGTCCGGGTACTTTGCCCTGGATGTGTAAACAAGTTATAAACGTAG
Source organism: Caenorhabditis becei (assembly GCA_900536315.3). Taxonomy (NCBI): domain Eukaryota; kingdom Metazoa; phylum Nematoda; class Chromadorea; order Rhabditida; family Rhabditidae; genus Caenorhabditis; species Caenorhabditis becei. The sequence continues at coordinate 776,524 of LR539128.1, forward strand.
TGAATGTTGAAGTTTCTCCACTTACAGTCCACGGAAGTCAATTTCCGTTTCAAGCAAGTATTCTTCTTCAAACGGTCTCTGGCTCTGTCTCTTTACGGCTAACGCAAAAGATGCTTCAAGAGCAGCTGTGCGCTCGTCCGGATCAACAGTTTGAACCATATATGAAGAATGAGCACAACAAAAGAGATCATGGAGGGAAAATCAAAGTTTCCACTTACACTGCGTAGTAATCGAAATCGACGTATATGCCGATGCCGTGCTCTGAAACTTCGTCTTCCCGGCCTTCAACGGCGTACGACACGTCGAGGTGCGTGTTGTGATAGGTCATAGCAGTTCAATACTTCTTATCGAATTGTAAGTTGTACTTAATGGCGAAGTCAAGGATTCAACCTATTCCGTCACCCTGGTGACTGCCAGATGGCCGTGTGAATCATTCTCATCCTTTAATTGTTGAATTATAGTGAGAATTGTCTTTTGGCAAGGACCCGAAATATTGCTGTTTTGGGCGCTTCCATTCCTTTCACACATGTCTTGTGAGGTATTCCTGGATAGGTGGATATTTCAGGATTCAGAAACTGCAATCATCACACTGCTAATGACGCTGGCAAGAGAGTTATCGCCGCCTGAAAAAAGACGACTTTCCGGTGTATTCGAGATTTAGAGGGGTCCGCAGGAAATGCTAATCAGCGCGCAGCTTGCGGCTTCAACCCATTGTTAAGAGCTTATGTGACGTGAAGACTTGCTTCGAAGGCTGATCGAAACTGATCAGGGTTTGAGGATGTAAAACTTGATGTGCCAAATGTGGGATTGGGAAGTTTGAATAGTGATACAAAACTTTTTGATCAATCGAATTGAAAATTGTAGACTAAAGACGAGAACACGACTTGACAGCAATCTTCTTCATAATGAAGTGTGCTCACCATTCACTTCTTTCCGAGTACAGATGGATGCCGTCAGTTTTTTCGAGTTCCCGATGATCCGATGTGATGGCCCCACAAGCCCTATTCGACAAATAACGTCACTCACCTCACATCCCAAACCAGGATTTCCACTTCACTCTCTCTCAAGCACAAAACAGACTGTACATCGGTATTCCTAAGAAACTCAATCATGTCGTGATCATGCTCTTTTTAGATCCACAATACTTACCACTTTCTGATAATCGCTTTCTCAGACATCATTTTCGGAGTTGAGACAAGACATCCGGATAGTGTTCGACACAGTTTACTATTTACAGTATGATTTAAAAAAAAATTAGATATCTGATAACTCACGAACGACTTTTATCAGTGGCGCGAACAATCTCTTCATATCGTTTCTGATGCTTATCGTAACCGGAATTAGTAGCAACCATAGTTCAAGAAATAGGTTCGGACACCGTATACGTAAAAAAGAAACGGCTCATAATGCCAATTCGTGAACCGGTTGCCCTAGCGATTGTACCAATAAATTTTGATGACATCTTTCTGACCTACAAGCTGAGGCGATGGAAAAAAACAGCCGTGTTCGCATATCCGGTTCGATGTTTTTGTCGTTTATCTACTTCACCGTAGCTGACAACGTAGGTGTGTGAGGTATCATTGGAAAGCTCCAGATACAAGGAGTACAGAGATTCAAGTTACGTAATAGTCTGACTGTGTTCAAATGAGTTGAAACCAGGTGAACACTCAAATTATAGGTGCAAAGAAGATTGTTTTATGCAGCCCATAAAACGGGGGAAAGGGTAACCGATTATATTTTTCGAAGGTTCGCTTGGTTTTGAGATTTCGAGACGAGGGTGAGGGAGCTAGTCATGGAAATGTGAAAAGTTAGACATGTAGAAATCAACATTCTATACTTCATCTGACCGCGAATGCAATTGCGATAGTTATGGTAAAAGCCTCCACATACGAGCAAGTTTTTTTCGATTCCACAAAAACGGCCAGATACAACAAATTGCATTTTTCAAGTGTTTTTTTTTCAATTCTTTTAAAAATCAAATAATCAAATAATCATTGTGACATATGCATTGTCAATGCTTCCAGGCGTTTCTCATATATGTTTTTTTCAAGAAAAAATGAACCATTATCGATTTTTATAACCGCAGAGATGCAAAATCAAAAAGTTTTTTGCCTTGCGGCCCTTTTTCTTTCTGTCAGTTATCAGATCAGTTGTGCGGAGAGGGGAACGGGAAACGCATCCGTCTTTACTCCGTGTT
>LR539131.1:0-255302 GCA_900536315.3 Caenorhabditis becei
TCCCGACTATGCAGAAGAATGAAAATCGACCAAAACACTGTAAACGTTGGAACCCCAGAAGATTTCTGCTGTTTTTCTCCCAAAACTTCTTCTAGGCACAGAAATTTGAAAGAGGGAGATAACAATAGCAGAAATCTTCTGGGGTTCCAACTTTTACAGTGTTTTGGTCGATTTTCATTCTTCTGCATAGTCGGGACTTCATGAAAAATGAAAGTGCAAAAGAAAAAAAAAGAATGATAAAAGTGGATCCGAACCATACCCTCCCCCACAGTATTCATCCACGCTAACCCCTGGACCACTCGGCCGGTGATTTTCAGAGCTTCTCAAGTCCGTATATAAATAGGGCGCGTGAAAAACGTGAAAATGCGCCGAAATGGCCTGTAAATTTGACCTCGAATTTCTCGAAAACTAGGACTTCTTTGCAAAATCTGACTTCAGTTCACTATAGTAACTCGACCATTCTCTATCCAACGCACTAGGTCCCAACTCATTTCCGGGTTGCGGCCTAAGCAGTCCGACATGTAAAAAAATTTTTTTTTTTCAATTTTCACTAATTTCTTTTTTGTAAAAATAAATCGGACGAATTGGAGACACTGTAAAAATTAGAATCTCTCTCATTTTCCCAATTTTCTCAGTTTCCCTGGCACGAAAATTTCAGAAGATTTTTTCAATTTTCTCGATTTTTTTTTCAAATTTCAAAAATCCTTTTTTTACAAAAGTGACAAATCGGTCAAATTTGAGCTATTGTAAAATTGTTTCATTCTTTCTCCCTTTTTGGTTCTTCAAATCCCCATTCACAAACCTGTGACTCTCTGGCGAGAGCATCACGAGCAATTGCCAGAAAAGCGGCCTCGACATTGATGGCATCCTTGGCGGAGACCTCGTAATACGGGATATTTCCCTTGGTCTGGCACCACGATTGGGCACGTTTCGCAGAGACATTACGGTTCGCCTCGAGATCCATTTTGTTGCCGAGAAGCACGAATGGGAAGTGGTCCGGGTCGCGAGGGCTGGAAAATAGGGAACATAATCAGAAGTGCGAGACGGAAATATAAAATCAATCCAAAATTAAAAAAAAATATATATACTAGACTGTCCGGCCGGCTTCGCCGGCATCCAGTCTAGGTGTTTTGACTGGGAGCCGGCTGCGCCGTCTCCCCGGAACGCCTTCGGCGTCCCGTGACCCCCCACTTTCTAGAAATGAAAAAAAGTGCGGACGGACGGACAGACAAACAAACAAACAAACAAACAGACAAACAGACACGACGTGAAACTTATATAATAAGAATGATGATTTTTAAAAAAAAGAAATCTAGCAAAAAAACTTTCAAAAATTCCGGAAAATTGACCAAAAATTTGAAAAAAAAATCTTTTTACTAATTTCAGCTTGAAATTTCAAAAAATTTTCAAAAATGTTCTAGAAATTCCCCTAAATTTCACTATAAAAAAGAACAATTTTCTAGATTTTTAAAAAATTTTAATGATTGCGAAATTTCATCAAACAATCATTTTTAGGGGAGAAAATCCCTGAAAAACTGGCAATTTTTCTGATTCGAAAAAAAAATTTGGAAAAAGGAAATCTAGCTAAAAACTCCCAGGAAATCCAGGAAAATTGACCAAAACTCAGGAAAATTCACAAAAAAAGTGAAATTTTCTAGAAATTTCACTAGAAAAAAATTCTGGCATTTTTTCTGTTTTAACTGTTTCGAAATTTAACCAAATTATCATTTTAGGGAGAAAATCACTGGAAAAAGCCAATTTTTGACAAAATTTCTTCAAATTTCTCATTTTCTGCTTGTTTTTATGCAAAAAATCAAAATTTCTGCTCATTTTTCTAGCCAAATTTGTGTTTTTATGCCAAAAAACTCTACTTTTCTTAATTTTCCTCTAATTTTCCCTCACCTAGCCTGAATGAGGAACTCATCACGCCACGAGTCCAACGACTTGAACGACGAGGCGCTGGTCACGTCGAATGCGAGAACACAGCAGTCGGCTCCGCGGTAGAAGGCCACGCCAAGGGACTGGAAACGCTCCTGACCGGCAGTGTCCCAGATCTGGAAGAGTGGTGATAATAGGGAAGTGATAAGTGATAAGGGACGAACCTGGAGAGTCACGGTACGATCGTCAATGTTCACGTCACGGGTCAGGAAGTCGGCTCCGATGGTGGCCTGGAAATTGGAAAATAGGGATTTTTAGGAAAATATGAATTATCCGAAAGAATTGTTCAGAAACATCTGAAACACTCAAAAATGGTGATGAAATTCCGAAAAAATCACAAAATTTATGAATTTTCAAAAAACCAATAGGGCATTTTCTTATAGTAATTTTATGATTTTAGCATATTTCAGGCGAATTTTCAATTTTGGAATATCAAAAAGTATGAAAATCCTGAAAATTCAAGAAAAAATAATGGAATGAAAAAAAAAATTAAACTTTGATTTTTCTGAAATTTTTTTAAAAAAATTCTTAGATTTTTTTTTAAAATTTTATCCAAATTTCTGGAATTATAAAAATCAATGAAATTTGATTTTTAAATGTTAAAAAATAAATAGAAAATCTAAAAATTCAAAAAAAAAATTAAATTTGAATTTTTTAGTATTTTTTCTGGAAAATTTTTTAAAAACATGCCAGGTTTTTCATAAATTTCCTTAAAAATTCTCGGATTTTGAAAAAATCAATGAAATTTAATTGGAATTTTTCAAAAAAAAAAAATTTCAATTCCAAAAATTCAACAAAAAAATCAATTTTCAAATTTTAACATTTTTTCTTCTTAATTTTTCAAAAAATTTCAGATTTTTAGAAGGATAAATGTATAGAAATCCTAAAATCTAAAAAAATATTTTTAAAAAAACCAAAAAAAAAAAAAAATGTCTAAAATTTAAATAAAAATCCAATTGTCCCTAAAAATCCCAAAAAATCATCCCCATTTATCTTATCACCTAATCACCAACCTTATACTGATTACTGAATCGCCGATTCACATATTGATTCATCAACGACGTTTTTCCGACGCCCGAATCACCAAGAATGATAACTTTGAGAAGGGCCTTCTTTCTGGTTCCCGACATTTTCCGACGAAAGCAAAAATCGATGAGAAGAGGAAGGTTCTGGAAAAGGAAAAAAGGAAATTGATGGCGAAATTGTGATAAGAGCGAAAAGAGACGAGTGATAAGAGAAAATCGGCGGGAAATAGCGAAAAAAGAGAAAAAAAAGAGGAAAAAAGGTAAAAAATCGGGCAATTCAACCCAAAATTGAAGGAGAAAACCGAAAAATCTGAAAAAATATAAAAATATTGATTTTCCCAAAAAAAAAACAGATAGAGAGAAAAAAACGGGGAAAAGAATGAGAACATGAACAAGTGGAGATGAGCATGGAATACAGTAGGGGAGGAGGGAAATTGCACAGTTTCAGCAGGGATTTCAAGAATTTTTTGAAAAAACACGACCAGAGATAAGATAACAAAATGATGTTAATTTTGAGGAAAAAAAAGAACAGGAGGGAAATTCAAATGTCGAGGTCGTTGTACTTGAGTCGGGGCTGGCCGGGCACCCACAGGCGGTCCGGACAGTCGTACTTCTCGTGATCCGATCGATTTCGCTCCGAGACCACGTGCTGCGGGTTGAATTGGCAGAAGATTGCCATTAGCTTCACGCCGTGGTCCTGGAAATGATAAAAATGAGAAAAATTGACTGATTTTTGGGGAAAAGAGCCGAAAATCTAAAAAATACTGGTTTTTTACTACAAATCGGTAGAAACTGCTGGAAATTGAGGAGAAATGAAAATTTGTTCCTAAAATCTCGAAAACTTGTTTTGTGAAAATTGTACATTTTTCCGTTTTTAATTTTTTTTTCTAATTTTTTCAAAAATATTTTTGAAAATTTGGCAGTTTTTGAAGCGAATTTTGAATGGGAAATCACATTTCAAAAATTGAAAAATGAAAAAAACAAAATTTCGAAATTTTTTCAGAAGGTTATAGAATTTTATGAAAATCCCAAACTTTTAAATTTTGTAATTTTAGAAAAAATCTGAAAACTTCGTGAATAATGAAATTAACAAAAAATAAATGTTTCGAAAAAAATTGAAAAGTGAAAAAAAATTTCGAAATTTTTTAAAGGAATTTATGTAATTTTCTGAAAATCCCTAATTTTTTAATTTTTGATATTTTATAAAAAATCAGAGAATTTCGTAAAAATTGAAATTCACGAAAAATATTATTCGTAAAATCTGAAATGGGTAGCTGGCCTAGAAATCCGCTCAGCGCGGCCGCCAGGTCTCGAAGCGAAAAAAATGCGCATTCCGTGCTGCGCCTTTAAAAAAACTACGGTATTTGCCGGTGAAAACCGTAGTTTTTTTAAAGGCGCAGCACGGAATTCGCATTTTTTTCGCTTCGAGACCTCACGGCCACGCTGAACGGATTCCTAGGCCAGCTACCCATTTCAGATTTTATCAATAATATATGTTTCGAAAAAAATTGAAAAATGAAAAAAAAAAATTTCGAAATTTTTTCTAGAAGGTTATAGAATTTTCTGAAAATCCTAATTTTTTTTTAATTTTGTAACTTTTGAAAAAATCTGAAAACTTCGTGAAAAATGAAATTCACAAAAAATAAATGTTTCGAAAAAAATTGAAAAGTGAAAAAAAAAATTTTTTTTTCTAATATCTCTCCTATGTAATTTTCTGAAAATCCCAATAAAAATTTTCAGAGAAATTTGTGAAATTTTCACATAATGCCAAATTTTGAAATTTTGAAAATATATTTTGTGCGATTATTTTACAAAATTTATTATTTTTTTTCTCAGTTCTGGTGGCTTCAGAATTTGCCGGTTGGCAAAGGCTCTCAGGCAATCGCCAAATAATCTCCCAATCGACCCGAAATAATTCAACCATACCTGACCCTGTGTGGGCGGATTTTATTTCAACTTTGCAATTTTTTTAAATAAAAATAGTTTGATCCTATAATGCGTACTTGGCAGGTGGCCAAAGCCTTTGGGTCTCGCCACGATTTGAAAAAAAATAGACAGCATGCGAAGTTAAGAGACGGAGAGGGAAGTAAGAAAACGTCCGCAAACGCATAATAATTCCCTTGAAACTAATGATTTTTCAAGCTAAAATCTCAAAAATTCCAAAAATTGAAAAAATCCCCAATTCCCAACATTTCGCAACAGTTTCCCCTTCAAAAAAAATCAATTATTTCTCATTCTTTCTCCGATCACAAGTCATGACTCATCCCTTTTTTCTCGTGATTTTTCAGCTTTCCCCAACATTTTTCAATGACAAAAGGCACTGAAAACTCGTGATTCCCAACAATTTCCGGTGGTTTTTCAGGGAAAAATTTGGAAAATTCCAGAAAAAAACCGGAAAAATCACAATATTTTCCAGAAAACCGCAATTTTCACTGGAATTTCGCAATTCCCCATGGAAATCCATATCTCCTTATCACTAACATTCTCAGTGTTGGTGATCGGCCGCTGTTCGGTGTTGAATCGCTTCTTTGACGCCGGCTCGAACTGTTTTGGACGATCCGATCGTGGCCGGTGCTGTTTGTGGCTGTCTGGAACGAGAAAATGAGGAATTTGGGTCAAAAATAGGGGGAATTGGTGGAAAATCCTAAAAAATAGCCTAGAAACGCCGAAAATCCATGAAAATCCACAAAAAACAGCGAATTTCTAGGAAAATGAAGGGTTTTGGATGGGAAATCCTGGAAAACGGCCTAAAAATGCCAAAAATCCATGAAAAACAGCAAATTTAGAAGAAAATTAAAGATTTTGGCTGGAAAATGACAAAAAAACGCCGGGAGATTTGAAAAATGGTCTAAAAATGCCAAAAATTCATGGAAATCCACCAAAAACTGCGAATTTAGAGGAAATCGAAGGGTTTTGGCTAGAAAATCACAAAAATAGGCGGGAAATCTTGGAAATGACCTAAAAAATGCCGAAAATCCACCAAAAACAGCGAATTTCGAGAAAAATGAAGGGTTTTGGCTGGAAAACCACAAAAATAGGCGGAAAATCTTGAAAAATGACCTAAAAATGCCGAAAATCCACCCAAAACGACGAAATTTCGAGGAAATTGAGGGATTTTCATGAAAATATCGGCAAAACCACACTATTCCTTAGAAAAAATGGGAAAAGCAACAGAAATGAGGCAGAATTGCGAAATTCACTGGAAAATCGCTGAAAACTCGCGAATTCCGGTGAATTCTCGAAGAATTCCTTGTTTTCAACGGGAAATTGCTCGGGTCTCTTTGAAAATGTGGAAAAATCTGGAAAATCATGCAAAATGAGCGGAAATCACGGAAAAACCGGGGAGGTTGCGAAATTCTTTGGGGAAAATCGATAAAAAGCAAGTAAAATCAGGGAAAACTTAGCAGAAACTTTATTTTTCCAGCTTTTTCTTCTAAAATGAATGAAAAACCAAGTAAAACTCACTACTGTTATCGTAGTTGCGTGTGTGATGGTGTGACGACGACGAAGAAGGTTGCTGCTGCTGCCGATCGGCCATATTTCCACTGTAAAATGGATCGAATTCGTCGGTGACGAGACAATGGCGAAAAAGTGTAATAAACGGCGGGACAAAAAGTGCACGTGACGCGTCGGGTTCTCTCGAGGTTCTCGTCAGCTGCTGAAGGCAGGGACACGCGGGGCGGCCGCGTCGCGTTCCATGGGGCGCATTTGCGATTTGGGGAAAGAGAGGGAACGATTTATAGCGTTTGAATGACGGGAAATTGCTGAAAAATTGGGAAAATTTGGGAAAATGTCAATTTTCAGAGTTTTCGCCCGTTTTTTCTGCATTTCTTGTTAATTTTTGAGTTTATCCTTTGTTTTTAATTGTTTTCATAAAGTTTTTATGTGAAAATCGAGGAAAACTATGAAGAATTACAGTAAAAAACAAAAAATAAACAGAAAAATGAATTTTCAGTTTTTGAAGATTTTTATGCATTTTTTGTCGATTTTCAATTGAATCCTTCACTTTTTATTAGTTTCATATAGTTTCTAGTTGAAAATTGAGGAAAAATATGAAAACATACAGAAAAAAACATTTTTCCAATGAATTTTGAGTTTTTGAGTATTTTTATGCATTTTTTGTCGATTTTTAATTGAATCCTTCACTTTTTATCTTTCTTACATGGTTTTTAACTCAAAAATTAAGGAAAAATGTGAAAAATTACAGAAAAACAGAAGAAATTTGGAAAAAAACTAATTTTCAAATTTTGAAATGAATTTTCGAGTTTTTGAGCATTTTTATGCATTTTTTGGTGATTATCACATGTTTTCTATCAGATTTTGACATTATATTGCAATTTTTTGTAAAAAATCCAAGAAAAATCTGAAAAAACGGCGAAAAACTCTGAAAAATTAGGAAAAATGAATGACAAAAAGTTTTCAAAATTCAAATTTTAAAGGCGCATGGAGTTTTTTGGTGAGCGGGTCTCGCCACGATTCAACTACCTTAGGAAAAACAAAAAGCGAGGGAGTTCAAATTTTGTAGAGTGAAAATGGAAAAATCGCGAAAAAATGAAAAAAATGAGGGAAATTTTAAAAAGTTCAAATTTTTCAGAGAAACAAAGATAGGAAATAGAGAAAAAAAATGAAATTCGATGAGTTCTTCTCACAAATTCCCATCGTGTCCCTACGCTCAATTTGTAAACATCTGCGTGCAAATCAACTGTAAGTTTCAATTAACAAAAAAAGCATTTTATTCTAAATGATATGATCTTAATCTTAATAAACTTATAAATAATAAGAATTTTCCAAACAGGATCCCTCTTTCGTTACATTCGGCCAACTGGATGAGTGCAATCAAAACTTGTCAATCGTCGGAACGAGTCAATGTGAATTTGAAATTTGAAGATGAACGTATCAATGTTCAGTTGAACATCTCTAGAGAATCGGAGAAAAATCCAGAATTTACTTTTAATTTTTCTAATCAAGAAGAATCCATGGCCCATGATTTCATAACCCTCCTATTTCTCGTGTTCCCTTGCCTAGATTTTGTTAGTTGCTCTGTCAAATACGTCAAAAAACCGGCTGATCCGACTGTTCGCTTCTTATCAACTCTTTATGGCGAGGAAATCAGTGTGTTATCACTTAAATGGCCGAAGCAATCGATTCACTTTTGGAGTTTGAAAGAGCTCTTGGAAACGACTAAAGTTAGGCGTCGGCTTTTCATGAACTTTGAATTTGAGGAGAAGAACGTGGAAAACAAAATTGATTTGGTTAGTTTTTTTTCATTTTTTTCCAGAAATTAAAAGATTTTGTAAATAAAAAAAAATAAAACAAATTAAATTGTTGTAATTTTTAAATTTCCGGAAAAATGATTGATATGTATACCGTAGTGGTCAAAATTTGATATACCATCACGAAAACTTGAATAACTCGGCTCAAAATGATCCGTTTGAGCTCAGCTTTGGACATGTTGTACCTGAGGAAACTAGAAAAGTGCCTAAAATTTTTGGTAAAGATTCATAAGGATTCAGATGAGCGACGTCATCTGGAATTCTGAAAACCGAAAAATGGAACTGAACAAAATTTTTCTCAATTTTTCCGGAGGTTCCAGATATTTTTAGGATGTGCTTTAGGATCCATAAAAACACTCCAAAATTTTTTAAAAATTTTGAGAAAGTTTGAAATTGTTTAGAATTTTTTGAAAAAAGGGACCCTATGAATGTTTGGGACCGAACGGCCTGGAAAGTGGTCAGATGGCTCTCAAAATTATTGAGAGTACGTTTTAATGTACACCTAATCAAGTCCACAAACAGTGGTGTTGAAATTCGGAAGTTGATTTTTCGAGTTTTCAGTGATAATTTCACCAGATGTTCTGAAAAGTGGAAAAATCAACTTTCGCATTTCAACACTACTGTTTGGGGGTTTGAATACAAGTACATTGTAACGTACTCTCAAGAATTTTGAGAGTCATCTGACCACTTTCCACACCGTTAGGGTCCCAAACATTTATAGGGTCTCATTTTTCAAAAAATTCTGAAAAATTTCAAACGTTTTCAAAAAATGCAAAATATTTTTGGTGTGTTTTTATGGACCCCAAAGCACATTTTAAAAATTATAGGAACCTCCGGAAAAAATGAGAAAAATTTTGTTCACTTCCATTTTTCGGTTATCAAAATTCCAGATGATGTGCCTCATCTGAATCTCAATGAATCCTCACCAAAAATTTTGGGCATTTTTATTGTTCCCTCAGGTACAACATGTCCAAAGTTGAGCTCGAACGGATCATTTTGAGCCGAGTTATTCAAGTTCTTGTGATGGTATATGAAATTTTGACCGCTACTGTACTCATTTTTCTTATTTTCAAATTTTAATAAAATAAGAAATTTTCAGCGACTTGACAAACACATGAATAGAATAAAAATTGACGATTTGAGATTCTTTTCCAATGATTCAATCGAAAAATTCGATTGTTGGAAGGGAAAATTCGGCATGAACACACTGACATCTGCGAATTTCAATAGATTACTTCGTAATTGGAAAGAAGGCAAATGGGGTTCAAAGATGATAAGACTCAAATTTGTTATCAGTGATAATCAAGAGATAAAGATGGAGGATGTTTTGGAGGGGTTGGATGCACAGAAATGGGACCCCCAGGTCAGGGGGAAAACGTTCATGTGAGTTGCTAAAGGTGGATTTTCAAAAAATCATAAAAAATTCAAATTTCATCAAAAAATTGAAGTAAAAAAATGAATCGATAGGAAATTTGCTCCTCTACAACTTATCAGTTGATCACTTTTTTTTATCTCTCCTCCTTATCAAGTTATCAATAAAATTCCAAAATGCGTTCAAAATTTTCAAAAAAATTTAAAAAATTCAAATTCCATCAAACATTCAAAGTAAAAAAAACTTATCGATAGGAAATATTCTCCTCTACAACTTATCAGTTGATCACTTTTTCTATCTCTCCTCCTTATCAAGTTATCAGTGAAGTTCTAAAACGATACTTTTGAAATTTTCAAAAAAAAAAATTTTTTCCAGAACTTTTCAGATGCAACGATAATTTTCTAAAAATTGACTTTCAGACACTCGAATCCGTCTGAATTATTTGATCCACCAAAGACTACAAACATGGAAAACGCCCTGGATTTTATAAACTCAAAAGATGAGCTCGGTTCAGTTCTTCTCACAAAAAGCGAGCTTCTTTTTGTTGTTTGGTACTATGGATTTGCCGAAGATCGATTTCCAGTCAAGACCCATCTGAAATGTTTGGAAGACAACATTTGTATTGCGAAAGAACAACTCGTCGTATTGTGTGATAAGAAAAAAGAATCTATGGAAAAGTTGGGAAAGGATCGGATGAATGAGAAAGTTGGCGAAGAGCTGGAGGAAGTGAAGGAGACTATTGCGGAAATGAATGATAGAGTGATAAGAGGACCGAAAGTGGTGGAAATGCAAAGGACTCTCTATGAATAAATAATTTTGGAACAATTTCAAAACTACCATTTCCATGAACCTCAGAATTCAGATTCAGACCAGAAAAATCAGAATGTGCCCATTTTCCACATAAATTTTACAATTAATGCAATTGTTTTCCAAGAGATTTCTGCATGAAATATAAAGAATTGATAATATTCATCTTGTGATAACCGAAACAAATTGTAAGCTTCAGAAACTATTGCCAGGGATATATTTCAAGACAACGCATTCCTGAATTTTGGTGAAGATTCTACAGGATTCAGATGAGGCACGTCGTCTGAAATTCTGAAAATCTAATTGAAAAATTATATTTTAATTGTAGTTTTTTCCCCGAATTTATCAGAATTTGTTTCAATTAGAGGAAAAATTTCTGATAATTGTAAAGATTTCAGTTTTGACCTAAAATTTGTTTCGAAAAAAAATGTAATTATTTTCCACTTTTTCCCACATTTTTTTCAGTTTTTCTGTTGTATTTTTTCTTTCAGAAAAAACATTTTATTATTTACTTCAAGACAAAACATATTATTCCTAAAATTGTTCGATGTCGGGCACACAGTACCCTCCCATGACGGTGAAAAATCAATAAGTACCATAGGTCATTCATAGTGGTCATTACCACAAATACACACATCACCCCCAACGGTTTTCCCCCGTTTTTTCTATTTTTCCCCTGAAAAGTGATGAAATTCGATGAATTCTTCTCGAAAATTCCATCAGTTCCATTGCGAACCATTTGTAAAAATATGAAAACTCAGCAATTGTAAGTTTCTTTTTTTTGACATTTCCTTAAAAATCTTATTCAGAATCCCTTTATCTTTATCTTCTAATCACTGGAGAGACGCTATCAAATTTTATAAATCTCAAGAAAAAGGCCATTTGAATTTGAGTATCACTGATAAGAAAATGATAATCGATTTGGAGAGTTGGGTGGTTCCAGCCAGATATTATATCAGAGAAGATAGAAAAAATGTTCAAATTCAATTTATGGAGGCAACTGATAAGAATGATAAGGAAATTGGGTAAGTTTTATAACGTTATAAATTGATAGGTCGGCTTCTACTGATCGTTTTTAATTTCCCACTGATAACTTGATAAGGAGATTTTTCCCGTTCAAGTGATCAACTACAAAGTTGTTTCAAATTTAATTTCCAACATTTTATCAGTTGATCATTTAATCAAATAATCATTTCTTCTGGAGTTATCACTGCTTTTTCAAAAAAGCTTTGGCAAATCAGTTGTATCTCGAAGAGTAGACTTCTTATCAGAAAGTTATCAACTGCAAAAATAATTGGAAGGAAATTTCCTATCGATCAGGCTTACTGATAAGATACAATAATCAATTTTCAGTGATAAAACCATCAAAATAACGAATGCAAACATTGAACCAATGGCTCACGACTTCATCCGACTCCTGTTTTCCATGTTTTCTTCGTTAACAATTGATGATTTTTCGCTGAATCTCACGGAAAAGTCTCCAGATTCCACAATCTTGTTATTGATAACAATTCCTTGTTTTGATTATCAATCGATATCACTTCAATGGCCGAAACAATCGATTTACTACTTCTCGACTTTCAAAGTTTTTATGGAGACGACTTTGGTCAATTGGGAGCTTATCATGAATGTTGAATTTGATAAGGTGGACGAGAAGATTGAATTTGTGAGTTTTATCAATAGTTAAATTTTGTAAATGACTTTTGGAAAAAAAATTTTAGAAAAAAAAAATTTTTTTTTTGAGAAATTTTTAAATTTTTAAAAATTATTTTGAAAATTCACTGATAACTTGATAAGGAGGAGAGATAGAAAAAAGTGATTATCTACAAAGTTGTAGAGGAGCAAATTTCCTATTGATTCGTTTTTTACTTTCATTTTTTGATGAAATTTGAATTTCTTATGATTTTTTGAAAATTTATCAAAAAACTTTTTTTTTTGGATTTTGGAATTTCACTGATAACTTGATAAGGAGAAGAGATCAAAAAAAGTGATCAACTAAAAAGTTGTAGAGGAGTAAATTTCCTATCGATTCGTTTTTTTGCTTCAATTTTTTGATGAAATTTGAATTCTTTATGATTTTTGAAAAATTTCCAAAAAAAAAATTTTTTTTCAAAATTTTTGATATTTCAACTTTAAAAAAAAAATTTCAAATTTCAGAAACGTAAAAATCAAGTGTCGGTGATGAAAATCCGCGATGCCACTTGTTTTTCTAGTCATTCTCTCGAAAAAATCGGTTGCTGTCAAGGAGAATTCGGAGTGAATCAGTGGACATCCGCCGATTTCAACAATTGGTTTCGGAATTGGAAAGAAGGAAAAATCGGAGGAAGAACTGAGAAGATTACGTTTTTTATCAGTGATAATCAGGAGATAAAAATGGAAGATGTTTTGGAGGGGTTGGATGCACAGAAATGGGACCCGCAAGTCAGGGACAAGACTTTCATGTGAGTGGCTAAAGGTGGATTTTCAAAAAATCATAAAAAATTCAAATTTCATTAAAAATCCAAAGTAAAAAAACGAATCGATAGGAAATTGTCTCCTCTACAACTTATCAGTTGATCACTTTTTTCTATTTTTACTCCTTATCAAGTTATCAGTTAATTTTCAAAATACTTTTAGAAATTAAAAAAAAATTTTTTTGAAAATTTTTTTAAAAATCATAAAAAATTCAATTTTTATCAAAAAATTGAAGTAAAAAAATGAATCTATAGGAAATTGTCTCCTCTACAATTTATTAGTTAATCACTTTTGTCTATCTCTCCTCCTTATCATGTTATCAGTTAATTTTCAAAAACTTCTAGAATTCAACTCAATTATTTTTTCCAGAAGTTCCGACGTATCAGACATCTATGAGTTGACTCCACAATACGTTACCCCAATGGAAGACGCCATGGATATAACCAATGTCTATGGAAGACTCGGATCAGTGAAGATCACAAGAAATGAGTTGATATTCATTGTGTGGTGGTGGTCTAGCAGTGGATTTCAATGTCGATTCCCAGCTAGTCAACGATTGAAATCACTTGAAGAATGGCTGGACCATTATGAAGAAGAGCTGAAGGAGAAGTTGGAAATGAGGAATAGATTGATGGAAGGGAATGAAGAAGTGGGAAAAGTAGAAGAAGATATTGGGAAAATTGAAGAAAAGTTGAAGGAAGTTAGAGAGCAATTGGACAAGTTTCGCAATGAATACGTGTGAAATTTTCAAAAAATCGTAAAAAATTCCCATTTCATCAAAAAATAAAAGTAAAAAAACGAATCGATAGCAAATTTCCTCCTCTACAACTTTTCAGTTGATCACTTTTTGTTACCTATTTTCCTTATCAAGTTATCAGTAAAATTTCCAAAAAAAATTTTTTGAAATTTTTTTCAAAAATCATAAAAAATTCAAATTTTGTCAAAAAATAAAAGTAAAAAAACGAATAGATAGAAAATCTGCTCCTCTTCCACTTTGCAGTTGATCACTTTATTCTATCTCCTCTGTTTATCAAGTTATCAGTAAAATTCCAAAATACATTTGAAATTTTCAAAAAATAATTTTGTTTTTCTAAATTTTGAATTCTCCACCATCCAATGTCCATTCAATCTCTACCATTTTTTGCCTATCCAATTTTTTGTGTTGATTCTCATCAAGCCCAAAATACTCTTCCAAGACCTTTTTGGTTGCAACACACAGTACCCTCCCATGACGGTGAAAAATCAATAAGTACCATAGGTCATTCATGGTGGGTCATTACCACAAATACACACATCACCCCCAACGGTTTTCCCCCGTTTTTTCTATTTTTCCCCTGAAAAGTGATGAAATTCGATGAATTCTTCTCGAAAATTCCATCTGTTCCACTGCGAACCATTTGTAAAAATATGAAAACTCAGCAATTGTAAGTTTCTTTTTTTTTTTTGAGAATTCCTTTAAAATTACCTTCAGAATCCCATTATCTTTATCTTCTAATCACTGGAAGGAGGCTATCAAATCTTATCAATCTCGAGAAAAGAGCAGTCTGAATTTGAGTATCACTGATAAAAAAATGATAATCGATTTGGTGTATTGGGGAGAAAACGTGAGGAATTTCGAAGATCGCAACAAGGTCAACGTTGAATTTGTGGAAGTTGTTGATGAGAATGGAAGTGGCACGGAATGCAGGTTCAGGGATAAATCCATCAAAATAACATCTTCAAACATTGAACCGATGGCTCACGACTACATCCGGCTCTTGTTTTCCATGTTTTCGTCCTTGAAATTTGATGAATTCTCATTGAACCTCACGGAAAAGTCTCCAGATTCTACAATCCGATTCTTGTTATCACTACCGTGTTATCTAATTGAATCGATTGAACTTCAATGGCCAAAACAATCAATTGACTTCTGGAGATTGAGAGCTTTTTTACGGACTACCATGTTCACTTGGCGGCTTATCATGAATTTTGAATTTGATAAAGTCGAGGAGATATTTGACTTTGTAAGTTTTTTTTATTATTGAACAAATTTCATGAGGTTTTCTGGAAAATTTTTCAAAAATTCTCTAATTTCCAGTCACCTGAAAAGAAAATGTCGGTGATGAAAATCTGCAATGCCACATGTTTTCCTGGTCACTTTCTCGAAAAAATCGATTGCCGTCAAGGAGAATTCGGAGCGAATCAGATGACGTCTGCCAACTTCAACAGTTGGTTCAGGGACTGGAAAGAAGGAAGAATCGGAGGAAGAACTGAGAAGATTACGTTTGTTATCAGTGATAATCAACAGATAAAGATGGAGGATGTGATGGAGGGGTTGGATGCTCAGAAATGGGACCCGCAGGTCAGGGACAAGACTTTCATGTGAGTGGCTAAAGGAATTGGATTTTCAAAAAATCATAAAAAATCCAAATTTTGTCAAAAAATATAAATAAAAAAACGAATTGATAGGAAATCGTCTCCTCTACAGTTTTTCAGTTGATCACTTTTTTCTATCTCTTCTCCTTATCATGTTATCAGTTAATTTTCAAAAACTTCTAAAGTTCAATTCAATTATTTTTTTTCAGAAGTTCCGATAGATCAGACATCTATGAGCTCACTCCACAATACGTTACCCCAATGGAAGACGCCATGGATATAACCAATGTCTATGGAAGACTCGGATCAGTGAAGATCACAAGAAATGAGTTGATATTCATTGTGTGGTGGTGGTCTAGCAGTGGATTTCAATGTCGATTCCCAGCTAGTCAACGATTGAAATCACTTGAAGAATGGCTGGACCATTATGAAGAAGAGCTGAAGGAGAAGTTGGAAATGAGGAATAGATTGATGGAAGGGAATGAAGAAGTGGGAAAAGTAGAAGAAGATATTGGGAAAATTGAAGAAAAGTTGAAGGAAGTTAGAGAGCAATTGGACAAGTTTCGCAATGAATACGTGTGATTGTCTTGGAACGTAAAGTATCAAATTATGACAAAGCTAAATATTCTAGAGTAATTTTCACGTGTCCCCCTCATGAACTTGTTTTGTGTTACTGTTTTGCTCAATAAATTTTTATTCTTACTTTTACCAGTCCACGTTCGGTTCTCCTCTCTCCAGAGCACCCCTCTTCAAGCATGATTGGACAGAATGCCGGCTCGAGTGAGATTTGACCTTTTTTTCGCAGCAAACTTGAGTTCAAACACACCAATCGCAGGCACAAATGATGCCTATAGCAATCTTTACTTTTCAGTCTGCAGCTATTGTGGCCTTTCTGTCAGCAACGGCGACTACCAAAGCCATCAGGCAACCCACATCAAGGAGACGGTTATGATTTTCGGCGCACAGGCTCAAACGACGCAAGTGTCCAACCTTATGGGATTTTGCCAATATGGCTTCTTCGATGGCTACTTGAGAGCCGGAACGGTCAGATTCGAGAACGGTGATAAAGTCAAGATGATAACAGTGAGTGTTCTCACAATCAGTTGTTATTTTCCTGTTACATATCTCTATCCTGATAACAGGAAACAATAGGGGAATAAAGGAACTTTTTCGAAAATGAACCGAAACACTTTTGAGAAAAAACAATCAAAAATTTAACTGTATTTGGCTGTCAAAGCTGTCAAAGACTATAAATGTTTTCAAGGTCACCGAGACTGCAAACTCGCCGCTAACGGTAGGGTCGTGGCGATATGAACGTGCGATAATGATTCGTCTGGACGGTATGCCGAGAAGCGACGCCATGCATAATGCCATCCAGCACATGAAACGAATGCAGAAGCAAGTTCTCGAGCTGGTTCTCTACTCCATCCCGAGGCGACATGGTTGGAACGGTGAACTAAATGAGAACGTTCTGCACGCGTTCCTCCTCACCGAGAGAGGTCGTACAATGGCCCGGAGCTACTTGAGCAGCTTCCTGTTCTTTGAGGAACCGGCGTCGTGAACCTATTTCTAACCTCTTTCTTGAATAAATGATTTGTCTAACAAAAAGATACACAACACAAAGGAAATTGACGGAAACTTACTGTAGCTGAGCAAAATTTCTTCTGAATCGGAAAAGATTTCGTTTGTTGAAAAACAATTATTTCTCGAATTTCGGAAAATATTTTAATTATAACAAGAAACAAAAAAGAACAAAACAAATTGAGAACAGTATCCCTAACAATTATGTATTATTTCCCCTTTCCGGCCTTCTTTTCCCTCACAAATCTGGCGAAAGTCTCAGCGACGAGCAGTGGGAAGACAAGTGTGGCCTCTGCGTGGACCTTCACTGCTCCGGCCGTCGGTTTCACTTTCCCCCAGCTGACTGCTTCATCGGGTTGTGCTCCAGAATCGGATCCGTCAAATTCCTGGCCAGTGTTGATGTAGACCGTGTGGTCGGAACCGTTGCGCATCAGGTTCGCGTTGTTGATGTGGTGTTTGACGACGCCTGGAAACAAATTGGGTCTAACATCGAAATACTGTTATTCGAATCTCATAACTTCTTGAAAAAAAATGGAATTCAAAAATTCAAAATTGAAAAAAAATTCCAATTTTCAAATTTTTTAAATTTTTTGAAAATCTATTGTAAAATTTGATTTTGAAAAAATGAAAATTTCAAAAAAAAAAAAATTCAATTTTTATAAAATGGAAATTGTGGAAATTCTGAAAAAATTTCAATTTTTTTTCAGTTTTAATAAATTTATTTTTTTTTAAATTTCATAGAATGGTGAAAATTTCAAGTTCAATTTTTTCGAAAAATTGAAAATTCTAGAAAAAAATTTTGTTTTTCAACTTTTTTTTGAAATTTTGAAATTGATATCTTTGGCGCCAATTTGAAATCATCAGTTTTTATAAAATCGCTTACCTCCTCCCAAAATAATCGATCCGGTCTTCAAACTCTTCACAGCAATCGTATTGATGTGTCGGACGTCTTCAACAATGTCCACTCGAAGTCCGGGGGCCGATTTGACAGAGTGGAAGTAGAGCATGTCGCCTGGAAATGAAATCAACAAATGAAAATGATGGAGATTTGACGGAAAATCCTAAAAAGGTCCAAAAAGGCCCAAAAAAGCCTAAAAGCCCAAAGACCTAAATCAAATTCAATGTCTGAAACATTCAAGGCCTAAAACTCAAAATCCAAAAACTGGCCTGAAGCCCAAAAGCCTGAAACAAGGCCTGAAAGACTAGGCTTCGAAAAACGTGAAAACGGTGACTAATGTTCATCCTAAAGCCTAAAAATCCAGGCCTAGAGGCCTGAAGCCCAAAAATCCAGGCCCGAGAGCCTAAAATTCCCAAAAACAGCCTCACCAAGTGATCCATCGGTAAGCGCCGGACAAAAAACGGGAATCTTGTTCTTGGCCGCCCAGTACAGAATCGATTCCTCGTTATCAATACGTTCGCCGAGTCTTCTGATCAGTTTCGACGGCGTCCAGTTGGTGTTTTTCTGGAAAAAAGGGAAATTCAAAATTTCGAAAAAAAAAAATTTTTTTAGCCAAAAAAATTTATTCAAAATATTTGAATTTCCACAAAATTGAAAATTTCAAAAAAAGAGAGAATTGAAAAAAATTTTTTTTCAATTTTTTGAATTCTCAATTTTATTTTTTTTCAGTTTTTTTTTTTTTTAAATCAAAATCAAAATTTTCACAATTTTATTGCAGTTTTCCGAAAAAAAATCAAAAAAAATTTTTTTTCGAAAAATTTGAATTTTTGAAATTAAATTTTTATTCTGAATTTTCCATTTTTTTAAAAACAAATTGAGAATTTTCACAGTTGTATTGCAGTTTTCCACTAAGAAATTTCAACAAAAAAATTTGAAAAAAATTGAAAAAAAATGTTTGAATTTTTGAAATTCAATGTTTTTTCTGAATTTTCCATTTTTTTAACAAATAAAAAATTTTCACATTTTATTGCAATTTTCCAATAAGCAATTTCAAAAAAAATCAGAAAATTTTTTATTTTTGAATTTTGAATTTTTCCTTTAAATTTCCATTTTTTTAAAAATAAAATTCAGAATTTTCACGATTTTATAGCAGTTTTCCAGTAAGAAATTGCAAAAAAAAATTAGAAAAAAATTAAAAAAAAATTTTCTGAAAATTTTTATTCAAATTTGAATTTTTGAAATTAAATTTTTGGAAAGTTACATTTTTTTTAAAGTCAAATTAAACATTTTCACAATTTCATAGCAATTTTCCAATAAGCAATTTCAAAAAAATTTTGAAAATTTTTTTTTCAATTTTTGGATTTTGAAATTTCTTTTTTTCTCAATCATTACATTGTTTTTTTTTTCAATTTCCAATTCCCCATTTTCAATCAATAAATCAATAATCAATACCTTAACCTGTTCATCCAAACACTCATCCAAAATGGGATTGAGCCAATCCTCGAAAACACAGTAGTTATCATTGGGAATGAGTACATTTCCGGCTCGATTCATGCCATTCGATCGGAGTTTCGTACCGTCCATCGTGAATTCTCCGAGAAAAGACGGCCGGAGGCACTTGATCAGATCCTCTTCGACTCCGCCGGCCGATGTTACGATACAGTCGACGAGGTCGTGTTGGACCACGAAACGCAGCACCTGGAGGAATGAAATAATGATTTTTTTGGAATTTTGATATCAATTGATGAAATAGAATTTTTCAAAAAATTAAAAATGATATTTTGAATGATCTGGAGATTTTTTTTCAAAAAAATTAATTTCAAATTTGAAACAAATCCAAAAAAATCATTTTTCGTCTCGAGACCCAATTTTTTTAATTTTTAATTTTTTTTGTTGGAATTTTGATATCAATTGATAAAATTCTTCTTTTTTTTTAAATGAGAAACAATTTTTTGAATGATCTGGAAATTTAAAACTTTTTTTTTTAATTCGAAAAAAATTCTAAAAAAAACTCAATTTTCGTTTCGAGACCCAAATTTTTAATTTTTTTTTGAAATTTTGATATCAATTGATGAAATAGAATTTTTCAAAAAAATGAAGAATGATATTTTTAATAATCTAGAAATATTTTTTTTTAAAAATTAATTTAAAATTTGAAAAAAGTCCAAAAAACTAATTTTTCGCGTCGAGACCCAATTTTCAACTTTTTTCAAACAGTAAATATTTTTTGATTTTCGGAAAATATTTTAATTGAATTTTTGTGTTTTTTCCATCAATTTTGAAATTTTTCTCACGGAAAAAAATACGGAAAATTGGGCAAGTTAGTGCAATTACGGTAGTTTGGGTCTTGAAGCGAAAATGAAAAAAAAATCGATTATGGTTTCAAATGTTCGCTTCAAGACCCAGAATACCGTCATTGTGAAAAAAAAAAACAAAAAATTTGCGAAAAATAAAAAATGTGGAATTTTTTGGAATTTTTCAAATTTTTTTTTCCAAAAATTCAAAAATTCAATTTCTCGTTTCAAGACCCACATTTCTGTAATTTCCTCATGTTTTCCTAATTTTCCCTCCCTCAAATTCCCAAAAACCCCATTTTCGTTGCGAGACCCACCTCTCTCAAGCCACTGGTCACCAAATTCGAAGTGTATCCGAGGAAGATGGTACACGGCCGTTTCTCTTTTCCCTCGGGGTACGGTAGA
Source organism: Caenorhabditis becei (assembly GCA_900536315.3). NCBI lineage: Eukaryota > Metazoa > Nematoda > Chromadorea > Rhabditida > Rhabditidae > Caenorhabditis > Caenorhabditis becei. The sequence continues at coordinate 20,403 of LR539131.1, forward strand.
CACTTTTCGTCGTCTTCCAGCGAAAGGGGCGTGTCCCGGAGGCGGAGCATCGAGTTGACTTGCTGGAAAATGGGGGAAAATGAAAATTTGGGCAAAGGTTCCCCGCATAGTACAATTACGGTAGTCTGGGTCTCGAAGGAAAAATCAAAAATCGATAATGATTTTCAATTTTCGCTTCAAGACCCAAATAACCGTAATTGTGAATGAAAGTCTAAAAATGAGGGACCAAAAAATCTGGGAGCCTAAAAGACCTAGAAGCCTGAAACCGGAACTTCAAGCCTAACAGCCTAAAAGGGCCTAAAAGCCTGATTGTGAGAACAGCCTAAACAGGCCTACTAGCCTATTGACCCGGCCTAAAAACCTGAAAGCCCAATTCCAATAGCCTAAATTTCAAGCCTAACAGTCAAAAAGGCCGAAACGCCTGAAACCGGGACTTTAAGCCCAATGCCCCAAACTTCAAGCCTAACAGCCAAAATAGGCCTAAGAGCCTGAAAATCAAACCTATTGGTCTAATAGCCCGATTTCCCGGCCTAAAAGCCTGAAAAGCCCGAACCCACCGCGATGGCCTGTGCCAAATGGGTCGCCTGGAAGCCTGTACTCAAATAAGACGATAAAATCGCAGAAATCGAAAAGTCATCCTTGTCGACGAGGGTGTTGAAGTCGAATCCGCGGATTTGGATGGATCCATCGGGGACCTGACACGATTTGACCAGAACTGCTCCTTGGGCCAGGGCAATGTCCTCTTGGGATGCTCCTGGAGCAGAAGATGAGGACATTTTTGGAAGGGCTGGAAAAATTGGAGAGATTGATAAGGATAGTGATAAGATAAAATACAAATGATGAGAGTGATTTTTGAAGAAAAAATGAAAAAAGAAAATGAAAAATTGGGAATTTTTGAAATTTTTTTCATTTGGGTCAGTTTTTGCTGAAAATTGATAAATTGATAATTTGATAAGGATAGTGATAAGAGTGATAAAAACTGATTTTTACTGAAATTTTGAGAAAAAACATTTTTTTTTTGAGAAATTGAAATTTTATTCAAAAATTTTTTTTTCAATTTTTTTGAAATTATCAATCGTTATCAGTTCGAAATGAAAGAAATTTTGAAAATTTGTTTGATTTTTCCATATTTCCCAAAATTTCGAAAAATTTTCCATTTTTCACAGAAAAAAAACACTGATAACAGCTGATAAAGAGTGATAAGGTAAAACAATTGAATTATCAATCAATCAATAAAAAAATAGAAAAAAAAAGGAAAAAGGGGAAAAAATCAATAAAAAAGCAAATTTATTACAAAAAAAATACAAAAATCACACAAATTTACAAATTTCCCAAAAAAAATTAAAATTACAAAAAATGGAATGAATTTTTTTCACTGGCATTTAAATATTTACGTAATTTTACATGTAATCAATCTATCAAAAAAAATCACAAAAAAATTAAAAATTTCAAAAAAAAAAAATTTTTTTTGAATTTTTTTTCAAAAATTTTCTGATTTTACAATTTTTTTTGAAAAATTAGAAAAATCAGGAAATTATTTTTAAAATTCCTCAAAATCTTTCCAAACTTCACTTAAAACTGATTCTTCATTTCCCTCAATTTCTGCATTCCCAAAATCGGATCCATTGTCCCAGTAGCCTTCTGAATCTCCTCCGAAACTTCTACTCTCATGAATGGATTTATTGATTTTTCCTCTCCGATGCTACTCGGAACAGTGAATTCTCCCTTCTTCGCCTGATCCATCGCCCATTCCAATTTCGCCGAAATTTTCGAATTTCCCGGTTCAACGGATGCGGCGAATTTCAGGTTGGAAGCAGTGTATTCGTGGCCTGGAATTGGGGAGAAATGGTCAAATTTGGTCAACATTCCGTGATTTTCAGCCGATTTTGGCTAACTTTTTTATAGAAATTGTAGATTTTCAGGTGATGTAAACTAGATTCCAACCGATTATCATCCAATTACAAATGTTCAGAGACAAAACAAAAAATTTCAATAGTTTTCCATCAGATTCACTATTTCTGATCGATTTTTACAAACAATGGTTGATTTTCGCTCATTTTTCAATCAATTTTGACGATTTCCAACTAATTTTACTTGATTCTAGGTGGTTTTCAGCCGATTTCCGTTAAAAATGTTCTAGAACAATTTTTCATGAATTTTGGCATTTTTCGACAGATTTTCATCGGATTTTTGTCATTTTTAGTGAATTTTTAGTCAATTTTCTTCCAAATTTTAGCGGATTTTAATATCCATTGATTTTCAGTCATTTCCACTGAACTCCGCTAATCTCTCACTGATTCCCATCATAATTCCATCAACTCCCTGCTTCCCCTACCTGGATACACTTTCGTTCCATCCGGCAACTTTGCCAGTACTTCATTGAGTGCCGTGTGCATTTGTTGGGCAGTTCCTTCGAAGAATCGACCACATCCCGCGATAAAGAGAGTGTCTCCAGTGAAAACGACACCAGGATTCGAAGGATCAGAGGGATCCGTGACGTGGTAGCAGATGTGGCCGGATGTGTGACACGGGGTCGAGAGACAGTGGATCTGATGAGGAAATTGAGGAAAAAATGGGGAATTGGGGAAAAAATTAAAAAGGAATAAAAATTGGAAATTCTAAAAATTCTAAAATTGAAAAATTGAAAAATTGAAAAAACATTGAAATTACAGTTTTCAAAAAATTTTGACTTTACAAAGAAAACTAATTTTTTCTGAATTTGTTTTTTCAATCAAGTTCAATAAATTGCCAAATTATACGATTCTCAATTTTAAAGAAAAAAACCCCAGGAAAATGGTTTGAAAAACCGGAATTTTCAGAAAATTTGATATTTGTGAAATTTCAACAAAAAAAGTTGGTTTTTCTGAAAATTCTAAATTTTCCAAAGGTTTCTAACTTCACATTTTTGCGAAATTAACGGGAAAAACTGGAAAAACGTTTAAAATTCAACCAAAAAATGAACTTTTCAAAAATTGAATATTCTTCGAAAATATGGAAAATCGGAATTGCTGATTTTTTAAAAATTTTGAAATTAAAAAAAAAACTCGAAATTTCGAATATACAAAATTTTTTCATTTTTCTTAAAATAAAAAAAAATTATTGAAAAGTAATGTGACAACTTTTCTAATAATTTTTGAATAAAAATTCTCTTTTTTTTTCAATTTTTTCAAATCTCCCGCCTTTTTTTACCTTTAAACCGGCAAATTCTGCTGTGTTCCACAGGAGCCATCATTTTTTACGCATTCTTATCGGAAAAACTAGAAAAAACATCTACAGAAGCCCTAAACTCGGCAAAACCGTATTCGTGGCGAGACCCATTGGGTGAATTTTTAAAATTGAGGAAAAATTGATGGGAAACTTTGTAGATTGTTCTTTTTTGTTTTGGAAAATGCTGATTTTGGTAAAATTTAATTTTCTAAAAAATTTTTTAAAAATCAATTTTTCATTTTTTATTTCAAATTTTCCAAATCTCCCGCCTTACCTTCAAATCCGCAAATTCCGCCGAATCTCCGTGTTTGACATGCCGATCCATCGCTGGCACCCTTTCGTCTCCGCCGAAAATGGAAATTTCCGGAAATGTCCGACGGAATGATTCATTGCCACCGCAGTGATCGTAGTGATGGTGAGTGGTGAGGACTGCTGATATCTCGATCTGATAAGGAGTGATAAGGAGTGATAATGAGTGATAAGGGGTGATAAGGGGTGATAAGGGATCAAAACTTGAAAATTCTAGAAATTGATCAATTTTTAAAAAAATTAAAATCCCGAAAAATCGCTAAAAATAGCTGAATTTTCAGAAAAAATTGAAGATTGAAAAATTTTTTTTTTTTTGAAATAAAAAAAAATCATTTTAGACTGATAGATCGATTTTAATAATAGTGGTGATAAGGTGATAAAAATTTTTTTAATTTTCGGATTTTTTTTTTGAAAATTCAAATTTCTAATTTTTTTTGTTTTTTTTTCTAAATTTCTCTTATCACTGATAACTCACCCCTTCCTTATCAGCAAGCTCTCCATAATTCTCATCATTCACCAAATCCACCAAAACCGCTTTTTTGGCTGTTGAGCTCTTTTTGACAATGTACATGAAGTTGTCGGCTCGGCGGAGCAGCGATTTCACGTAGACCATGGTGATAACTGGAAATAATCACTGATAAGCGCGGGGTGATAAGGAAAAATGGATCAAAATTTGAAAAAAATAAATAGATTTTCTGAAAATTTCAAAAAAAAAATTAAAATTTTTTTTTAAAAATTTAAAAAATATCAAAAAAATCAATAACTGATAAAAATGATTTTTTACTGATAAGCTGTTATCAGTTAATCAATTTATAAAATATTTTTTAAACATTAGAAAAAAAAAGAAAATTGGCATAAAAACCACAAAAACTTTCAAAAAATCCAAAAAAAAAATTTAAAAATAGCAAAAAAATGGCCAAATATTTATTTTTACAAAAAATTGAATTATTATCGATTTTTCTGAAAAATTGAATTTTTTTCAAAAAAAATCAAAATTTTGACACAGTAAAAATATCACTGAAAATTTGCGAAAATTTCAAAAATCGAGAAAAAAATGAGATCAAAATTGGAAAAATTGAGAATTCTGATTATTGCTCGCAAATGACTGATAAGATCATGGGAAATATTAGCAAAATTAGGGGAAATTATTAGAAAATCGGGAAAAATCGGGGAAAAATACAGTAAGACAGTGGGTATTTGGGGGAAATTGGAGAAATTTACAAAAAAAATCCAGAATTTCAGAATTCTGGGTTTCGGGGTAAAAAATACAGTAAAACAGTGGAAAAATTCAAAATTTTCAAATTTTCACGGAAAAATCAGAAAAATTCAAAATTTCTCAAAATTTCCAGAATCCGGAATTTCAAAGTTTTGGGGTAAAAAATACGGTAAAACAGTGGAAAAATCCAGAATTTTTAAATTTTTTCAAAAAAAAAAATCAGAAAAATCCATTTTTTTTTCAAAAATTTAAAATTCCGTCTTGATCTCCTCTTTTGGAATGATTCTGGTCAGATTGAGGTCTTCTTTTGAGGCCAGGAACAGGATGTCTGACAGTGTCTGCTCGTATTGTTGCTCTTCGGCTCTCACGTGAATTCCCTGGGCTCCACGTGGCAAGTGTTTGTACTTTGGTCCGAGGTTTAGCGTGGCACGGGCTTCTGGAAGAATAGGAGAATTAGGGGGAAATTGGGAAATGGGAAAAACTTCCAAAATTGAAAAATTTTGGAAAAAATTTGAGGAAATCGCAATTTTCACCGTTTCCGAAATTTTTCTAGGTGTTTTTTTAAAAAATATTTCAGAAGATACAATTTTTTAAAAATTGTAAAGAGAATTTGAAATTCCAGCAATTTTCAACAATTTTTAGAATGTTTAAAATTTTTTAAAATTTCCGTTATTTCAAAAAAATTTTTTTTTAATTTTTAAAAATCCAAAATTTGTAATTTTTCTCATTTTTCAGGTTTTTTGGCAATTTTTCCAGTACAAAAATAGAAAATTTTTTTGAAAAAAGTCTTTAAAAAAAATTTTAATTCTGAAATTTCCCAAATTTTAGCTCATTTTTCTCAATGTTTCATCCTCAACTTTAAAAAAATTCGTTTTCCTTTTTTTCTGCTTCTTCCACGAATGTTCTTATCACTTTCCTCCAAAAACTTCATAAATCCCTTTAAAAAATCACTCACTTCTAAAAATGGAAACAGTTGGGAAGTAGGTGCCACCGTAGATGTCCTCGTACGCCTTTCCACACGATTTGCCGTTGTGGAAGAACTCGATCTGCAAATTATAAGAAATCAGTGATAAAAGACTGATAAGATATTACTGGGAAAATGAGGAAAATCAGTGATAAAATAAGAAAAAATAAATGAAAATCATCAATTCTAATAAAAAATCCAGTGAAAATCCGAAAAAATGAAAAAAAAAATTCTTTTGGACTTTTCGAAATTTTTTATCATTGTTCGTTATCACTTTTGATCAATTCCAATCTAAATTATCCGCAAAAACACAAAATCTTCCCAAAAAAAAATTTTTCCAATTTTTCAGATAAATCTTTATATTTTTATCATTTTTCCCTTATCACTCACATAACTGCCTTGAACCGGCTGCAACGTCTTCAGAACATCAGTGGATTCCTCGTGAACTTCGAAAAACAGATTTGATTTGAAGTTTATCAACGTGGCGTTCTTGTAGGACGGTGGCAGGTAGGATTCAGAAGGCGTGTCACGTGGAACTTTGGTTTTGGAGTCGACGGGGAAGTGGATCAGACAGCCGAGAGTGTCACCGGCCTGTAAAATTGGGGGGAAAATTATAGAGAATCAGGGAAATAGCTTGGAAATTGAAGAAGATGTAGGAAAAGTTTCAAAAAAAGTGGAAAAGCGAGGAAAAATTATGAAAAATCGCAAATTTCAAAGTTTCTGGTGCATTTTCGAGTCTGATGATTTTTCCTGGTTCTTAAGCGGAGAAAATGGATGAAACACCCAAATTGTTGTGTTTTTGGTGGAAAATAGTCTAAAAAGTAGGAAAAAACCTGGAAAAATGAAGGAAATTGAGAAAAATCACAGGCTTTCCTGTTTTTCGGTGAATTTTCCTGCGATTCTACCAATTTTTCCAGTTTTGAATGCGGAAAACATGCAGAAAAAGGTCTGTTTGTTGTGTTTTCGGTTGAAAAAATTGGAAGAAATGGGAAAACTCTGGAAAAATTAAAAAAAAAAGGGAAATCGCAATTTTCCTGTTTTCCATTCAATTTTCAAAGGATTTTGATCATTTTTCAGCTTTTCCAGTAGGGAAACAATGAGAAAACATCAAAAATGTTGTGATTTCGATGAAAAATGACTGGAAAAGTAGGAAAAACCTGGGAAAACAAAGAAAAATGAGGAAAATCACAAATTTCAAGGATTCTAGTTCATTTTCCAGCGATTCTGATGATTTTTTCTGTTTTTGACGCGGAAAACAATGAGAAAACCTCAAAACTGTTCTGATTTCGATGAAAAATGGCTGAAAACTGTCAAAAAACATGAAACATCAGTGAAAAATTAGAAAAATCACTATTTTTCCTCACATTTTGAGTGATTTTGTGCGATTTTTCACAGTTTTCATGCCAAATTTATTTATATTCAAGCAAATTTCACATTTGTTTCAACTTTTTCCAATTCCTCACCTTGAATCCCCCGAAATGGTACTTTTTCCCACGTCCATCATGGAATTTGGTTCCGTGTTTTGATCGCCAGCCGTACGAGAACTTGTTATAGCCACAGCACGCTTGTAGAGCCGCTGAAAATGGGGAAAGTGAGGAAAATTAGGGAAAATATCTGATTTTCAAAAGAAAACTGTCTCTAATCAACAAAAATCTCTATAAATTGACGGAAAATCATCACATTTTTTTCAAAAAACATTAAAAAGCCATAAAAGGCATATTTTGAAAAAAAAAATTGCGTGAAAATGTTCAAAATAGTCAAATTCCTAGGGAACAGTTCAAAAATCACTGAAATTCAACGAAAATTGGCCAAAAATCATCAAACTTCAATGGAAATCGCTAAAAATTGAAAATTAGCATAGAAAAGTTTAAAAATCACTGAATTTTAACGGAAATTGGTCTAAAATCAACCAAAATCATCGGTTTTTATTGAATTTTCACCATTTTTCACCATTTTTCATGATTTTACCACCAATTTTCCTAATTTTCTGTTATTTTTTGTCTCTTACCATGCGTCTGACTCCATCCAATGCGAATATGTGATTCGTCGGGTTGTTCGTCAAAGTTCACCTCAAAATACCATGTTCCTTTGGCAACTCCGTGACTGGCACGGGCCATCGAGTATCCCTCGAATCCGGTGAGGGTCTGGCCGGAGACGGACAACTGAAAATGGTGGTTTTGGGGGATTTTAAGGGATTTTAAGGGATTTTTAAGGTAAATTTAATGATTTTCACAAGATATAAAAGGGAAATTAAGAAAATCAAAGGAAAACGACCGTTTCGTTGGTTTTTCTGCATAAATATTATGATTTTCATGAAATTTCCTCAAAAAAATAACCTAAAAACATTGTTTTTGATGTATTTTCAAGGTAATTCAATGAATTTAGCAAGATTCACATGGAAATTCAGGAAAAACCACTGTTTCAGTTGGTTTTTCTACCCAAATGTCATGATTTTCATGGAACTTGCACAAAAGTAACCTAAAAACATTGTTTTTGCTGTTTTTCCAAGGAAATTTAATGATTTTTGCATGATTTTGAGGAAAATTCAGGGAAACCCACTGGTTTAGTTGGTTTTTCTGCATAAATGTTATGTTTTTAATGAAATTTGCTCAAAAACAACTTAAAAACAGTGTTTTTGCTGTTTTTCTGACGAAATTTCATGATTTTTGCTGAATTATTTGCAAAAATATTTACTTTTCGTGATTTTTCCTTTGAAAATCTTGTGAAAACCACTTTTTTAAACGATTTCCTCTATTTTTACCTGATAAGCCCTATCATTCGACGATACATTGACAGTTTGGCTCAACATGACTCTGTGCTGGAATGGAGGTATCACATAGGCTTGGGTGGCTGGATTTGTGCTCCAGTTTGTGCTGAAAAGTTAAATTTCCTTGTTTTTTTCAAGTTTTCATAAGAAATATACTGAAAATCATAGTTTTTCAGAAGTTTTGGCGGAATTTCTCGATTTTTACAGAAATTAATTGGAAAATGATAGATTTTTCTAGATTTTTATCAATTTTCCATGTAAAACAAGGTAAAACTCACTCTTCCGGAACGTTCGGATCGGTTTCCGTCAGGAAATAGCGATATCCGTCTTTGCTGAACGGGATATCGATTTGGGCACCTCCGGGAGTCGCGGTCGACGAGTAATCGGCGGCTCTGGAATTGCTGGCAAGGGTAATAAGTGTTAAAATAGAGGGAAAAGCTGGAAAATCGAGAGAAATCAGCTAAAACAAGGGGAAAATTGTCAATTTTGGTGATTTTTGACCGATTTTTGTCCAACTTCTGTCATTTTTCATAGATTTTCAATGTTTTTCTGTATTTTTAGAATAGTTTGTCTTTTTCCTTTGGGAAAAGCGTCGAGGCATGAAGTTTTAGTGAAAATTAATGACAAAATGTCCAAATTTCACCAAAATCGGTCAAAAACGTAAATTTTGGCTGTTTTTGACCGAATTTGGCTGATTTTTGATGTTTTTCCAGTTTTTTTCCAGGATTTTTTCGATTTTTCTTGAATTCCACGGTTTTTTCCAACACTTACAACTTCTGCTTCTTTCCAGGGGCCGGTGTTCCCTCGACATTGCGTCGTTTCGATGCTCCGCGCGTTTTCGGGCCTTCGATGGGCGGAAGTTCAATGTGACGTGGCTCACGGAACTCTCGCTCGACTGGACGCTTTCCAATCTAAAAAATAAAAGGAAAATCATTGTTTTTCGTGGGAAAATGGGGAAATTTGGTCAATTTTGAGCAAAAATGGCAAATTTTGATGGATTTTGACGAAAAATGGGTCAAATTTGATGATTTTTCAGCTATTCCTTCGTTATTTTCAGTATTTTCCATTATTTCCACCCACCTGCTTCACAGCCTCATGCATCGGACCCAAAAGTCCCAAATTCTTCTCAGCCAGCGCGAATAGATCGTCGTCGTCGGTGTTTTGCTGGAAAAAACTCAATTTTTGTGAATTTTCCTTGATTTTTAGCTTACAACAAACACATTTCGCTCTTTGAGAAGTGTAGAAGCGAGATTCTGATGCCACTGATTGCGTTTTTTGAGCGAAGTCAACATGTACCAGTTTTCCTCCATGTACGGAACGATCGTCTCTTTCAAACTGGAAAAAACGAGTATTTTTGGGGGTTTTTAGGTGGAAAACGTTAAAATTGAGCTTTTTCCTAGATTTCCAGCGGAAAAATAGGAAAATAGAGCTATTTTCTGAATTTTCAGGTAAAATTATCAAAATTCAGCGGTTTCGCAATATTTTCAGGCAACAAACGCTGAAATTCAGCCTTTTCCTCGATTTTCGGCTGAAAAATGGGGAAAATAATCTTTTCCCGAATTTTTAATGTGAAAAATGTCAAAATTGAGCTATTTTTCCTGGATTTTCAGGGAAAATGATCAGAATTAAGCGGTTTTGCTAGATGTTTAGGTTCAAAACCTCGAAAATCAAGTTTCTTACCTCAAAAACGTGTGTTCCTCGGGAATAATGTCTGCGGAGAGCTTTCCGGCCTCTTTCAATCGGTCAGCACTGAGCGTCGCGAACACTGTCACACACATTTGCACCAAATCCGCCTTTTTTGCCTTCCATTCCTCAGCTATTGGCCGGCATTGCTTGCAAATGAACGAGTAGCAGATCATGAACGGCACGCCACTGTTGCTTCTGAAGCTTTTCGGCGGTTTTGACCAGATTTTCGGTTTTTCAACGACTTACAGGTCGATACACTCTTTGAGACATCTTCCGTGGAACCATTTGAGACACTGGCAGCAGGTTATCTCTATGGAGCCGAGTTCTCGCTTTCCGTCGCTGGAAAATGAAGGAAAATGAGGAAAAATTGAATTTTCGCCACTTACCAGTAACAAACCGTAGTTGGGGCGGTTTTCGGCACTGCCTGACGTCCTCTACCGCCTTTTGAGCTTTTCATTTTGCTGAAAAAGCTGAAAATTCGAGATTTGAGCCTTGAAAACCGGAAAAATGAGGAAAAATAAATAAATAGCGGAGGAGAGAGTGTGCGGCGGTGAGAGAGCGCAGAGTTGGCAGCGGGCCAGGCGAGTAAGATCTGCAGGTTGGCTGTGGTACGGTAGCCGCGACGCGACCGCAACGCGTGATTTTCGAAACTTTTCGAAAAGTTCTTGCGAAACACCCCTCGTGCCGGCACCACTTCCCAAGTGATATTCAATCGAAATCGCAGTTTTTGTGTGATTTTTCGTCGGTTTTCTTCCGAATTCCAGCTCTAAGTCTCCGTATTCCTCTGATTTTTGTTGCTTTTTCCTCTCGTCTCACGACAAAAAAACCTTCACGAGCCAGAATGATGGGAATCAAGAATTACAGGTCCGAAGAGGAGCGCTTGTGCTCTCTTTTGGACGAAACAGAGGGCCCCTATCCGCTCCTGACCCGCGACGATCCGGTCATATTCCACAATCCCGCTTACGAACGTGAGCTGTTTTTGGAGTATAACATGGACTTTGACGGTGAGTCGACGTCCTCTCCGCAACTTCAACTCCAGCAGAACGACGAGGAGCCCATGTTCCTGAAGCAGGAGGAGCCGACATGGATTATGTCGCCTTCAGAAGCCGAGGATCCGGCGGCGTACTCGCCGATTCAGCAGCAGAAGCCTATCAAGATGATGTCCAAGCACTACGCTCAGCCGCCTCGCTACAACCCGTATTCTAGCGGTCCACTTGTTAAGGTAAGCCTTTTTTCTCAATTTTCCCCCTGAAATAGCTGTAAAAGTAAGTTCCCACCCCAAAATCCCAATTTTCAAAACTCGATATTGAATTCCCCACGTTTCAGGAGCCGTGTAATGGCAGATCCCGTCGAATCAGTTCACACTCAGTGTATAGAAGCGAAGTAAATATCTTCATAATAAGTTTCCATGAAAAACCCACCTAGGCCCCCTTCAAATATTCCCAAGTTCAATGCCTAATTATTGATTTTTCAGTCTCCCTCGAAACGCGGACGTCCATCGAAGGCAACGAGCACGTCGAAGATGGCCAACTACGCACGCAACTACCGTGAGCAGAAGAAGAACGAGCTGGCCACTATGCAGATGCGCAACGAGGAGCAGGAAGCCGAGATCAAGCTGCTGCGCGAGGAGAATCACCGGATGAAGAAGGCGCTCGCTCAGGCCAGCGAGGAGGTCAATCGTCTGAAGAAGGTCATCGACCAGGACTCGCAGATCGCCCGTGTCGTCGCCAACATGGGATCCTCGAGCTCCGCCGTGCCTGACTACTCGCTGGGAGCCCGTGCTGGAGTCTGTGTGCATGTCGGCTCGCTCGGAACCACCGTCGAGGTGTGCAAACAATGCGCCGACAACAACCAGACCCGTCTCGACGCCAAATACCAAAAGTTCGAGAACTTGTGCAGCCCCGACATGCAGCTCTTCAACGGAGACTTTAGCGTCTTCGACAGCTACCTCAACGGATCGTGCTGATCTGGACCACCAATGGAATCAGTTCAATTCAATTTAATCGAAAATCCCGCGAAAATCGAGAAAATCGAAACAAAAACATAATTGGTAAATAGTTATTATATTATCGTTGTATCTCAAAACTTCATCTCGCATTCAAATTTTCAATTTGGCGCGCACGATATCTCGCAACGAAAACTACAGTAAGACGGGCATTTTTCAGTGTTTTTGGGCTGTTTTGCAGCTTTTCTGACAGTTTTCGTCAAATTTTCTGTTGGGAAACATGAAAAATCCAATAATTCACTTGAAAACAGCCCAAAAACACTGAAAAATGGACGTCTTACTGTAGTTTTCGTTGCGAGATATCGTGCGCGCCAATTTGAAAATTCGAATGCGAGATGAAGTTTTGAGATACAACGATAATAGTCTAAGCTGCCTCCCCCGTTCCCCCCGCCAAACGTGTAGGATTCAAACTTTTTGTGTCCCTTCCAGACCCTACTTATCGCCTTTTTTAGATGATACCCAGCGAATATTCCACATCCAATCCGCGCCTGGGACTCACCTGTGTGATGAGGCGGAAATTGGTTAGTTTATCACTAGTAACCTCTAAAAATCGCTGTAATTGTCGCCTCCTGCAGTATCTACTACCACCGAACCAATCACACCAGTGTACACTCGCTCCATTGTAATTGTGGAGAAAGAGCGGCGATGACCGGAAGTGGAGAAATAACGGAAAGGTATCGAGAGACGAGCTTGTCACACTCATCGCCCTCTTTCTTCGTTTTTCTCTTTGTCTCATTTTGATTTTATCAATGTTTAATGTTTTTTGTGTCTTTTCACCCCCCGGAATCAACCTCTCGTTCACTTGTATAAGTTGTTATAATACCTGTTTAGCTGTTTAGCCACCCAACCCAAAAACGTTGAAAATAAACCAAAAAAATTAGAAAATTCTATTTCCCTTGTATTGTTCATATTTTTCTCTATTCTCACACGTTGTTAACGTTGATATACCTTTTTCTGATGCCTTGGGGTCTCCAAGCAGGATCAGCCAACTAATCAATTCTTGCAGAAGGTACAGAGAAGCCAATGTCGTCAGATCATCACCAAGTCTACGAAATTGTGGTGGAGTACTCGGAATCGTCGACTTCGCTGTCGCCGAGACACTGTTCCCCGAGCCCATCGACTTCGTCCTCTTCCTCCGCATCCACCGCCTCGTCCGCACCGAGCAGCGGAGCCACCAGCCCATCTGGAAGCTCTTCTGCGAGCCGCCGTGTCCGCCGGTTCTCCAAGACCAAGAAATCGACGTTCACGCGCAAATTCACGACTGGTAGGCACTAATCGGCAAGTTTTGCTCAATTTGCTCAATTGCAGCGGGTAAAGCCAAGTACGCTAAACGGCATACTAGCTCCTCGTCGTCCAAAATGCGGCTCGTCAAGCTAAAGGTTGTTTTACCAGGTCCCAATTGCCCCAAATTGAGATTTTACCATGGCTAGGATCACAGGGACAAGTTTTAGTGCAAAATTGGTGATTTTCGGATGAAATTTGAGGCTCTAGGACCCAGAGAACCCCTTATCACCCTTCCTGGTTGACAAATGATAAGTTTTACCTCTCTGTAGATTGATAAGCAACACCAAGAGCGACTGGCAGCGAGCAAGGCCCGTGTAGAGCGGTTGCGACGAGAAAGAGAGGAGTTGCTCGCCGGGAACAGCCAACTCGCCATTATGGTAGGTTTTGTGAGGGAAATTGAAAGAAAAAAGGAAAATCGGGGAGTTTTCGGAGAAAAATAATAAATTTGGGCCGAAAATCCGTTAAAATCACTCTGATCTCAAGTTTTATAGCATCGGAGCCTCCCCAAGGAGCCATTCAACTCCCCAAGGAGCCATTCAAGCCGACTGCTCCCCGATTTCCTTCAGAATCCATCAATTTTCAGGCTCTTCGCCTCCTAATCGATAATTTTTGCAGTGTGAGTCGGTGACGTCGAACGCAAGATCGCTGCGCGAATCCTACGAAAGACAGCGGGCTGTCGTCCAGGGCTTTATGTACAGAGCAATCTTCGAGAACGGTGTAGACGAGGCGGAGGATGAGGAGGAGGATGCCGGATTCATGGGCACCATCTACTATTGATATCCTTTTGTGTGTTTCCCAATTTTCACCCGTTTCCCTGTCCCTTTTCGTCTGTTTTTCCCCTTGTACTGTAAAAATTCGGGAAAATCGGCTGGAAAGTGCCGGAAATTGTGTGAAAATTCCCCAAATATCTCTAGTTTATCGAAACTACCCAAAATTTGTCATTTTCCCCAGTCCTAGGTCGTCTAGATATCACATTATCGCCCGTTTCAACGAGAGTTTTAAACCCCCAGGTCCCCCACATCAACAATACGTGTCCGTACGGGATTTTCTATCTGATGCCAAGCTATTTGCCCATTTCAAGTACAAATCTGTGTGTAGAAATGCTGAAATGCGAGGTAATCTGTAATAATTCTCTCTCCGTAAGGTGCACCCCCTCTAAAACCACTCTAGAATGCTCGAAATCCAATGAGAATAGGCTGAAATCAAGACAAAGTTGAGTAGTTCACCCTCCCCCTTGCAAATATGTGTGCTTCCCCTCTCTATCTCCAAAACTCTTCCATTTTCGAACAACAACAACAAAAATGCACAAAAAAATTGATAATTACAGCAAAAAACGTCAAAAAATTAATAAAAGCAAAAAGTTATCAATAAATAAAAAATTTAAAATTTATCGTCGTCTTTTTCGATTGTTGGAGCAAAAACTGACAGTTTTTCGGTTTTTTCCGGACAGTTTCGAGTAAATTTAACAATTTTTGAATACTTCAGAGTGGAATTTCAGAAAAACCAATTGAATAAAGATCGGAATTGGTTTTTCTCGAAATTCCTAATTTTTATCAATATTTCACACTCTCAATCATATTTTCAGTGAAATTTTGCGATTTTTCGCTTTTTTCAGTGTTTTTTTTTTCATAATTTTGCCATAAAAATGGCAGTTTTTCCAAATTTTGGGTGTTTTCTCTTTTAATTTTGAATTTTTCTCTAGATTCTTTTGATTTTCTTCATTTTTTCTATCAAAAACTACTAAATTCAAGTCGATCCTGACCCAGAACTCCAAAAAATAAGTTTCACGTTGAAATTCCGTGAAGAAATAATGAAATAAGTGGTGACCTCGAAAAAGTAGGTCACTGGGTCACCGGACCACCCACGACGTCGCCACGTGGCACTCGTCGCCCGTCATCACTCGGGCGGTTTTCTCTCGCTTTTTACTGTCTTTTCCTTGGTTTTTCTGGGGTTTTTGATGGTTTTTGGAATATTTCGCTTCAATTTTCTAATTTCCGTTGAATATTCTCTAGTTTTCACCTGATTTCGGCGAAAAAACGCTGAAAATTGGAAAATTTTTAGAATTTTCCCAGGTTTTCGCAGTTTTCCTCATTTTCCTGTTACTTTTCCGTATATTCTGCTTTGAATTCCCAATTCTGGTCGGTATTCGTTGGTTTCCGACAGATTTTCGCAAAAAATCCGCAAAAAAGCCGAAAATCGCAAAATATCCCATTTTCTCTATCTTTTTCCTTGATTTTTCTAGCTTTTTTGTTGATTTCTTGAATATTTTGCTTCAATTTACTAATTTCCTTCGAATATTTTTTAGTTTTCACCTGATTTCGGCGAAAAAAACGCTGAAAATTGTGAAATTTATTATTTTTCCAGGTTTTCCACATTTTCCTGTTTGTTTTGCGGATATTTCGCTTCGAATTCCCAATTCTAGTCGGTATTTGTTGGTTTCCGACTGATTTTCGCGAAAAATCCGCAAAAATCGCAAAATCTCCCATTTTCTTCATCTTTTTCCTGATTTTTCGCATTTTCGTATTTGATTTCCCTATTTCAGACAAAATTTGCGAGTTTCTGTACGATTTTTGAAGTTTTCGACGGAGAAAAAAATGTAAAAATAGCGAAATTTCACCGAATTTGGTGGAAAAACAGTTTTCTTTTGTTTTCCCGGGATTTTGAGGGATTTCCACTGTTTTCCCTATTTTCGCGCGTTTTTAGTGAATTTTCGGCGTAAATACGTTAATTCCTACGAAATTTACAAGAAAATCACCGGTTTTCGAGAGGTTTTGCGGTTTCAAACTAGGAATTTGTCAAATTTCCCCGAAAATAGCTGTTTTCCTTGCTTCTAGACTTTGTTTTCTTCGAATTCAACCGACCTCTGGGAGGTTTCAGCTGTATTTTCTTGTTTCTCATTGAAATTTTCCGAAAATTTTCATTTTCAATAGCTTTTGTGCATTTTTCCCAATTTTTCTCGTCGATCCGTCTCTTTTTCGTCTATTTTCCTCCGTCCACCCCTTCATTTTCTAATTTCTCACCCATTTCCCTCAATTTTCAGGGCGATGCAACAACAGCTGAAAGCGTGCGGCGACCTAAAGACCTCATCGACCGCCCGTTCCTCGATGCATCATCGTCGGAGCAGCGGAAGCGGCGCGACGCGGAAGGCATCCGGAAACAACGGGTATCTGGCGACGGACGTGACGACATTGGACATCAATACGATGTATCAGTCGAAGAAGTCGAAGCGGAATGCCGCGGCAACCGCACCGTCGTCGCCGTTTCAGTTTTTGAGTGGCAATCAGGTGAGGAGAAGGAAAACATGGAAAATTGAAAAAAAAAAAACGGAAAATTCCGCGAAAATGAATTTGATTCTGCTGAATTTCCGGCTGAAAAGACCTGAAAAAGCCTATTTTCCACCGAAAATTCTAGATTTTTTTCAAAATTTTGAGAAAAAACACCGAAATTTAGGGTTTTTTTTGCAAAATTTTGGGAATTTGGAACTTTTCATGATTTTTTCACAAAAATGAAAGAATCTGTGGAATTTCCGGATTTTTGGCATTTCTGGGAAGAATCGCGAGATCATTTTTAACGGAAACCTGAAAACGCCTATTTTTCACCGAAAATTCTTGATTTTTTCCAGAATTTTAAGCGAAAACCCGAAATTTAGGGTTTTTCCATATTTTTCCAGAAAAATTTCGTTAAAATCTTGCTTTATTCACATTTTTCCGTAAAATTCCCAATCTATTCCTTATTTTCCAGCCTCCTACCTTCCAATTCCCGTCGTACATGTCACCGGCGGCCTTCTACAACAACCTGGACCTTCTCAACTCTGGCGAACTGCCCCCGCTGATGTCTGTGCCCGCCTTCAAACCCAACCTTCTCCACGGATTCGGAGACACCAACTCGACGGCGATGGACTTTGCGCAGTTCACCGAGGAGCTCAACGCCATCCAGAACTCGTCTCCGTCCACTCTCCAGTCGCTGTTCACGGCCCCCGACACGTCCTCTGCCGCTTTCCTCTCTTCGATGCCGAAGAATTCGACGGCTTCTGGAGCTTCTCACAACAATCGGAACTCTGCTGGACGCAAGAATCGGATGGTTGAGGTGAAGACGATCAATGATCGGCCCGTCGTCCTTGTCAGTGATCCGCAGTCCGCGTCGGCCAACTCTCGGACTCATATGGTTCCGATCAGATGTCAGTTGATGGGATTTCCGAAGAAGCTGGAAGAGTCCAAGAAGAAGCCCGTCTCGCCGGAACCACTCTACTCGAGAAAGGTCTTCATCGGAGGATTGCCGATTGATGTGACGGAAGGTAGGATCTTTGATGATCTTCCGATTCTCCCCTAACCCCACCAGTTTCCAGAAGAAGTCTGGACGACGTTCGGATCTTTTGGCAAAGTGCTCGTCGACTGGCCTCGCCGTCCTGAGCATGGAGCCCGTGCCGATCTCTACGACAATGATGTGGGACGTCGCAATTGTAAGTCGTCTCCTTCTAGAGTCTTCTGAACCTCCTGTATTCAGCTCGTTCAGTGTCCGGCTACGTGTTCCTGGTCTTCCAAAACGAATCGTCCGTCCAGGAACTCGTCAACGCCTGCGAGCTCTACGACGGCAAGTACTACCTGCAGCTCTCCTCGCCGACAATGTCCGACAAGGCAGTGCAAGTCCGTGCGTGGCGTCTCGCCGATATCGATTACTTTGCCGACCCGAACGCTCTTGTCGATCACCGTAGGACCGTGTTCATCGGAGGGGTCCCCCGGCCGACTCGTGCTTCGGATCTCGCCAAATCGCTTCAGGAACACTATGGCAAAGTGTCTTATGTTGGAATCGACATTGATCCGGAGCTCAAGTACCCGAAAGGCGCAGCCCGTGTCACTTTCGCATCGTCCCAGTCGTTTGTCAGAGCCATATCGGGACGATTTGTTCAGGTCACACACGCGGATACGAATAAGAGAGTGAGTTTTGGGGGGAAATTGAATTCCCGGATGGTTTTTAGTGGCTGAAATTGACAAAAATCGTCTGAAAACCAGTGAAATCGAGTTTGTCTTGTTTTTTCAGCTGATTTTGCTGATTTTTGAGCGTTTTTACACTCTGAATCTTTGAAAAACCGTGAAAACACTCTAAAAATGACTATTTATCTTTTAAAATTTCACATTTCCATCATTTCCAGGTCGAAATCAAGCCGTACGTGATGGAAGACCAGTGCTGCGACGAGTGCCAGGGCAAACTGTGCGGACACAGCTACGCATCGTACTTTTGCGGCGATCCGAAGTGCCTACAGTACTACTGCGAAGCGTGCTGGGACCGGATGCACTATGAGATGCAAGACTTTGAGCTGAGAACGACGCGTGCGGAACACCGTCCGATGGTCCGTACTGGAGATCAGACCCGTGTCCTGAACCGTCCACCACATCATCCGTCCGGCAATCGAGGGCATCAGAATCAGCAGAATTTGAATCAGAATCAGAATCACAGCCAGAATCTGATGTACCAGGGCAATCGACAGAACCATCAGAGTCATCAAAATCATCAGGATCAGCAGCCACAGAATCAATCGATAATCTCGAGAATCGTGAATCGGAATCATTCGGTCTCGCCGCCAGCTTCCATCTCTTCTGCTGGTTCCACCGCCCCTCAAACCATCAAACCCTTCTCGGCAATCCCGACAACTATCGGTTATTAAGCCTAATCATGTTATCATATCATTCCTGTTTTATCAGCCCCGCCCTCCCCCTCTATTTTCAAAAATTTTGAATTTTTCTAGTTTTCTCTCCTTATAGCTTTTGTCAATTTTTAAATTGAACTCCCCCTCTTCCCTACATACCGTACCATATCATTCGTGTATCACTTCATAATGTAACATTATCATGTTTTATCACTTCCAGCTCAACGCGTATCAATTATTGATCTCCCTCATTGATTCGATCTCCCCCTTTTCCATCCCCCTATTGCAAAATATTTGCCCCGAATTTTTCGAAAAATCGATCGATACTCGTGTTTTTATGTCTTTCCGTTGGCTCCGCCCACTTTCCCTGCTCCCCGGTGCTCCAAATATTATTATCATTGTATTCCCGGTGAAATTTAATTTAAACAGATTGCATTAAGCCCCGCCCCCAATCGGTTCCAATTTTCCAATTGGATATTGTATTTTTCTATGTTAGTTTTTGTTTTGTTCTCCTTTGCATGTCGCACCACTGTCCTCAATAATAAATGTTGTTGAGTTGACAATATGATTCTTGCTAATTTCACCTCTTTTCGGAGAATTTGAGCCAATTTCGTGGGGGTATATAATCGAATGGGTCTCGAAGCGAAAACAGTATTCG
Organism: Caenorhabditis becei; assembly: GCA_900536315.3. Taxonomy (NCBI): domain Eukaryota; kingdom Metazoa; phylum Nematoda; class Chromadorea; order Rhabditida; family Rhabditidae; genus Caenorhabditis; species Caenorhabditis becei. The sequence goes on from LR539131.1 coordinate 40,143, forward strand.
GGCATTTCTGCTCTCTGTTTTCCAGTGAAAAGATGCCGATTTCGGAGTTGGAAAAGGTAAATGCGCTCTATGGGAAAGGGGTTACTGTAGTTTGGATTAGGGCGCATTTGTAATTTAAAAAAAAAGAGAACTTGTTCGGTTGAGCGCGATTGCAAAAAATTGAAAAAAAAAGAAGATTTTTTCGGAATTTCTAATTTTTTGAAAAATTTGAAAAAATCTGGTTTTATCAGTAGGGCGCACTTCCAACACTCCCAAAGCCTTTCCAAAATCAAAAGGTTACTGTAGTTTGCATTAGGGCGCTTTTGCGATTTTAAAAACAATTTTTAATTTGTTGTTCGGTAGAGCGCGTTTGCACAAGAATTTCGAAAATTTTGAATTTTTTGAAAAATTAAAAAAAAAAAAATTTTCTGAATCTTTAATTTTTTGAAAATTTGAAAAAATCAGGTTTTATCATTGGGGCGCACATGCATTTCTTGGAAAATTCAAATTTTTGAGAATTCTGTTCGATAGAGCGCAATTGCAACTTCAAAAAATTGTTTTTTTTTAAATCGCTCTGCAAGTGCGCTCCATTGAACTTTTCCCGGGGAATTTGGCATTTTCTCATTAGAGCGCGTTTTCAACAATTTTTTAATACCTTTTTTCTGTAAATAGTTCAATAGTTGTGCGGTGGAGCGCTTTTGCAAAAAATTTTCTAAAAGTGAAAAACTGGAAATTTTCCGAATTTTTTTTGTTGCAAAAATGTGAATTTTTTGTTAATAAAAAGTGACTTTTATCAGCGCACTTCCAACATCCCCAGAATCTCCATTCCCACTTTTCAAATTTTCCAGAAATCGACAGGTCTAAACTTTGAAATCGCCGCCGAAGAGATGCGTCGTCTCAAGGCTCCGCCCACTGAAAGGGAGCAAATGAAGCTGTACGGACTGTATAAACAGGCACTTCACGGAGATATTCCAAATGAGGATGTGTATCGTAAGTGCGCTCCAATGATAATTTCGGGGGAGTTGGGTTTGGGCGGGAATTTGAAAATTTTCAAAAAAAATTTTCCATCAAATTTTTCAATTTTCCTTTTTTTTTAAATTTTTATAAAATATCAAAGATTCTATTGATTGATTATTAATTGATTTAGTATCGAAAATTCAATCATCGATTTTCCAGCCGTACCCGCTGGAAACGAAGTCGGGATGAAGAAATACGCGGCTTGGAAAGCCCAAAAAGGCCTGAACCCGGATAAATGTCGTTTGGATTACGTGAAGATTGCTGAGGAGATGATAAGAAAGTATGGAAGAAGTATTATCAGGTGCAAGTGGAATAGCGAAGTTTGGTCCGTTGATTATTGATTTATTGATTTTCAATAAAAATTTGCAATTTTTTAAAAACATGTTTTTTTCTGATTACTGTAACTCGAAAAGTAAGGGAGTTGGTGATAAGTGATCAACTACAAAGTGATAGCAAATTTGATAAGAATAATTTTTGTAGTTGACAACTTTTTGATAGCTCTCATGGTTCTTGAGATATATCGATTTTTCATAAGCTCACTCAAAAATTTGCGAAAAATGAGTTCTTCTGGTTACTGATTACTGTAACTCAAAAACTAAAAGAGATGGTGATTAGTGATCAACTACACAGTGATAGGAAATTTAATAAGAAACATTTTTGTAGTTGACAACTTTTCGCTAGCTAACATGGTTCTCAAGATATAGCAGTTTTAGTTTGAAAATTGACGAAAAATTGGTGTTTGCTGGTTTCAGGCTACTGTAACTCGAAAACTAAAAGAGTTGGTGATAAGTGATCAACTACAAAGTGATAGAAAATTTAATAAGGAACATTTTTGTAGTTGACAACTTTTCCCTAGCTCTTCTGGTTCTCGAGATATATCGATTTTCCCAAATCGTATCTGAAAAAGTTGCGAAATAATGACTCCTGGAGGCCAAATTCCAGAAAATTCCAGAAAATTCCACAATCTCAAACCTTCCATTCCTCTAAATAAACATTCTGTAACTATTCTGAAATACTCTATTTGCCTTCTCCTTCTGAATCATCCCCTATTTGAACATCATCAAATCTCGCTCGAACTTTCAGATTTTTCCAGAAAAAAAAAAATTAAAAAAAAATTTTTTTCCAGAAATTTCTATGGAATTCCTATAGTTTATGGACCTGATTCACTCCCTAAACCTCCCAAATTCTGGAAAAAATTGGGGAAAAAAATACATTAAAAATCCAAAAAAATCAGTTTATAAAACGCGCGACTAGGTCTATTCTTCATAGTTATTCAAGCGAAAATGTCACATTTTCATCCATTAATTTCTCAGTTTTTTTTATTATTCTAGAAGCTTTTAGATGACGTCACGATGCCTTCTGAATCTTTTGATTCTGATAGTGATAGTGGATGGACAGGATAAGATTTGCATTCAGTGCGCTACACCGAATTTTAGGGAAAACTGGGCGGCGACTGGGTTGCCAAAGATTCCAAGTGGACTGAAATGGGATAAGGAGTGAGTGATAGTGATAAAGTTATCAGTTGTGAAAAAAATTGATAAAAATAAAAGAATTTGGAGAACATTTCACACTCGGAAAAGTGGTGTCTGTATTTTCATTGATAACTTGATAAGGAAGCATGTTATCACGAAATGATCAATTGCAAAGTGATAGAAAATTTGATAAAAAACATTTTTGCAATTGATCACTTTTTGCTAGGTCTCATGGTTCTCGAGAAAAAGAGGGTTTCATTAGAAGCAGCTGTCAAATTTTTCTCATTGTCTGATAAGAAGTGACTTTAGGAAAACCGCTATATCTCGAGAACCATAAGAGCTAGCAAAAAGTTGTCAACTACAAAAATGATTCTTATCAAATTTTCTATCACTTTGTAATTGATCACAAATCACCATACCCCTTAGTTTTTCAGTTACAGTAGCTTGAAACCATCAGAACCCATTTTTCGCAAACTTCTGAAAGTGAGCTGATAAAAACCGCTGTATCTCGAGAACCACGAGAGCTGGCAAAAAGTTGTGAACTACAAAAATGATCCTTATCAAAATTGCTATTACTTTGTAGTTGATCACTTATCACCAACTCTCTTACTTTTTGAGTTACAGTGACCTGAAACCATGAAAACCCATAATTCGCCAATTTTTGCAAGTGAGCTTGGGAAAATTGATTTATCTCGAGAACCATAAGACCTAGAAAAAAGTGATCAACTACAAAAATGTTTCTTATCAAATTTCCTATCAATTGGTAGTTGATCACTTATCACCAAACCTACTCCTTCTCAACTACAGGTGTAAAGAGTTGCAAGCGACTCAAAAAGACGATCCCCTATGGCGCTCGCCCATGTGTTCCTCGTCCTGTTTTGAAATTCTGCTCCCGATCGATGGGATCTACGGAGTTGTTCGTGGATGTCATGAATTCTTTGTTTACGACGAGATGAAAGTGATAATGACAAATGATACGGTTGTTTGTGAGCTGAACGAAGTGGAGGGTTACGGTAGTGTCATGTTCCAAGGAGCAACTACAACTTTCACAAAGGCTTATGTAAGTTTGAAAAAAAAAAAACAAAAAATGTTCTGATTAGAAATTTTCTTATCACCAAACACCAGCCAAAAAGAAGGTTTCCTGATAAAAAATGTTTTGGAAACATTTTTGAAAAATTGAAAAAAATTTTGAAAAAAAAATTTTTCGGCAATTCAATGTGTCAAAATCAATGTAGCTATTGAAAAAAAATGAAAAATCTTTTTAAAAAAATTTTTGAAAAAAAATTTTTTTTGAAAATTAGTAATTTCACAATTTCAGGCGGGCACCTCGTTTGTTGCGCCATTCCTCCCGGATTCTGATGGGGATTGGAATCTCATTTTAACAGGGAATTCGGTTTCGGATAATCGGGTTAGCAAATGTCATGCAGGTACCGTCGGAAAATTTATAATCCAAAACCAATTTTTAAAAAATCATTTAGGAACCCAAAAAACATGTAAAAGCTGTAGTGAGTACGATGGAACAGGAAGTTGCTCGGCGAGCACTGGGAACACTTGCAAGGGAGTTTATTGTACGAAGACGAGTGGGAAGTTGAATGGTAAGTACATAATGCATCAGATTTTACTACAATTGAACATACAGTAACCCAAAAATAGGACAAACTTGAATTTCGGTGCAATTTTGCAAGGTTTTGAGCATTTTTCTGCACTTTTGCGTGAGATCTGGTGTATTGCACACAATACACCGTAATTTACGATAATTGAAGTTACAGTAACTCAAAAATAGGAAAAATAGGAGTTTCAGTCAATTTTTGCAAGGTTTTGAGCATTTTTCTGCATTTTCGAGTCATATTTAGTGAAATGCACACAATGCATCATACCTTACGACAATTGAGCCAACAGTAACCCGAAAACGAGAAAATTTTGAGTTTCAGCGAAGTTTTGCAAGATTTTGGCCATTTTTCTCGTATTTTCTGCATTTTTACGTCAAATCTAGTGTACTGCACACAATACACCGTATTTTACGACAATTGAAGTTACAGTTACCCAAAAATGACAAAAAATGTGAAATTCCGCCAAATTTAAGCAATTTTTCCGAATTTTCTGCATTTTTGCGTCGGATCTGGTGTTCTGCACACATTGCATCATACCTCACGACAATTGACCTACAGTATCCCGAACTTTCACGAATTTTGCAATTTTTCGGCGTTTCTACACACAATGCACCAAATTTCACGACAATTTACAAATTTTCCTACAGTAACCCAGTTTTTGCATTTCCAGGTCATTTCTACGAATCCCGTGGCTGTTCCACATTCAATCCGTTCGCCAAAGACGTTTGTTCATGGACGGAACAGACTTTTAACGTGACAACTGGAGCAAATGGGGTGGAATTGGGTTTCCGGGCAAATCAGTGCTTTTGTCAAGGTAATTATTGATTTTTTATTGATTTTTTTGGAAAAATGAGGAAAAATCTCCAAAAATCATGAAAAATCGAATTTTTACCTCGATTTTTATCGATTTTTCCTCATTTTTTCCACTTTTCCAGTTATTTCAACCCCAAATCCTCCCAATTATCGATTGATTTCTCATTTTCAGGCGAACTCTGCAACAGCTCTCCTCTTCTCACCTCTTCACTCGTTTTCCCCCTTATTTTCTCAACATTTCTTCTTTTTTCTTAACTATTTCGCAATCTTTATTGTATTTCTTCAATTCGTCATGATTTTCCGGTTTTTTGATGTTACATTTCGAAGACGTAATTGAAGATTTTCTGGTTTGGAAAAAAATGAGAGTAATTGTAATTCGAGCGGAAATTGGAGTGTGGGAATGGGGGGAATAGGGGAAAACAAGAGGAAAAAGTGCATTTAAAGGGGAAATTCTGGAAAAAACAGTCAAAAAAAAAATATTTTTTTCAAATCAAATTTCCCTGCGCAGCGCCCAAAAACACCGCGCACATCTACGCCCTCCGCTCGGTCTGCTCAAATTGCATACTTGGCGCAGCCGGTAGCGCCATTGGCTGTGGCGACAGAGGTCGCTGGTTCGAGTCTCCAGTGACTTTTTCCACCCGACTCACCACCATAATTTTTTCTTCATTGTTCCGGGCGGCTGGGGCAGAACTAGAAAACAAGAAAAAGTTTTCATCTCGGCGTCTCGTTCCAAGGCCACGCCCCCTTCGTCATCCAGAAGGCCCGCCCGAGAGACAGCTGATTTCGAGAAGTTGACTTTTTGGAAAATAGAAAAATATACCAAAAAATGATATGTTTTTATTTTATTTTATTACTTTTCTTCTTTTTCACCTGCCTTTATCTCGCTTTTTCTCATTTTTTCTGAAAAATTCCAAAGAAAAAAAAAAGAAAAAAATTCCAATTATTTATCCGCTCTACGACATTTTATGGCAGTTTTTGCCTTTTTTCCAGTATGATTGGATTTTTCTCATTTTTCTCATTTTTCCCCGTTTGTATATACATTTTTGCAAAGAATATTGTAGTTGTGCATAGAAAACCAAATTTTTGAATTTTTTGCAATATTTTCTGATTTAGAGGTTCAGAATTCGATATTCTTTTCAATTTTTGAAAAATTCGCTTGAAAATAGAGAAAAATCCACTGGAAACGGCTAAAAACACCCAAAAAATCATATGGGAATTTTGAAAGCGGTGATTTTCGCGGGTTTTTCCAAAATTGTCAATGGAGCGTAGTTGCATCATTTTACTTGAAATTCCTTTAAAATTTATGATTTTCAGCCATTTTTTCGATGGTTTTTCAGTAATTTTAACACAATTATGAATTTCAAAAAAATTGTTTTTTTTTTTAACTTTTGAGCACTCTGCAACTGCGCTCTATTGCTAATTCCCCATGAATCTCCCAATTTTCTTGTTTTTTTCTGATTATTTTGTTCATTTTTCGGCCGGAAAAAATGAAAAATGTCGAGCATGAGCCGTGGGAAAAATATGAGATTTTGTCCTTTTCAAATTTTTGGAAAATCTGCAAAATGTGGATTTTTCTAAAATTAAGCAAAATGAAAAATTTTTTTTGAGATTGATAAGATGATAATTGATAAAAATATAATTTCCAACTTTTCAAAAAATTCAAAAAAAATTTTAAAATTAAAAAAAAATTTCAAAAAAATTTTTTTTTTTAAATTTTTTTTTTGATTTTCAAAAATTTTCAAAAAATTCCAAAAATCCTATATATCTTTAGAATCCTTGTCCAACGTCATCTGAATCCCGCAACGCCTTCAGAAAAAATTTTTTTAAAAAATTAAAAAAAAAATTTTTTTTTCAATTTTTTTTTGATTTTTCAATTTTTCTAAAAATGTTTCTAAAAATCTTTAAAAAATCCCAAATATCTCCAGAATCCTCCCCAACGTCATCTGAATCCCTGGAACGTCTTCTTCTTCTCCAAAAAAAAATGAGTGTAACCCCTCGAAATAACGCTCGCCATGGAATGTTTCGTCGCTCACAAAGGTCCGTTTCTCTATATAATTGAAACATGTTTGTGCCTTCTGAATTCTGAATTCTTGATTCAGAAGACGTTGTGAACATGATGAAAATGATGAATTTTTGAGTAGATTTCCTTATTTTTTTGTGTTTCTGTTAGCTAGAAAATTGCAACATTTTTCGAGAAATGTCGAATTTTTTTCAAATTTTTCTGAAAAAATGGGATAATGCGAAAAGGAAATTGTGAGTTACAAAATTTTATTAATATTTTTAAAGTATGAATTAATTTTCAAAAAAATTGAAAATTTGAAAAAAAAATTTTTTGCTTAAATTTTTATAAATTTTTTGAATTTCACATGACATTTTTATGGGAAAAGTGAAAAGAAAATTTTTTTTTTTTCTTTCTCGAGTTTCCCTTTTTTTCAGAGGAAAACGTCACATAAATTTATGAAAAATTCAAATTTAGTTTTTTTTAACGAAAAAAGCGCCAGGGATCGTGAAATGCGCCAGGAACTAGGATTGCGTCAAGTATCCAGAAATGCGTCAAGACACTAGATTTGCGCCAGGAATTCGAAAATGCGTCAGGGATCCAAGAGTGTGCCAAAGGGGTAGAATTGCGCCAATGATCGTAAAATGCGTCAAGGCATTAGAATTGCGCCAGTAATCCAGAAAAGCGCAAAGGCTCTAGGATTGCGTCAAGAAACTAGGATTGTGCCAGAGATCCAGAAATGCGTCAAAGAAACTGGAAATGGGTCAGGGATCCAGAAAAGCGCAAGGCTCTAGAATTGTGTCAAGTATCCAGAAATGCGCCAATGCTCTGAAATTGCGCCAAGGATCGTGGAATGCGTCAAGTATCCAGAAATGTGTCAATAGTCCAGAATTGCCCCAAGCATCTAGTATTGCGTCAAACATCCAGAAATACGCCAAGATCTCAAATTTGCGTCAAGGCACCCAAAAAGCGTCAAGAATCGAGAAATGCGTCAAGGTTCCAATTTTGCGCCAAGGCACCCGAAAAGCGCCAACCCACGCCAATCAATCTTTTTTCCGATTTCTCCTCGCAAATAAAATTCCAAAACACACAACCAAAATTTTTAAAATTCATGTGTTCACCTTTCTTTTTTCTCATGAATTCCCTTATTTCGCCTGTTTTTTCCGAAATTTTCGTTTCTTTTTTTTTCAAACGAAAAATATATGAAAACTTTGTTATTTATGTTGTCTTTTCTCATTGGAAATGCATTCGAGGAACCCAAGGATATATTGTTTTTTTTTTTTGGAAAAAAAGGAAATATTTTGAAAAATTTGGGATTTTTAGGGAAAGAAAGGAAAGGGGGGACTAGTTTTTATGGAAAAAAAATTTGAAAATTTTTTTTTCAATTTTGAAAAAATTTTTTCAAGCCAAAATTCTCAATTTTTAGCTATCAGTATCAAAATCTGTCTGGAAAAAATTATAAAAATTCAAAAAAATTCCAAAACCCTTTTTTAATGTTTTTTTTTAATTCCCTCCTTTTTCCCCCAAAAAAGTCACAAATTTTCCCTAAAAAATAGTGACCAAAAGTGCAATTACCACTCGTTTCTTCTCTTGTCATCCGTCTCGAAATGCTCAATTTCTTCACCACCAAAAGTCAATTTTCTTCGCAAAAAAGCGTGTTTCTTTTTGGAGAAAAAAATAGATTGGACACTGGAAAATTGGGAGAAATTGGGAATTTTTCGGGAAAGAAGGGGGGTGACAAATGGATAGTTGTCAGGGTATTTTGGAGGAGTTTTTGGAAAAATACCGAATTTTTTGAAATTTAAAAAATTTTGAATTAAAAAAAAAAGAAAAATTCAAACTGACCAATCATCCTCCTTTTTTTCCAAAAAAAAAACAAGAAAAAAAAAATTATTCTTTCATGGCAAACACTTTGAAACAATTGGGATCATGAACAATTCATACATGGAAAAACATGACTCGTGTTTGGGAAATTTTTTTGAAAATTTTCAAAAGTCACAAAAATTGGCAGCTTGGCGCATTTTCAGTTGCTTGACGCATTTCTGGACGCTTGGCACAATTTTGATTACTGACGCACTTTTCGTGCCTTGGCGCAAGTTTTGTAGCTCGACAAAATTCGGGATTCATGGCGCATTTTTTGATCCTTGACGTCATTCCAGTGCTCTTGGGGCTTCTGTCGATCCTTGGCGCATTTCTAGATACTTGACGCTCTTCTGGATACTTGGCACAGCTCTAGAAGATTGGCGCAATTCTAGATCACTGACGCATTTGGAGTGCCTTGACACAAATTTGAAAACTTGGCGCATTTCTTGATCCTTGACGCTTTTCTGGATACTTGACGCAATTCTGAACATTTGACACTTTTCCGGCCTCCTTTGCGCTTTTCCAGATCCCTGACGCATATCCAATACCTGGCGCAAATCTAGTGCCTTGACGCATTTTAGGATCCTTGACGCAACTCTAGAGTCTTGACGCATTCCTAGTGCCCTGGCGCTATTCCCGATCCTTGGCGCTTTTCTCGTGACTGACCCAACATCACTTCCTCCTCATTTCACTTCATTTCCCCTTTTTGTAACTTAAAACACAAAGTTTTTCTCTTGTAAATCTGCACATTTTCCCTCTCTTTTTCTCCATGCAAATCCATAATTAGTCTCATTTCGAGCACGGAAAACATCACAAAATATTGCGATTTTTGGATCAGTTTTCTCATTTTTTTTTGTTTGTTGAGTTTAGAGGAGGAGTAGGAGGAATTTGTAAGATATGATTTTAAAAAATTAAATTTGATAAGGAATTTGAATTAAATAGAGGAAATTTGGGGAAAATTAAGAAAACTTTGGAAAAACAATTTTTTGAAAAAATTTTTTTTTTCAAAATTTTTTAATTTTTTCAAAAATTTTATTTCTAATTTTTTATCCAAATTTCCATGCTAAATAACACTATCTTTGACCAAATTATCAATTTTTCATTCAAAAAAAAAATGAAAAAAAATTTTTTTTCTTAAAATTCCTTTTTTCTTTTTTTTTCTTAAAATTCCCCAATGACTCACCCCTACGGACATGTCCTTTACATGTCAAAAACATAAAAATCCTGTCATTTTCAGAAGATTTTTTCAAAGTTTGAATAGTTTTGATAAAAAGGGAAAAGGGCAGAGAATGGGTGGGAAAATTTGAAAAATTGAAAAAAAAATTTTTTTTCGAAGTTTTTTTTTCAAAAATTTTGATTTTCAAATTCTCAAAAAAAGTGTATATTTCCTCATTTTTCGGCTAGAAAATGTGAGTAAAATCAATAAAAATTACAAAAATTTTTTAAATCCCACAAAAATTGCAAAAATTCCGCAAATACCATACCTGACGCGCAAGTTTCGACAGTTACAGTAACCCAAAAAATTTGAAAATTTGATTTTTGAAATTTGCGCGTCAAATCAAGTGTATTATCGTGAAAAACGCTCAAAAAAGCCTTTCTCGAATTTTTTCTGAACTTGCGCGTCAAATCCGGTGCATTTCCGTGATTTCAAAAACTTCAAGGATTACTGTACTTTTGCGCGTCAAATCCGATGCCTTTCTGACTAGAAAAATTGCTGTTTGACACATTGTGGTCACTGAAAAAACACATTCGAGAAGGCGGCTACGAATGTTCTCATCTTTCAAAAAGGCATCAAACATTTCGGGGGAGAAGAGGGAGCATTTGGAGCATTTTCATTTGTTGGAAAGTGTAGTATTGATTTTTTTTTGGGAAAGAATAGATAAAAAAATTTAGGCCGAGAAATCTAAAATGACAATAAAAAATGAGCAAAAAAAATGAAAATTTCAATTTAGGTCAAAAAAAATTTTTTTCAAAATTTTTGAAAAATCTTCAAAAAAATTTTTCGAACTGATTTTTTCGGGAAAAAATATAGATTTTTCAAATTTTTTAGGCCATGAAATCTGAAATTATAACAAAAATTGAAAAAAAATGAAAATTTTTTTGTGCATTTTCGAAAAATCTGAATTTTTCAAAATCCCTTAATATTTCCTTATCACTAGAAAAAAACCTTATCACAAAAAATTGAATTTTGAAATTTTAACAAAGATTGAAAAAATAAAATTTTTAGGTAAAAAAATTTTTTTTTTGAATTTTTTTTTCAATTTCCAAAAAATCTGAAAAAAATTTAAAAAATCCCTTATCACTAAACATATCTTCTTATCACCCCAAAAATCAATCAATAATTTTTCCAGCACGAGAAGTCCTCCGGAACACTCGCCACCGTCTCCATTGATCCGTCGTCAGCGCCCGGCGACTCTTTACGTGAAACACACATCGCCACGTGTTAATATTCCTAGGGTTAGTGATAAGTTATCACTGATTAGGGGGACTAGTTTTGATAAAAGTTGGGCCATAAAAAATAATTTTTAAATTATGTAAATTTTTCCCAAAAAAAGTACGAACTTTCATGAATTTTCGCCTATTTTTCGTGTTTTCGGGTTACTGTACTCGAAAAGTCCGCAATCACCATCTGATACACCGGATCTTACGACAAACTGCAGAAAAATGCGGAAAAATGGTCTAGGGACCCAAAAATTCAGCATTTTGTGCAATTTGTCGTCAGATGTGTTGTATTGAATGGTGTTTGCGTACTTTTCAAAGTACAGTAACCCAAAAAAGAACAAAAAATGTGAAAATAACAGCAAATTCAAAAAGCCGAGTACATATTTCTATACAAATCCCCTCTTTTCATTCTTATCAGAATGACTCATATCTCTTTTGTTATCAGTTCTTATCAGTGTCATAATGACTATTGTTATGATGATAAGACGTCAGAAAAAAAGAAGAACTCATGGCAGGAAATCCTATAATCAGAGACTTGTCTGGTTTGTATTTTGACTGATAAGCATAGAAGAGGTTCTTATCATTGTTATCAGTTTCATTTTTTAGTGATAAAATTGATATTATCAGTGATAAAATTTTTTTTGAAATTTTACGAAAAAAAAAATTTTGGAAATTTTTTTTTTCATTTTTATCAGTGCAAAAAAAAATTTTTTTAACTGCTGAGAATGATAAGTTATCACCATTGATAAAAAAAATGTCGAAAATTTTTTTTTTGAAATCAAAAATTGAACAAATTTTTTTTCGAAAATTTTGAAAAAACTCAAAAAAAAATTTTTTTTTCATTTTTTATCAGTTCAAAATTTTTTTTTTCAACTGATAAGAATGATTAAAATTATCGAAATTGATAACATTTTTTTTTGAAATTTAGAGAAAAAAATTATTTTTTTGAAAATTTCAAAAAATTTTCAAAATTTTTTTCTCATTTTTTATCAGTTCAAAAAATATTTTTTGTGTGTGATAAGAATGATAAAAATTCACAATTGATAAAAAAAAATTTTTTTTTCGAAAATTTTGAAAAAAATCCAAAAAAATTTTTTTTTTCATTTTTTTCCCAAAATTTTTCTAAAACAAAAATCATGTTTTGTTGACAGATTTTCTCCAAATTTTTGACATTTTTATGATTCCCCCTCCAAAACAAAAAAATGTTTAGTAGCTTTTTTACGACATGTCAAAACTTTTTTTCCCCTCCAAAATTTTACATTTTTTCCTTCTTTTTTTGGCCAAAATTCTCTATTCTTCAAATTTTTTCAAATTCCCGTCATTTCCCCACCTACCGTAATCCTCAAGTTTCATTTTTCCAGGTAAACGTCCAAGAAATGCCAACAATGCAAAACGCCGAGTGTCTTACTGTAAGACAGCCAAATACAGCGCCTCCAGTGCAACAACAGGTGGGAAATTTGAATTTTTGAAATTTTTGGGTTGTTGTAGCTTGAAAAGTACGCAAACACCAAGACACCTGACGGGAAAATGCAGAAAAAGTGGTTTTTCAGTAGTTTTGATGGATTTTGCTGGATTTTGAGCTCTTGAAGGCAAATTTTAGCTTAAATTATTAGATTTGGAGTTTTTAGGATTACTGTAGCTTGGAAAGTCTGCAAACACCGAGAAAATACATCGAGATTGACGGGAAAATGCAGAAAAACTGATTTTCCTGTAATTTTGATGGATTTTGATGGTTTTCAGGCTCATGGAGTCAATTTTTAGCGAAAAACCACATCTTAAGAGTTTTGAGGATTACTGTAGCTTGGACAGTCCGCAAACACCGTGATTACACACAAAACACCGAATTTGACGACCATTTTTCTAAACATCCCGGAAATTAGCGTTTCGGGATGGTTTTTGGCGGGGAATTCAAATAAATTGGACAAAATTCAAATTTCCTGAATCTGAGACCAAAAAAACCGAAAAAAAGGAGCTTTTCCAATTGAATTCTTGAAAAAAGAACACACACTCGGCAACTTTTCCTACTTCTTTTTCCAATTTCCCGTCCAATTTCCTCTTTTTTTCAGTTGTGCCCCAATTCGATGGTCGCCGCCTCTTCATACGCCGAAAGGTTCTCCAGAAGTGCTTCTTCGTCGCCAAGACGTGGACCTGGTGGTGGACCGGCTACACAGATTGTCAACGGAGAGTTACGGTAAGAGAGGGTACTGTAGGTTTTGAGAAAAAATGAAGAATGAAAATTTGAAAAATTTTGGGAAAAATTGAAAAAAAATCGAAAATTTTTTTTTGAGTTTGAAAATTTTGGTTTTTCAAAAAAAAATTTTTTTTCAATTTTTTATTTAAATTTCCTAGAAAAATTCCATGATTTTTGTGAATATTCAGATATTTTTCTGGTAAATTTGTTGTTAAAAAAAAATTAAAAAATTAGAAAATTTTTTTTTCAATTTTTTTCAAATTTTTTCAGAAATCCCATTTTTCCCAGATTTTTCTTTACAATTTTCCATTTTTTCCTTCAAAAATACCAGGCGGGCGGCTACGGCTCACGCCGTCTTCCCCGCCTGGTTTTCCGCCTTCGGCGGTTCAAACCGTCGCCTTCGGCTCCGGTTCTTCATTTCCTCACGTTGAAAAGCGCGAAATTCGTGAATTGAACGTGGCCGACATAGGCGTTTTTAGAAATGAACCTGGGAAAAGGGGCCTAAAATGCCTAGTTTGCGCTCCTGTCCGGTTCCCAAAATAAGGATCCCTTATCAAATTTTCGTGCACCATGCGGGGAGAATTCCTGACCTCCCTGCGAAGGAACGACGAAAATGGTCGAGTAGTTGCTGAGAAAACGCTGCGGACGGACAGACTTACGAACAGACATACACACAGAATTTGTCGTTTAATAATAGTAAAGATTTTCAGTTCGATTTCCCACTTTTTTCCACGTTTTTTGAGCTATTTTCCCTGAATTTTGACCGAATTTCATGTTTCCGGGTTACGGTACCTTCAAAACACCATATCCGATGACAAATTGCACAAAACTGCAGTTATTTGACGTTTAGAGGTGTTTTTGAGCTCCCAATTCAAATTTTAGCATCATAAGGATTACTGTACCTTCAAAAGTCCGCAAACACCGTGTAATACACCGTATCTCACGACAAATTGCAGAAAAGTGCATTTTTGGCTGTTTTTCCGTTCGAATGCATTATAATTGACGAATAATTGCAGAAAGACACAGAAAACCGAGATTTGTTCCATTTTCCAATGAAAAAACTGATTCTTAAGGCAAAAATCATCAAAATTGATATCAACTGATAAGAATGTGTTCCTGATAAGTGATATTTAATCCCCACTTTCGTCTGAATTCAAAATTGTCAAGATATAGAAATACTCGGATTTTACTACAAAATCCCGTGTAAATCTCCCCTTTTCATTCAGAATTTCTATACGAATTTCCATTTCACTGATCCTCCCCCACACTGATAACATCAGTGATAAGGGAATAAATAGTATAATCCCAAATGGGAATATTATCAATTATTTTTGTTTCTCTTATCATTATCACTAGTGATAATTCATGTTGAGTTCCTTCTCAGAATTGGGAAATTCTGGGAAAAGTAATAACATTTTTTTTGGGTTTTGTCTGGTTCCGCCCTATTTTTGGAAGGATTTATAAGGAGAGTTTTGGAATTTTTTAGGATTTTAGGATTTTTATCAATTTATCAATAGAACCAAGATGCATTTTATAAAAATTTTGAATTAAAGAAAAATTGATAAAATTAAAGAAAAATTGATAAAATAAGAAAAAGAAAAATTTGTCAATAGAGCGCGATTGCAGCCGAATTTTTTTATTTTTGAATTTTTATCAAGATTTTCAAAATTTTCAAATATTTTTATCAATAGAGCGACGATGCATTTTTTGGGAATTTTGGATTTTAAAAAATTTAGAAAATTATAAAAAAATGGGAAAAATACGAAAATGAAAAATTTATCAGTGGAGCGCTATTTCATAGACAAATAAATTTTGTTTCAATTTGTGTCATACTTTTCAAAATTTTCAAAAACTTTTATCAATAGAGCGAATATTCAATAATTTTAAAAATTCTAAAAAAAAATCTGAAAAACTGAAATTTTTCAGGAAAAAAAAGAAAATGAATAATTTATCAGTGGAGCGCATTTGCATTGACAGAGATTTATTTTTCAGAATTCCTTCTAGAATTTTCTGATTTCGTTTCTCTGAAATTCAGTCATTTTAATTTTCAAAAATAGTTTTGAAAACTTAAAAATTAAAAAAAATCAACTTTTGAAAATTTTACCTAATGCAACTGCGCTCCACTGATAATCTTTCTGAATTTCCCATTTTTGTCACTTTTTTACCATTTTTTCCCTTTTTTTAATAATTTTTTTTAAAATATTCCTTTTTTGCAGAAGACGCGAATCAGTTCTCCAAATGCTCAACAGAATCTGGAAAAGTGACGAATGTACGAGAAGACCGTCGGTTCAGAAGTCGAATGCGTTGGATGTGCCGACGTGAGTCGAAAAACATGTTTTTACACGAAATTTCCATGAAATTCCATGTTCCCGGGTTACTGTACCTTGAAAAGTACGCAAATATCACTCTATGTGCTTTATTTGACGACAAATTGCAGAAAAATGGAATTTTTATGGTTTTTTGAGTATTTGAGCTTGTTTTGAGCTTCCAATCCAAATTTTAGAACTATTAGGATTACTGTACTTTCGAAAGTACGCAAACACCACTCAATGCGCTTTATTTGACGACAAATTGCAGAAAAATGTTATTTTTTGTGTTTTTTGAGTATTAGGACTCGTTTTGAGCCCCCAATTCAAATTTTAACAACTTGGAGATTACTGTACTTTCAAAAGTACGCAAACACCATCCGATGCACTATATCTCACGACAAATCGCACAAAAGTGCATTTTCGGCTGTTTTTCCCCATTTCCAACCCAATTTTTGACCTAAAAACTCGAAAATTTCTCGGTTTGGCACAAAAAAGTGAAATGTCAACAGCCGGAAACGTGTACTCTGGTCAGTTTCGTTGGCCTACGACGTAAATATTCGGCCGCCGACTTCCGGATCGAATTTACGAGTCAGCAGCCATGATTTTAAGTTTAGTATTAGATGGATGGATATGAAACCGAGAATATTCCATTTTTAGTCGGATTGATCTGTTTGAACCAGTGGCCTAGAAACTCGAATTTTAAAAAATTTGGATTTCCAGGCCATGGGTGATTTTTTTTGAATTTTCAAAAAATTTTGGTTTAATTTTTATTGAAAATGGCTGAAAATACTCGTAAAAATAAGAAAATAAAAAATTTGAAAAAATTTGAATTTTTCAAATGTGGCCTAGTTTTTTGACTTGGTGGCCTAGAAATCCAAATTTTGGATTTCTAGGCCAGCAGCTTCAAAGTTTTTTTTTTTTTTCTGATTTTTATTTGTGAAATCTTCAAAAACGTGATTTTTACCACCAAATTTGATGTTTTTTGAGTGGGTGGCCTAATTTTTTCATTTTTCGAAAAGTTAGGCCATGTAGTAAAATTACTGGAAATAGTGTTGAAAAATCGCAGGAATCGGGGAAAAATGTGAAAAATTGAATTTCACGATTATTTGAACCATGGCCTAGAATTTCCACTCGGTGGCCTAACTTTTGCAAACTTGAAAAAGTTAGGCCACCGATCAAAAAATATTAAAATTTTTTGTAAAAATGCCAAAAAGCTGAAAAACCACTTCAAAAATGGAAAAAACCCAAATTTCCCAAGTTTTTCAATGATTACTGTAGTCAGTCCGCATTTTGTCGTGTGTTCTGGTGCCTGAACACACAAATATCCATTTTTCCCAATTTTCCCCAAAAAAACTTCTGTTTCGTGTCGTAAATGATATGATTACCGCCCAAACCAACAACTCGTTCAATTTTATCAAATTCCCCACTTTTCCATGTTTTTCAAAGGCGTCTCGAGGGTTTTGAGCCGAATTTGAACGCTGAAAAAATTTCAAAAAATTCTAAAAAATTCTGGAAATATTTTGGATGATATATTTTGATTTGGAACATGTTTTGCTATTTTTCCCATTTTTTTTGGATTTTTTTTGGTGGATTTTCGATGTTTGGGGGGTCTTCTTTTGGTATGCTTCAGTGCATTTTTATAGGGTTTTCTCTTGTTTTTCAGCTGTTTTTTATCTAGATGGAAGACGCTTTTTCTGGCAGTTTTTAGAGCAGAAATTGGGAATTTTCCAGAATTTTTAATAGTGGTGGCCTAACTTTTGCATGTTTTGGGAAGTTAGGTCATCGAGGGAAAATTCTAGGCCATGGTTGAAGAATTCGAGAAAACAGGTTGACTTTGAGCGTTTTTTAAAGATATTCTTCATTTTTTTCACTTGGTGGTCTAACTTTTTCAAGTTTGCAAAAATTAGGCCACCAAATGAAAATTCTAGGCCATGGTTCAAAAAATTGTCAAAAATCAATTTTTTAGCATTTTTATCAAATTTTAGTCATTTTCGAACACGTAAAAAACCGTTTTTTTTCTAATTTTCAGTTTTCACATTAATTTTTTCCCATTTATCCCATCCCATTTCCAGATTTTTCCTCCATGGCCTAACTTTCCAAAAAATGGAAAAAGTTAGGCCACCCACTCAAAAAACATCAAATTTTGACGTACTCACCCGTCAAAAAATCACGTTTTTTGTCTCGAAAAGACGTCACAAACCGAAAAAAGGAAAATAAAATTGAGATGAGAAAAATAGGATTTCGTCAAATTTCCTATTGAGACAATAGACAATTGACGAGACTTTTTGGAACATTTTAGGCCAAAAAATTGAATTTCTTGATTTTTTGAATTTTTTGATTTTTTGATAACTGATAAGTGATGTCGTAAGCTGATAAATAGTGATTATCAGTGATAAGAAAATTGGGATATTTTTTAAATTAAAAAAAATTATAGGTTGGATTGGTCTAGTGACTCAAGCAATTTTCGGTGGTTTTTGAGCCAATTTTGGTCAGATTTTTTGGCTGATAAGCCGATTTTTTAGAAACTTATCAGTGATAAGGTGATAAGAAAAATCTTATAGAAAAACTATATTTTATAATTATCGATTGATTTTTGCTTTGTAAAAAACCAAAATTTCCACTTGAATTCACTAATAAAAAAGTAAAAAAAAAATTTTTTTCTAATTTTTAGTAAAAATGATTAGATATCTTGTGATGCGTCAAATTCGTGTACCCATGACTAAATATTAATTAAAATATGCTCCGATGAGCTCATTTCTTGTCAGTTGACATGTTACACATGTCATCTTTTTCTGAGAAAGTTTCAGTGGAAAATTTTTTTTTGAAATTTTCTGATTTTAAAAGGGTTTTTCGAGTATTTTCAAACGTTTATGATAATCGTAATCAGTGATAAAAAAATAAAAATTTTTCGAAAAAAAATAAAATTCTGAACAATTTTTTTTTTTGGAATTTTTTTTTTCAGATTTTTTAAAACTTTTCTGAATTGAAATGGGTTCTTTTTGAGTATTTCATGCACTTTTGATAATCTTAATCAGTGATAAAAAACTTTCAAAAAAAATTTTGAGAAAAAATTTTTTTCAGATTTTTTTTTCAAATTTTTTTTGAAAATTTTTGAATTTGAAAAGGATTTTTTTGAGTATCTCATACATTTGTGATAACTGTGATCAGTGATACAAATTTTTCAAAAAATAGAAATTTTCAAAAAATTCAAAAAAAAAAAAATTTTTTTCAAAATTTTATTTTTTTTTTCATTGTTTTTTTCCCAATTTCCCCTATTTTTTCGCTAATTTTTACCCTTTTCTAACACTTTTCTCCTCATTTTCCAACCTAAAAAAATTTCTAAAATTTTCCAGCCAGGACCCAAAAAAATCCCAAAAAATGTTGACAACTCTGAGAAAAATCGCACACTTTCGGTAAGTAAAAAAATTTTTTTTAGATGAAAAATAATTTTTTTTTTCAAAATAAAAATTGTAAAAAAATAGTGTTTAGAATCCGAAAAAATATCTCAAAAATTCCGAGAATCCTAAAAAAATAAAAAATAAAAATAAAAATGAATTTCGCGGCTGGCCAGTGTCAAGTGGCCCACTAGACACCCGCTTTTTCCAATTTTGTCTCTCGTCATTTTTGTTTTTTTTTCTAACCCCTCAATTCTTCAAAAATCGCCTGAATATTGACTAAAAGCTGTGAAAAAATTGAAAAAAATTTTTTTTTCATCAAAAAATGAACATGTTCACAAATTTGCGATTCCGAGCACTGTAAGTCGAAAACTAATAGTCCAAAATGTTTGAAAATAGAAAATTTGAACTCGGGGGCCTAAAAATACCCTATTCCACTCAAAAAATCAAGGAAAAAGCATTTTTCTGCAAATTGTCGTGAGATATGGTGCATTGAGTGGTGTTTGCGTACTTTTGAAGGTACAGTAACCCTAATGATTCTAAAAATTGGATTGGGAGTTCAAAACAAGCTCTTGAACTCAAAAAACGCTGAAAATGTCGATTTTCTGCAATTTGTCGTCAAATAAAGCGTATTGAGTGGTGTTTGCGTACTTTTGAAGGTACAGTAACCTAAAAAAACGCGAAAAAAAGCGAGAAAAGCACAGAAAACGTTTCCAGTGAGCCGCTGTCCCGTCAATTATCACTTTCCGACACCAACGTAAATCCACAAATCAATCGATGCGCAAAATTGAATTTGACCCAGAAACAGAAGAAACTTCTCAAGGTAATTATTGATTTTTATTGATTTTTATTGATTTTTTGATTTTTTTCAGCAAAGTTTCAGTACAATGAACTCGGGCGGCACTTTTCTGAAATTAATGGAAAAAATCTTTCGGCGACTCGAAAACAAGTGTCCGGATATGCGGTAAGTGCGCTCCACTGAACTCTAGGGTGATTTTCGGCGGGAAATTTGAATTTTTCACTTAAAATTCACTATTTTCGGTGTATTTCAGCTCAATTTTCCTCACCACCGCGTTTGTAAACTCTCTGAGCCGTGAACGCCAATCGCCGCCGCTCGTAAAGACCGAACATGACCATTGCAAGTGTATGGTTGGCATTTTCGAGCGACTAATCGATAATTTGGATAATATTAATGAGCAGTTGTTTATGATTCGTCAATATGGAGAAAAACATGCCCAGGTTGGTGGGAAATTTAAATTTTTTTTGAAATTTTTGAAAAAAATTTTTTTTAAAATTTTTTTAGATGGCTGAAAGTGGATTCACTGGAGCAATGATTGAGCAATTCGGAGAAATTTCTGTCTTCATCATTGGTTCCCATGACGCTGTGAAATTCAACCATGAAGCTGTTAAAGCGTGGCGCTTGCTTTTGGCTTGTGTCACTGATGAAATGAAGGTGAAATATTGATTTTTCACTTTTTATTTTTTTATTTTATCATTTTAGGTTGGTTTCGACAGAATGACCCGTATCAATGGCCGCAGAAACAGCTGTAACCCGCCAACTACCGTATCCAACTCCTAAATGCCAATTGTCGTCGAATTCGGCGCCGAGTACGCAGAGTACACCGTCACGTCTAAATGCACACTTTTATTTATTTTTCATCAAATTTCACATTTTTCCGATAAAATTCTCGATTTTCCACCGATTTTACCCATTTTTCTCGGGTTTTCTCATGTAAAATCAATAAATAAATATCTTAACCACTGTTTTCCATCAGATTCCGTTCAATTTTTCCAGAAAATGGCCTCAAAACACGCCGCAAAAACTGTCGACCCGAAAGACCTGTCCCCGGCTTGGAAAGTGCTTCAAATGAAGTTGAAAGAGGAGAAAATGGAGAAAGAAGCGCTAGAAAAGACGGAAATCAAGGAAAAAGGGGAGGAAGACGATGGATTCACGAAAGTTCAGTCGAAAAAGCAAAGACAACGGGAAAATCGGAAGAGAAGGGCCCAAGAAGCGCTGGCGACGGCTTCAGAATCAAAAAAAGTTCATCATGATATTCCGGTAGTTATCGAGGATAAGGAAAGGCTAGTTTTATGAAAAATATTAATTTTAAATTTTTTTTTAATTTTATCCCGAAAAAAAAAAGTTTTTTCATCAATTTTTGATTTTCCAGTCATTTTTTCACGAATTCTCACCAATTTTCACCGAAAATTATGAGAAAATTGTTATTTTCAGAGGAGAACCAACAAAAATCCTGGCAATCGATTGTGAGTACGTCGGTGCCGGCATGAACGGTTCCTCGGATGTGTTGGCGAGAATTTCAGTGGTTAATGAGGTAAAAATGATCAGAAAGCACTGAAATCAATGAAAACGATAAGAAAAATGGGAAAAGTAGGTAAAAATCGCGAAAAATACCGGTTTTTTGAAAAATTCGGCCAAATTTCATCAAATTCCATCATTTTTTACCGATTTCAGCCTATTTCTCCTGTTTTTTTTAATGAAAAATCAATAAATCCCTATTTCCATGTCAAAAAACAGAGAGAATGTTTAAAAATCGAAGAAATCCAGCGAAAAAATCGTGAAAATCGTGAACAAGCCAGATATTTTAAAATTTGGTCTAAATTCATCATTTTTGACCGATTTTCCTTCAAAAAATTAATAAATCCCCGTTCCCAGCTCCAAATTTAGACAAAATGTTCAAAAATCGAGGAAGAACAGTAGGAAATTTCAAAAAATTGCAAAAAATACCGATTTTTCCAAAAACTTGGTCAAATTCCGTCATTTTTTACCGATTTTAGCCAAATTTCCCCTTTTTTCTTTCAAAAAATCAATAAATTCCCTATTTTCAGCTCGGCAAAATCGTCTACGACAAATTCGTAAAGCCCACCGAAAAAGTCACCGATTACCGTACCGCCGTCTCGGGAATCCGCGCCGAAAATCTGATTCATGCGATTCCGTTCGATAGAGCGCAAACGGAAATTTCCAAATTGTTGGACGGACGAATTGTGATCGGACACGCGTTGCATAACGATTTTCGGGTGAGGAATTGATAAAAAATGATGGTTTTCGAGGAAAAATCATGAAAAATCAATGAAAATGAGCCAAAAATCATGAAAATTGACCAAAAATCGCTTAAAATCGATAAAAATCTATGAAAATCCATCAAAAATGACAGAAAATGCTCAAATTTGGCATTTTTTCAGCGAAAATTCCAATATTTGTCAAAAATTCAAATTTCCCGCATTTTCCAGGTTCTCAAACTCAACCACACCCGTAAATTGACCCGGGACACTGCGAAATGCACGATTCTCAAAAATATGGCTAATCATGAGAGAGGAGTATGAATGATAAGAACTGATAAGAAAACATGTGATTATTTTTTCAGACCCCATCACTGAAAAAATTGGCGAAAATTGTGTTGGGAATTGAGATTCAGAAGGGGGAACATGACTCGGTAAGGGAAAAAAATGAAAATAATTTTTTTTAATAAAAAAATATTTACGGGTTAAATATGATTTCTCTCTAATTTATAAACTCATTTTCAATATCACTGATAATTTTTACAAATTTGAAAAAATCAATTTTACAGAAAAAAATTTTTTTATTTGAAAAAAAATTAAAAAATAAATTTTTCAAAAAAAAATTTGTCTAATTTTTAAAAATAATTTGTTTTTCTTCAACATTTTTCTGAAAATAACTAATAAATATCCTTATCATCCTTACAAAATTTCCTGATTCCCTATTTAAAAATTGAAAAAAAATTAAACAATCTTTTTTTTCAAACTTCGGATTTTTCAAAAATTGTTGAAATTAATTTTTTTTTTAATTTTTTTGAAAATCACTGATAAATATCCTTATCACTCCTGGAACTCCTGAAAATTTACAATAATTAATTTTTCATAAAAAATTTATTTTTTGAAATTTTTAATTAAATTTATTTTTTGAATTTTTGAAATTCAAAGTTCTTCTCTAATTTTTCTAAAAATCACTGATTAATATCCTTATCACTCCTGAAAAATTTCCTTATCAATAAATTATCGATTTTTCCAGATTACTGACGCTCGAGTGGCCCTTCGACTCTACGAAGCCGTCAAAAAGCAATGGGAAGCTGAAATTAAGAGATATCGATAAGAATTGATGATAATTTGATTTTTTTATCAATTTTTATTAATCACTCCTTGTTATTGTTATCAGTTAACACTTTTTGTTTTTGTTTTGAATATTTTAAAATTGCGAAAAATTAAAAAAAAATCACAACATTTCCATAATTTTCTCATGGAAATGCTCATTTTCTCGCGTTTTTTCCATACATTCCGCGCACAAAAATTCCATATCACATTTCTGAAAAATCAATAATTCATTTTTGAAAATTTGAAAAATTCTGATCACCTCATTTTCCAAATAATCAGAATCCACGATTTTCATAGAAATTCCGCATTTTGAAAATTTCAAAAAACATGATTTTTTCGAATTTCTCAATGGAATTTTTTTGACGGAATAACTGCCAAATCTGCAAAAAAAATATTATTTTTTGATTTTTTAGTTTATTTTCCACAAACTTTTCAAAAACTCCATCAAAATCCTTCATTTTATTATCCAAATTCTTTTCCTGATATTCCGGAATCCAGATACTGTATTTTGGGGGGTCCTGGATGTAAATCTGCAATTTGTCGGGAAATATGGCGCACTGGAAGGTACAGTAGTCCCTACCATAAGCAAAGTGTAAAAAACGGGTTGAATACCGGCGCGAATGTGTTCATGGGCTGAAAAATACGATATTTCTGCATTTGCGCGTCAGATATGGTGTACTCGGTGTATACACCGAATACACTGGATTTGACGACAATTTTGAAAATTTCGCAGGGTGACTGGGAATCCGGGGGTTTAGAGAGTCAAGAACTTGAGAAAAATATCAATTTTGAGGAAAAAAAATTATGAACAGAGAATTTGAAAAAAAATTCCAAAAACTCAACTTTCATTTTTTTTTTTTTGAAAAAAAAGTCGAAAAAATGATTTTTTTGGAAAATTTCTAGTTTTTTTTAAATTTATTTTTTCCAAATATTTACTTCATTTTCATATAAGTTCCTGTTTGAAATCGCAAAAATTCAGTTAAAATCCTCAAAATCCGCGAAATTCTGCATTTGCGCGTCAAATCCGGTGTCCTTGGTGCTTGCACACAATACACCGAACCTGACGACAATTTCGGAATTCCAGGGGATTCAAAGGGTCAGAAATTCAAAAATGCATTCTAAAAATTATTTTAAAGAATCAGAAACACATAATTTGACAAACAATTGAAAAAATCAATTTTTCTGATTTTTTGGAAGTTTTCTAGATTTGTCATATTTTTTCCTCGTTTTCTTTGATTTTTCTGTTTGAAATCACAAAAATTCAGTGAAAAACATAAAAATCCGTCAAATTCTGCATTTGCGCGTCAAATCCGGTGTCCTTGGTGCTTGCACACAATACACCGAACCTGACGACAATTTCGGAATTCAGTAGGGAATTGAGCTTTTTCTGGGTTTTCAAGCCTTCTGAATCCGATAATCACCATTTCCAAATGAATTTCAAACCAAAAACAGCTCACCTATTCCGTCCATAGTCCATCTGCTAACTTTATAAAACTTGCACCCCTCCATATCTTTCCAGTCGGCCCATGACCGGGAAATGTCGGCCGACCAGTTTCTCACAAGGATTTCGCAATTTTTCGCCGGTTTTTTCACTTTTTTAAAAAACTCGTTTTTCCCGGAGAATATCGATTTTTGCGGGGGGTTCGTTGAGTTTCCAGTGACTTTTTTGAGGATTATTTTGGCGATTTCTTGGGATTTTGTGTTCTAAAAACGGATTTTTTGTTAATTATTGATTTTTCCTACCTTATTTTCCTTTCGAATATCGATTGAAAACGCAAGAATTCCAATTTGAACATTTTTCCGAAAAAGTGCATTGAAAATTGATAAAATTGAAGTTTCATCGGTGATTTCGAAATTTTTGGTTATTGATTTTTTGGAGGATTTTCTGAAATGAGAATTTATTGATTTTTAAGTGAAAAATAAAATTAGTTTTCAAAAAAATTTTTAAAAAATTAAAAAAAAAATTTTTTTTTTGAAATTTTTATTTTTCAAAAAAAAATTAATTTTTTAATTTTTTTTTTCAATTTCGCTTCAAGACCCATTCCCTTTTTTTACCTCATAAATTCAAATTTCCCTTCCATAAATTTCCCGAAAATTTCAATTGGCTCCGCCTCCTTTTCCTCAAAAATGGCAACTTCAAATCCAGAATCCGTCACGGAAATTTTCAAAAAATCAATATTGATTTTTATCGATTTTGCAAGAGAATTGTCTGTTTTAGAGCATAAAGAAAGGCGATTTCTGAAAAGTTAAAAAATTGAATTAAATTTTTAAAAAAACTCACAGAGTCAAAAAATCAATAAATTTCGCAACATTTTCATGTAATTCTGATGGTAAATCAATCCAATTTTTAGGTTCCTCCATGCTAAAAAAGGACTTTTAAAAAATTAAAAAAATCTTTTAGATCAAAAAAAAAATTTCAAAAAAAAAAAATCATTTTTTTCACAAAAAAGTCCCAAAAAATCAGAACTTTATATCTAAAATAATCACAAAATCACAAAATCGATCAGAAATGTGTTTCCTATCATTTCACAACTCTTATTTGCCCATTTCTCCACTTCCTCAACGCCCACCTTTTGGCCGTGGCCTAGAAACCCAACTGATGGCCTAGAATGTGCTGCTCCGTCTCGCAAAACATGACTTTGGCTTCTCAAGTGCACATTTAACGATTTCCGATAAAGTTTATGAGATTCATCGGGATTTTCTCATTTCTCCGAGTGTTTTTTTCAATTATAAAGTGGGAAATTGAAAAAAAATCTCGATTTTCTCGAGAAAAACAGGGAAAACTACGTTGTAAAGTGTGTCATTCTCTCTGGATTGTTCTTCAGACCGCCCGTTGGTTTTATCGATTGTTCTCTCGCTATTCAGGCTTCTTTCCAGAGTGTTTTGTGTTTTCTCCAGTTTTCCATAAAATTTATTATCAATTTGATGATTCAATAAAGGAATTCAATGAGAAATGTCTTGTTTACATTGTTTTCATTTATTTTTATTTATTTTTGCCAAAAAACTTTGAAAAAACAACAAAATTCCCCTAAAAACCTTGAAAATATACTTTTCGTGGCGGGACCATTGCAACAAATTGTTCTATGCGCCTTTAATCTTATGGTAGCTTGCTCATTCTAATAAATCCCATTTTCTCCCCAAAATCTCCCATTTTTCGCTATTTTCGACAATTTTTAAAACATTTTTCTATCTGAAACTGTTCTTCTTGCCATTTTCCGTGTTTTTCATGCAAAAATTTTAAAAAACCATCAATTTTACAGCTAAAGCTGTTATTTTTCAATTTTCGTGTCGAGACCCATCGAACAAATCCTGCTCTGCGCCTTTAAGATCTGGTCTCTAATTTTCTTCAATTTTCATAGGATAAAAGCGTTTTTTCTCCTTTTTTTCTCGTTTTTTCATAGAAATAAGAAAAATCAATTTGATTTTTAGGTAAAATGGATTTGGTTCGTGAAGATGACCCAGAAGACATCCTAGACCGACTTCTCCCAGACGTCGATCAAGAAGTTCAGGCAATTCTTGTTCGTGCACGCAGAATCGATATGGCCAGAGAGCTGGCAGGCATTGCAAGAAATCCAGTAGATCCAGTTCCACCAGCCGCTGCAGAAGCAGAGCCAGAAGAAGTCGATCCAGATGTAGCGGAAGCCCGTCGTGTACGTGCCGAAGCGGCCCGTCGCAGAGCCCTTGCTCAACAGCGAAATGCCGCCGAAAGAGCTCAAAGAGCCCATGACCGAGTGGCTGCTGCGGCCGCACGCGGGGTTCATGCTCCAGTGGCTCGTCGAATCGATCATATGGTTCATGGCAATTTGGGGAATGAAATGGCACGAAGAATGAATCAGGATGGGTTCTTGGATGATTTGAGGAATGAACTTAGGAATCGACCGCTTTTTCAGCAAAGACGGGAACCGGTGAGTTGGAGTGGGGGAGAGGGGGAAATTTGAAAAGAAACAGCTGAAAAAATTAGGAATTTAGAAAATGTAAAAAACAGAATATTGATTTTTTGAAAAAAAAATTGATTTAAAATTTTTTAAAAATTTTAAAAAAATTTAAAATTGATTTTTTTTTTTGAAAAAGCATCAATTCTCAATTTTTTCAATTTTTTGAATAATGTGAAAAACAAAAATAAATTTTAAAATCTTAAAAAGTAAAAAAAAAATTCAAAAATTCAAAAAAAAAAAAAAATTTTTTTTTGAAAAATTAAAAAAATTTTCACATTTTCCTTATTTTTAAAAGTGATCTAAAAAATAAAAATAAAATAAATTTAAAAAGTCGTGAAAAAAGTGAAAAAATTCGAAAAAAAAAATTAAATTCAAAAAAAAAATATTTTTGAAAAATTAATAAATTTTCAAATTTTTTATTAATTTTTTCGAAAAAAAAATTCAAAAAAAAATTTCAAAAATTTCAAAAATCACAGAAAAAAATCAAATTATTTTTTTTTTAAATTAAAAATAAATTTTCCGAAAAAAAACACCGATTTTTCAATTTTCCAATTTTCAAAATTAATTTTTTTTCTCAATTTTATTTTTTTCCATTTTTTTTCAATTTCGATTCCTAAATTTTCAATTTTCAATTTTTGTAATATTTTAATTTTTGGAAATCCCTGCAAATTTGAATTTCAAATTTTTCACACAATTTCAATGTTTTTCCTTTTCTAGCTCATCGATCCGGAAGATATGTTCGTCGGTAACCGTGCCCGTCGTCCACCAGAGACCCGTGAGCAGAATCTTGCTCGTCGTAACCTGGAAACAGTGCGTAGACACATCCGCAGAGCCGAAAGACATCAAAGACAACGAAACCAAGAACGGGAATTGGTCAATGTGGAACTGGGCGAACCGAATCTGACACCGGAGAGACGCGAAGTGCTGCAACGCAGACTTCGTCAGAATGATCATCATCAGGATGAATTGCGAAGACAGGTTGGTGACAGGGAAAAATTTGAAATTGGCGCCAAAAATATCTCGCATTTTTGGAATTTAAATTTTTTTTTAAATTTCATATTTCTGAAAAATTGAAAAATTAAATTTCTTAAAATTTTCAAATGTTCAAAAAATCGAAAATGTTTTTTTTTTGCATTCAAAATTTTGAACTAGCGCTCACGATATCTTGCAGCGAAAACGACAGTCAGATTTGAATTTCTCAGTGATTTTCGAGTGAATGAATCATTGAAAGCATGCAAATCTTACTGTAGTTTTCGCTGCGAGATATCGTTGGCGCCAATTTAAAATTTTGAATTCCAAGAAATTTTTCATAGATTTTTTTAAAAATTGAAAATCTTGAAAATTCCAGTAAACGCTGAAAAAAAATTTTCTGATAAAAAAATAAAAATTTGAATCAAAAATTCAAACAAAATGTGTTTTTTTTGGTTTTCAAGGTTTTGAATTTTCAAAAAAATCACCAATATTTTCAAACAGATTTTTATATTTTTAAAAAATTCAAAAAACTAAATTTGAAAAAAATTTCTTTTTTTTGCTCTTTTTTACTTAAAAAATCAAATTTTTTCTAATTTTATAAATTTTAATTTTTTTATCCCCGAATTTTTAAAACCGGATTTTTCTATTTTTCGAAAATCAATTTTTCAAAAAAATGTTCAATATCGATTTTTCCCCATTTCCAGCTAAACGATTTCCGTGCCCAAGAAGTCGCAGCAGTCGCCACGGCCCGTCGTCTCGGCGGTGTCCTAAACGCCCACAACGACGAGATCCGTCGAGTGCCCCGTGAAATGCCCGAATGGAACCGTCACTTGGCCCACGCCGCATTCAACGGAGACGACGAGGCCCGTCTTTTGTTCATACAGCAGAACGAACTGCTCGTCGAACAAGCAGTCCGTGGGCCGGAAGCTGTCCAGCAGAGAAGACGTCCAGTGAACGGACCCACTGGAGTGATTGTTCTGGGAGAGGGAAGCGACGATGAGGCACCGCCCGTGGTGGATTTGGAACAACAGGAGGCGATGACTGCTGGAAATGGCACGCTGAAGTTCAATGTTGACTTCAAGATCGCCATTCCGTGCAATGTTCCGATGCCGCCGTTCTGTGATGTAAGTTTGGGGAAGAGCCGCGACGCGACCGCAACGCGGATGGAAATTTGAGAGAATTGAGTGGAATTGGCGGGATTTACTCGAAAAATCGATTTATTTTGCAATTTTTTTGCAAAATTTTCTGAAAAATCAATCAATCACAATTTTCCAAAAAAAAATTTTTTTTTTGTTTTTTATAAAATTTTTTGACCGCGACGCAACCGCAGCGCTTGAAAATTTCAAATTGGCGCGCACGATATCTCGCAGCGAAAAGTACAGTAAGACGGGCATTTTTCAGGGATTTTTGGCAGTTTTTGAGTGAATTTTTATCAGAAAATTCAAAAAATGCAATAATTTGTTCAAAAACAGCCAAAAATCACTGAAAAATGCAAATCTTACTGTAGTTTTCGTTGCGAGATATTGTGCGCGCCAATTTGAAAATTTGAATGCCAGTGGCCGCTTTCCATGCAAAAATTTTTTGAAAATCAAAAAAAAAAGTATTTTTCCCAAAAAAAAATTAGAGAATTTTAATTGATTTTCAAAAATTTTTAAAAATTAAAAAAACCTTTTTTTAATTTTTAATTTTTTTTATTTTCTAAAAATCTTGTTTTCTTTTTTTCAATTTTGGGACCGCGACGCAACCGCAACGCCCCTGTTTTTGTTTTTTTTAATTCACTAATTCTCCTTTTTTTTTCAGCACCGCGGAGCCGGTCAACCGCATGAACCAGAGTTTGGACTCGATTATTTGGGATGGGATGTTAGTTTTTTTTCATTTTTAAAAATTTTTTTTTATTTATTCTCATTTTTTGAAGTTTCAAACTTTTTATTATCTTGATCATTTTCCTGAAAATTTGAAAAAATTTGAAATATTGATTTTTTGAAGAAATCAAAATTTGAAAAAATCCCGTTTTTAGGCCTATAAAGTGCGCGACTGGGCGGAGATGTTCTGGCGTCGTGAGGAACTTTTGCAAAAAATCACAACTCTCGGAATCGATGGAAAGAAACTGCACAAGATTGCCGATAAGTCGTTGAGCTACGCCACAGAGTTCCCAGCCATGAATTGGCACACTTTCCAGGTGAATCGAATGAAAAAAAACAGGAATTAAAATTTATTTTCGAAAAATTAGGTTCATTCATAAGATTTTTCGTTATTTTTCACAATAATTCCAAAATAAAATTGATTTTTTAAAATTTTCGAAAAAAAAAATTTTTGGTAATTTTTCAGAAATTTTTTCACCGAAAAACCGAAAATATTTATTCTTAAAAAAAAATAAAAATGAAATTTTAAAATAATATTTTTATTTCTCAAAAAATTAAAAAAACGCTCTAATGTTCTATTTTTCGAATAATTATTTTTCAAATTTTTCAAAAAAAAAATTTTTTTTCAACAAGTTTTCAAAATTAAAAGAATTTTTTGAAAAATTCAAAAATCGCTCAAATTTTCCAATTTTCAAAAATATTTTTGAAAAACCTCCAAAAATCAAAATTTTCAACAAAATTTTAACAAAAAATTCCTGTTTTCCATAAAAATTTAAAAAAAAAGTTTTTTTTTTCAATATTAAAAAATTCAGAAGTTTTCCAATTTTTTGAAATTTTTATATAATTTTTTCGGAAAATATTTGCGAAATTTGAAAAAAAAAATTTTTTTTGAATTTTTTCCATAATTTCCCCCATTTCTAGGTCAATTCGGCTGCTCTTCGCAACAAATTCTTCGGTTACGGTATCCACAACGATGCGGAGGAAATGGGCAGACTCCGTGACGTGGATATCATCAGAAGACTCATGGGAGACAATATTGGAGAGGCTGGAATCATGAGACTTCTTCAACAATTTGAATGATTTTTTTTATCGATTTTTCATTCCACAACTTGATGCTTTTACCCACAAAAAAAAACGAAAAAATTCAAAATTCAAAAAAAAAAATTTTTTTTCAAAAAATTCTATTTTTACCAAAATTTTCAAAAAATTGCCGATTTCCCATAATTTATGTTTCACAAATCAAAATTTAAAAATCAATTGATAAAATTCGAAATTTGATTTTCACGGGTAAAATAATTTTTTTCGTCAAAAATTCCAAATTTCCCATTTTTGCCAACCAAAAATTCCTTTTTCGAAAATCAATTTTTACAGAAAAAATTCAAATTTCTCCAAATTTCAGAACTAAATTTTTTTATTTTTCAAAAAAAAAAATTCAATTTTTTTTTCATTTTTCAAAAAAAAAATTTCCCTAAATTTCACCATTTTCAACAATTTTCAGTCATAATTTCACCAAAAAATTCAAAAAATTTCAAAAAAAAATTTTTTTCATCATTTTTCATGTCAATTTGCCCACTATTTTTATTGTTTTTCTGTGCTTTTCTTTCCAAATTTGTATTTATTTTTCAGCCTTTTTTCATGTTTTAGAATATTTTTCCAATTTTTTTCTAATCCAAAAATTCCCATTTTTCATGTCACATTTTCCCGAAATTTCCCAATTTTTCCCCGATTTTTCTTCAATTTTTCCATAATTTTTATTTTTTTTTTAAATCTCGAATTCACCCATTTTCCATGATTTTTCCACGATTTCTCCTTTTTTTCTCCATTTTATCAGCCCCAAATCACCCCCAATTATTCCCCATTTTTTATCAACAAATTTCCATGATTTTGCCCCGATTACTTGCTCTTCCTGACCCATTTTTAACCTATTCGGTCTCTCAATTTCCCATCCAAATATTTTGAATCCCCGCTCGAAATTTCCCCCATTTATCATTTATCGATTGATTTTTTCCTGTCAAATGCTTTAGAATTGCCCGAATTTTCCAGAATGCTTTTTCACATGATTTTTAATTTTGTGATGATTTTTAAATTTTTTAAAAAACAAAATTTCGGAAGCCAATAAAGTTAAGAAAATTCGAAAAATAGGAAATTTAGAAATTTAGCAATAGAGCGCAATTTCTAAAAATTAAAAAAAAATTTTTTTCAAATTTTTAGTTTGTGAGATTGAAAATGGAAATTGGCATTAGAGCGCACTTCCAACGCTGTTTTTCAAGATTTCTGGAGTCCAGCCGGGCCCAGCTGAACTCCCTTCAAAAATTGGTGCATCCGGGAGGTCACCAGTGTGCCCACAATCCGTCAACCTTTCCAGGCCCATTCTTTCTCCACTTTCGGGATCTCTCTTTGGAACACTTTCCTGATCAACGCCTCCGACTGTAAACCATTTCTTTCTGAGCAGCTCAGATTTTCTCTTGGCCATACACACTGGTTCGTTAATCCCCCATCGGATGCGATGAGAATTCGAATTCCTCGGCGCCAACGCCAAGAGGTCGTTTGGCGCCGCGCCCGACATCTCGCGAGTTCCGCCCACCACCATGCTTTGTGTGTAAAGGGGCGGGGCTTAGCGGCGGCTTCTGGGTTTTGGTGGATTTCACTGGATTTTACTGGATTTTCATGGGATTTTCTGGATTCTAAGAAGGAAAAATGTGAATTGACAGTTTTTAAAAGGATTCTGAAGAATATTGATTAAATTTACTGGAAACCCGGAGGTTTTACAGCGAGTTTCCAGGAAAAGCCTCCAAGCCCCGCCCCTTTACACACAAAGTATGGCGGCGGGCGGAACCCGCGAGGTGTCGGGCGCTGCGCCAATACACCACTGGGCGCCGCGCAAGGGGCTTTCGAATATTCATATCATCCGTTGGGGAAGATCATTGCATCCCTTGCCGTGTGAGCAATCGCCGTCTCTGCAGAGCCTACGCCGTCGTAGTGCACTCCCGAATATTTCAACCCGAGTGGATGAATCGGGAAGCACGTAAAACGACGGAAAGTGATCGGCTCTATGGCGAGGCCCCCGGATTACCAATTTTTGGAAGGAGTTCAGCCGGGCCCGGCTGCACTCCAAAAGTTTGATAACACTGAAATTCCTGCAGTAGAGCGCACTTTCCTATTATAGGTTTGACTGAAATACGGCTTCTGGACAAGTTCTTGACACATTTTCTGATGAAAACGGGTGAAATGAATATTTTGTAACCAATTTTCAGCAGTTTTCATCGATTTTCTGTAAAAAAAAAAACGATTTTCCCAACAAATTTCAACTTCTTCGAATTATTACAGTCGAAATTGATAGTTTTCTTCAAAAATTGGTTCAAAACACATAAATACAGCTTTTCCTGGACACTAGCTCCAGAATCCCGGATTTTCCAGTAAAATCAATCAATATTCTTCAGAATCCCATTAGAAACTGTCAATTCTCATTTTTCCTCTTTAGAATCCAGAAAATCCCATCAAAATCCCCTGAAAATCCAGTAAAATCCCCCCAAACCCAAAAGTCGCCGCTAAGCTCCGCCCCTTACACACAAAACATGGCGGCGGGCGGAACTCGCGAGATGTCGGGCGCTGCGCCAAATCACCCCAATGGCGGTTTCCGGCTAAGCTATGAGTACTCATAAGCGGACGGGTACGTGACTACAAGCCACTTCATGTTCATACTGAAGTGGCCACGTTATCCGGGGGCTTGGCGGGGCGTCCCCCCACCCCCGCGCCGCCAATCCCCCGGGCACCCCCGATCCCAATTTTTGAAACGGGTTCATCTAGTACTGGATGAACCCTGAAAAACATCAACATTTGGATGAATAATTGTTATTATCGTTGCACCTCAAAATTTCAAATTGGCGCGTAGGATATCTCGCAACGAAAACTACAGTAAGACTAGGCATTTTTCAGTGATTTTCGACTGTTTCCGAGTAACTTGTTGGCTTTTTCATGTTTCCCAACAGGAAATCTTACGAAAACTGTCGGAAAAGCTGCAAAATAGCCCGAAAATCGCTGAAAAATGCAAAGATTTCTGTAGTTATCGCTGCGAGATATTGTGCGCGCTTAGAATTGTGTAATGAAGCGATTCTTGTCTCGCAGCGAAAAGCGGAAAATCGTGCTGCGCCTTTAAAAAAAGTGAAATTCACCAAACCCCAGAAATCGCCGCTAAGCCCCGCCCCCTACACACAAAACATGGCGGTGGGCGGAACCCGTGAGGTGTCGGGCGCTGCGCCAATCGACCTCTTGGCGTCGCGCCATTGAAATCCGAAATTTCAATTCCATCCGCTGGGGACAATCATGATAACGAGTCTCATGAGCAAACACCCCTCCCAGTGTGCAGCTTCCCGATTCTGTGACGACGGATGACGGGGCACGCTTAGCTCACCGACAAAGCTTTCCCGTGAAAAGGATGCTTGACTGGCAAAAGCTCTGTGGAAAGAGAGCCACACTGGGAATATGACCTTATCCCCCGGATTCACAATTTTTGGAAGGAGTTCAGCCGGGCAAGGCTGGGCTCCAGAAAGTTGGAAAAGCGGGGTTGGAAGAGCTCTAATTTTCCGGCTTCTGGAACAAAAAACGGAATGTGAACTTTTGGAAAGTGCGCTCTAATGCTAACTTTTTCAAAAATCCGATGCGAGTCTTTTTTCTCTGAAAATCCATTTGAATAAGGTAAAAATGCGATTTGAAATTTTTTCGCATATGAAAATTTATTCCCAACAGTAAAACAATTTCGCTTTGACGCGTATTTGGTTTTCATATCATATGTGGGGTGGATGAGTCAAAAACAATACAACGGAACGGTGAAAATAGGTAAAAGTAGGCCAAGCAGAAAAATAGGTTTAACAGTGGGTTGAAACAACTGATGAACAATTCTAAATACGTCATATTCGTGCGCATTGTCTAGAGGAATCGAATGGTACCACGAAGAACGCACAACTTTAATTATGAAGGAAGTTGGACCTTTTTTAAGATTAGCACCGAAAAATTAAGTTTTCTGTTAATAACTCAGATTGAATAGTCAGTACCCCATTGTAATTAGCTAACTTTAGTGCGAAATTTAACGGGGAATCGAATGGTAACACGAAGGACGCACAGAATTGAGTTTGAAGCGAGATACAACGGTTTTAGTGGGACCAAATGGTCAGAAAAGGACTTTTTCATGTTTTAAGCGGAAAATTTGAAATTTTTGACGGGAATTTTTGATAAAAAATGGTAAAATAAGAGCGCAACTACCAGAAAAATGAAAAACATGTCAATTACGTACCCAGGGGAAAATGAGAGAGGCAGAATTATGAGGAAGAAGAAAAAAAATGATGAAAAAATGAGAATGGAACACTTATTGATTAGTACTGCACGAAGAGTAATGAGTACTGCACGAAGGTTGATCAGTACTGCACAACGGTTAATCAGTACTGCACAAAAGTTAATCAGTACTGCACGAAGGTTGGTCAGTACTGCACGAAGCTTCATTCGAACGACGACTACGACGTTCCGCGCGAAGTTTCCTATTTTCCACCTGCTGATCTTTGGTTGACATGGGCACTGGAACCTTGTTTGGTTTCTTCTTTTTCGGAGGGTGAAGAGGTCCTGCACACATTTCCTCCTCCGTCTCGGTAGCTTCTGATTCATCTCCAGGAATCGGACGGACTGGGCTGGGATGTTGATAACGACGGGGTGGTCTACGGACTCGTGTACTGGGATTACGATGAGGGGCAACTGGGCTTAGACGGTCCTGTTGATTTTGATGATCATGAGGGGTTGGGCTCTGATGGTCCCTTTGATCTTGTTGATTATTGGTATCAGCTGGGTTTCGACGGCGGTCCCGTTGATCTTGGTAGCGGGCGAGAACTGGGTCAGTGGGACGGACTTGACTGGGATGTTGAACACGACCGGGTGGTCTTCCACGGCCCCGTTTAATGGGATTAGGGGCAACTGGTTCCTTGGATTCTGGAGTGGCTGGGCGTTCACGGTCCTGTTGGTTTGGATTAGGATGGGCATCATCTCGTGTCTCATATTCTGGAGTGGGTGGTCTTTGGTCTCTTCGATTTTGATGATAATGGTTATCAGCTGGGCTCTGACGGACCCGTTTATTCGGATTACGATGAGAGTCATCTGAATCTTCGTATTCTGGAGAAGCTGGTCTCTGAAGGTCCTGTTGATTTGGATTACGATGGGCATCAGCTGGGATTTGACGATTCCTTCGGTTTTGTTGATAACGAGGGGCTGGGCTTTGATGGTTCCGTTGATCCTGTTGATAATGGTTATCAGCTGGATCTTCATAGTCCGGAGTAGCTGGACTTTGACGGTCCCTTGAATTCGGATAACCATCGGAGTCATTTGAATCTCCGTATTCTGGAGTAGCTGGTTGTTGACGGCGGTCCTGTTGATTTTGATGATAACGAGTATCAGCTGGGCTTCGATAGATCCGTTCGTTTTGATGACGACGAGAGTCTTCAGGCTCCTCGTATTCTGGGCTCTGATGGTTCCTTTGATCTTGGTGATAATGGTTATCAGCTGGATCTTCGTGTTCTGGAGTAGCTGGTCTTTGACGGTTCTGTTGATTGGGATAACGATTGGCTGGGCTTGGACGATTCCTTTGGTTTTGATGATAACGATGGGCTGGGCTTTGATGGTCCTGCTGATCCTGGTGATAATGGTTATCAGCTGGTCTTCGACGGTTCTGTTCATCTTGATGATTATGGGAGTCATCTGAATCTCCGTATTCTGGAGTAGCTGGTGTTTGACGGCGGTCTTGTTGATTTTGCTGATAACGAGGAGCTGAGCTTTGATAGTCTCTTTGATTTTGATAATAATGCGCATCAGCTGTGTCTTCGTATTCTGGAGTGGCTGGGCTCTGACGGTTCTGTTGATTTGGATAACGATGGGCTGGGCTTTGATGGTGATGATGATAATGGTTATCAGCTGGTCTTCGACGGTTCTGTTCATCTTGATGATCATGAGAGTCATCTGAATCTCCGTGTTCTGGAGTGTCTGGATGTTCATGGTCCTGTTCATTTTGATGATAACGTGGGGTTGGGCTCTGATAGTCTCTTTGATTCTCATGATAATGGTTATCAGCTGGATCTTCGTATTCTGGAGTAGATGGTCTTTGACGGTTCTGTTGATTTTGATGATAACGAAGGGTTGGGCTCCAACGGCCCCGTTGATTTTGATGATCATGGAAGTCTTCGTATTCTGGAGACCTTGTGCTGGATCTATCAGGTGATGGATATCTAATCTCTTGAGCAATCTGTGGCTTCCCAAGTCGAACAATCGCGCACAACGCAAAATCGCAAGTCTCGTGATCCGAGAAGTGCACTTTGAGTCTGAACACATTCCTCGGGTTCATCTCGTCTTCGTACCACTTCAACGGATTCATAATCTGAGATCGGACAACTTGCGAACAGTCATAAACTCCTTCCATCGGAGTACACTTTCTGTCATTCAGTTTTGGATTCGTCGACAATCGGATGCCATGTTCGGTAGCCATCAGGATTCTCTGAAAATTTGAAAATATGTACAATTTGTTTTTGAAAAATGAAATATCATCGTTGCAACTCAAAAGTTCATCGGGAAGATTTACGGAGTTGCGGGTCTCGCAACGAACGAAAGTTTTCGGCGCAAAACGTGCTGCGCCTTAAAAGCGGGGTACTGTAGTTGCGCACAAATGAATTTCGTCTTTTTCCACTCATTCTCCTCTTTTTCATCGGTTTTTAAACCAATTTTGGCACTTTTTAAACAGAAAATTTACTTTTTGTGCTTTTCTATGAAAAAAATGCGAAAATCGGTTAAAAAAATCAATGAAAATGGATAAAATGAGTGGAAAAAGACACAATTAAATATCGCGCAACTACCGTACCCCGCTTTACAGGGGCAGTACGTTTTGCTTTCGCTCGTTGCGAGAGTCGAAACTCCGTAAACCTACCCGATGAACTTTTGAGTTGCAACGATAACATGGCGATTTGAAACCAGAGCTCCAGATGTTCGTACAGTGAAAAAACTCACGGCATTCATCTTAAAATCGGCTGGAACAATGACCAATCGAAAGTGTTCCACGTAGCAGTCCCCAATGAATCCAAGTTGCGGAAAGCGAAAGAACACGACATGTTGTCTTCCAAAATTTGGGTTACTTCCGATTGGAACACTGACCAGCTGACTCATATCAGCAATTGGAATGTGTTCCAGGTGAGACTTGAAAAAGTGTTCTCGTTTCTCTTGGCAAGAAGCCAAAGTCGTCGCCATCGCGATCTTCTTGTGGTGTGCACTTCTCTCGAAGTAGTCTCTGCAAAATCAGCTAATCATTGTGGAAAATTGCAGAAGTTTGGATAGAAATGAGCAAGATAGACCTGATGGGTCTCGCCACGAAAATGATTTCTGGGTGAAATACGGCTTCTGTACAAGGTTTTGACACTTTTTATGATGAAAAACGGGTAAGAAATGCCCCAATTTTTAGTGTAAATTGTGTGTTTTTAGGTGTAAAATGCAAAAAAGCCCTAAAAACCCTCATTTTTCACTAAAAACTGGTGGAAAATGCTGGAATTTGGTTGTAAACGATTGAATTTTCATCATTTTACTTGTTTTTATCAGAAAAAGTTACCAAAACTTGATCTTGCAGGCGTATTTCAGCTATCGTAAAACTTCTATTAGAAGGGCACCCAATAGTTTGACTTTGGGCTTTTCTATCTCAAAAACTACGAGAGTTATCAAAAAGTTGTCAACTGCAAAGTTGTAGTTCTAATCTTCGTCTACAACTTTGCAGTTGACAACTTTTTGATAACTCTCGTAGTTTTTGAGATAGAAAAGCTCAAAGTCAAACTATTGGGTGCCCTTCTAATAGAGGTTCTACGGTAAGAACCATTTTCGTGGCGAGACCCAAAAAAGAAAATCGACAACTGTGGCTTTTTTCTCATTTTTAGTTCATCCCTATCAAATTCCAGCAATTTCCAGTCAAAAACCCTGAAGAAAGGGATTTTCCCTAGAAATTGGTGAAAAATGATGACAGTCGTGTCATTTTACTCGTTTTTATCAGAAAAAGTAAAAAAAAAACTTGTCTCGAAACCATTTTCGTGGCGAGACCCATCTGGTAATTTATTTTATAAAACATACCGAGATCTGTGATAATGCTGTAGTTCCTGATATCGTGTATCCATTTGATGGCTTGTCACTCCTTTCATCATGCACATTCCCAAAATTCTTGGATTCAACATAACAACAACGGCGTCAATTGTTTCCATGTTCTTGTTGTTCGTATTACTCAATGGGGTGCCGAGGTCCAGGAGGAAAGTCACCAGAGACTCCTGAAAATGAAACAATTCCCGTCTTACTGTAGTTTTCGCTGCGAGATATCGTGCGCGCCAATTTGAAATTTTGAAAGTGAGATGAACTTTTGAGATGCAAGGATTATAATAAACAATCGAATGTTTGTTTGATAAAATTTGAACGAGATTTCTTACAGAATTGGGAAATCAAAACTGGAAAACTGGAAAATTGTATTTTTTTTCAAACTCATACAAATTTCGAGGAAAAATATTATTGTTTTCATTTGGAATGCGTAACAGAGCGATTTTTTGTCAGCGGGTCTCAAAAAATCGAAAAATCGTTCTGCACCTTTAAAAAAACTACGGTATTTCATGCTTTTCGAGTGAACTTCGTGGGTGGCGACCGTAGTTATTTTAAAGGCGCAGCACGATTTTCGCAGGCGTTCATTACGCATTTCAAATGGAAAGATTATGGATCTATTCATGATGTAAAAAAATACATTTTTCCGCATTTTTCGACTTATTCATTTCTGTCGAAAAATGCATTTTTTTACAAAAATCTTTCATTGTTTTCAGCACGAAAAACCGAAGAAAAATGCAAACGTGGTCTAGACGTGTTCTAGAACAACTTTCAAATAGCATTTCTTTCAAAAAGATAGGAAAATTAGGAATTTTTTGGAAATGTATTGAAAATTGATGTTTTTAGAGCACGTCTAGGCCACGTTTGCATTTTTCTTCGTTTTTTTCGTGCTGAAAACAATCAAAGATTTTTGTAAAAAAATACATTTTTCGACAGAAATGAATAAGTCGAAAAATGCGGAAAAATGTATTTTTTTTACATCGTGAATAGATCCATTAATATCAATTTTCTTTTATTTTTTTTGGAACTTTTTTCGATTTTTCCCGATTTTCAGTTAGCCCATAACCATAAAACTCTTACCATATTCGCATAGATCGCTCTATCAATCAATAAATTTCCATGGTTATCCCTGACTCCCAACATGGACCGGTTGATGCGGGACAGCATTATTCTCACAATTCTCTCTCCTTTTCCCATACGTTCCGGATGATTGTTCCTGATGATCCCGTGCAGTGGAAATGGACTTTCCGAACAGATTTTCAGAAGTCTCGAATTGTCGATGATCTGCAGACACTGTTTGACATCCTCGAAATGGTAGTTGGAAACTGCCCAACGGAATGCTTCGGCTTCGCTTCGCGTCATCTTCTGTCTTGGATCTTCTTCTTCCTGTTAATTTTATCATTAACTGATAACAATAAATGATAGAATGCATGTTGTGAAATTCAAAAGCCAGCACTTATCAAGATGATTTTAATTTTAAATGTACACATCACAAAAACTTGAATAACTCGGCTCAAAATGATCCATTTGAGCTCAGCTTTGGACATGTTGTACTTGAGGGAACAAGGAACATGAACAAAATTTTTGGTGGGGATTTATAGAGATTCAGATGAGAAACGTCATCTGGAATTTTGATAACCGAAAAATCAAAAAAAAATGTGAAATTTTTTTTGAAATTTTGTGTCAAAAAAAATTTTTTCATTTTTTTGGAATTTTTTGAAAAATAGGACTTTATAGAAAAAATATAATTTATTTAATCCTCACCATGTCCTCCTCGTCTTCTTCCATGTCTCTTTGGTTGTTCTTCTCATATTGTGGCGACTGAAAAAAAATCATTTGCTTCCAGTTGATTTTGAAAAAATCATATTTTGGTTATTATCACTGCATCCCAAAATATCAGTTTGCATTCAAAATTTCAAATTAGCGCGTACGATATCTCGCAGCGAAAATTACAGTAAGATAGCCAAAATACATTGATATTATATTTATCAAGCGAAGTGGCCGCTGTGTCGATTTACGACGGATGCGACTCCCGCCACGATTGTGGGTTACGGTGTCACTCGTTTTATATGTGCACCTAATTTACAATGAAATTCAGACCCGCGATTAGGCGCACATGTGAAGCTAGTGACACCGTAGCCCACAATCGTGACGGGAGTCGCATCCGTCGTAAATCGACACAGCGGCCACTTCGCTTGATAAATATAATAAATTCACGTATTACTGTAGTTTTATTATTATGGTTTCACACTTACCAAACTGTGCACGACCATGTCGTAGTTGTTGTTGGGAAGCTGTTGTGGAGGCGGCGGCTGCAAAAATTACAAATATTTTCAAATTCAAAAACAATTTCGAAAAGCAAAAAAAGTTTCGTAACGAAATGGGTTTCTGGCTGGTATGCAACTTCTGGACAAGATTTCGTTATTTTTCCCGTTGAAAATGGGGAAAAATGTGCAAATTCAATGATTTTCCACCAAATTCCAGCAAATTTTACCTATTTTCAGCACAAAAACATGAATTTTTTGGTATTTTGCCGCTGTTTACCAAAAACAGCTCATTTTCACTAAAAAATCGGTGAAAACTGCTGGAATTTGGTTGGAAATGACTGAATTAATGTCATTTTACCTATTTTCATCAGAAAAAGTGTCAAAAACCATGTCCAGAAGCCGTATTTCAGTCAGAAACCATTTTCGTGGCGAGACCCATCAGGTGAATGACACAAATACTCACAATTTCCATATTCCTGTGATGGCTGATATCATGTTGGCCATATGTTTGTCTGAATGGTTCCCAGAATCCATTGTTAAAAGGGTTATCACGAGGAGGACTTCTGTAGTTGGATGAAGACGGTTGATTCCAACCGGAACTCATCCCCAACTGAAATAAGGAAATCCATTCATTTTTTAAATTAATTTTTAAAGCTCAAAAGATTCAAGAAAACGGAAGAAGAAGGGTCCCTTGAGCTGATAAAAAATGTATCTTAATACTGATAGGGTCACTGATTAGAAGAAGTAACAGCAGCGTTAGCATGCCTGTTTTCAAATTGCTATAACTCGGTTCATTCTTGACCGATTTTGCTCATCTCTTGACACAACATAGTCAAAGGGTTAAAAAACTTGCTCCCAATTTTTGGTAAGGATTCCACAGGATTCAGATGAGCCAGGTCATCTGAAACTCTGAAGATCGGAAAATAAAGAAAACATTTTTTTTGTAGATTTTCATTTTTCCATGTAATTTGGGTCCATAGTAGAACTGTAAAGCTTTGAAAAAATGTAAAGCTTTGAAAAAAAAATCTATTAAAAAAATGATTTTTTTTTTCATTTTTTTTTTTTGATTCGTCAAATTTCAGATGACGTGCCTCATCTGAATCCTGTAGAATCCTCACCAAAAAATTAGGAATAAGTTTGTAAGCCTCTTTACTATTTTGTTTCAAAAGATGAGAAAAATCGGTTGAAAATGAACAAAGTTATAGCGATTTCAATAATGATACACCCAAAGCGGTGTTGTTCCGGTATTCGGGTTGGCCAATTTTTTTGGAATTTTCAGAGGATGAATATGTTTCAGGATAGCTCTGGGAACACATTTTTCACTTTTCTGACATTCGAAATGAGCTGAATTGCACTTAAAATGCGGAAAACTGAGGTTCGCAAAAAAAAGAGTTGCAATCGGCTGCGACAACGACTAATTTGGTTGTGAGAGGGCACAACTCGTACGCCTCGAAATGTAGGTCACCTACGGTAGGTGTTGTACTTAGAAGAGAGAGAGAGAGAAACAATACGTGTGTATGTGAGGAGACGTAGACGGTGAGACGGAACGAATGAGAGGTGAGAAGTGTGGCCGTTCGTGGCGCCCGCCGTGCTCCAATACGGGGCCACCGGTGGGACAACGGTTTTTACCGGCAGGTGTCTGCGTCTCGCCATGTGAACCAACGAAAATTTTGTAAAATTTGGCACCTTGCCAAGATGGAAAAATCTGTGATAAACCCGTAAAGGAAGAGCGCTCCAATGCCAATTTCCTGATTTTCAGCTTCAAGCTCACAAAACTGAAGATTTGAAAATTTGGAAAGTTCGCTCTATTGCTAATTTCCCGACATTTTTGGAGCCCAGCCGGTCCTAGCTGAACTCCTTCCAAAAATTGGCACATCCGGGGGATTGTTTGTTTGCTTCTCCCAGTGTGACTGTCTTTTCGCGAAGCTGCAACCAGTTCAGCGATCAGATCACCTCATCGGTAAGCCAAGCGTACTCCACTTACACCCTCCTGGAAAGGATCGGAAGCTGCACACTGGGAGGGTTTTTAGTTTTGCGATCCCCAACGGATGGAGTTATGAATTCGAAGTCTGGTGTCACGGCGCCCAGAGGTCTATTGGCGCAGCGCCCGACACCTCGCGGGTTCCGCCCACCGCCATGCTTTGTGTGTAAAGGGGCGGGGCTTGGAGGCTTTTCCTGGGAACTAGCTCCAGAATCCAGGATTTTCCAATAAAATCAATCAATATCCTTCAGAATCCCATTAGAAACTGTGAATTCTCAATTTTCCTCTTTAGAATCCAGAAAATCCCATGAAAATCCCTTGAAAATCCAGTAAAATCCCCCCCAAACCCAAAAGTCGCCGCTAAGCCCCGCCCCTTTACACACAAAGCATGGCGGCGGGCGGAACCCGCGAGGTGTCGGGCGCGGCGCCAATAGACCTCTCTGCGCTGATTTTCAGGTTGGACAAGTCTATGGTTCGGATGGGTAGCCTAATAAGGTGTTGCTCTGAGACCAGCTTCGGCTGGTAAACTCGAAGCATGACACCGCCGCCCGACTCGGCCAAGTCGGTGTGATTGGGTGTTGCATTCCCCTTTGTGGGATGTAAGTCCACCTTTGTGCACCCCCGGCGCCAATTTTTGAAAGGGAACATCTTGTACAGGGTGATTCCCGAAAAATGGTGCTTTTTTGAAATTTTCAAATTGGCGCGCAGTGAAAACTACAGTAAGATTCTTATGTTTCACTGTAGTTTTCGTTGTGAGATATCGTGAGCGCCAATTTCAAATTTTAGAATGAAAAACTCATTTTTGACCATTTTTCGACCAAATTTCAAGTTTTTCACCCAGAATTTCAAAAATTCCGCATTTTTGCGTATGGTGGTTGCGGACAAGACATCCAAATTGACGACAATTCAAATTTGTTCATATCAATGAAAAAATTGCGAGTTCAGTGTCAATATTCCATATTTGCGAAGATTTCAATCAATCAATAATCCTAAAAAATGTCAATTTATCAAAAATCCTTATC
This sequence comes from Caenorhabditis becei, assembly GCA_900536315.3. NCBI lineage: Eukaryota > Metazoa > Nematoda > Chromadorea > Rhabditida > Rhabditidae > Caenorhabditis > Caenorhabditis becei. The sequence goes on from LR539131.1 coordinate 84,544, forward strand.
ACTGATAAGTTATCACTCACCTTTTTTCGAAATATTTATTTTCAGCAAATTCGTTGATTTATAACGTTATCATTATGGAGAAAAGTGAAATAAATCAAAATTTCGCAATTGATGTCCTTATCACTGCTGATAAGCTATCAGTGAAAGATAATCTTATCAGCTTGGTGATAAGATTAAAATCGATCAATAACTTACTTTTATCAAAATGTTTACAAAAATTTTACAAAATCACTCAAATTTTTTTCACATCATCGGTATCAAATAAATAATCACAGTTATCATATCAGGTCATCATTTTCTAGATAAAAAATCGAAATAAAAATCAATAAGTTAGTCGATTTTTAGATGAATTCGTAGAGGAACGGAGTGTCGACGACAGCGTGTCCAGCAGCGACTCCTCCCTGGAAAATGATAAATTGAGTGATAAAATTGAGGGTTTTGATAAGGACAGTGGATAAAATTTCTGAAAAATGTGCGAAATCACTGAAAAATTTAAAAAAAACTTTGAGCAAGAAAATTAATTTCAAAAATGTGAAAAAAAAAATTTTTTTGTTGAAATTTTTTAAAAATAAAAAAAAAAATTCTTTTGGAAATTTTAGAATTTTTCGCATTTATTTTTAGCAGTTTCGTAAATTTTCAAAGTTAAAATATTTGAGAAAAATTTAAAAATCTGAAAAAAAATTTTTTTTTTAATTTTCCCACTCACCATAGCCGTGGATTCGGGTTTAGTTCTCAACAAATGTCCGGCAGTCTTCAGTTCGGCCTGTCCTTCTTTACCGAAAGCGTATCCATAAACACCCAATTCACTGACCGATTTGGCGAATGTCACCGGTTTTTTGGCCAGGATCAGGTAGTTCTGAAAATGAGAGAAATTTGGGATAATTGATGATATTCAGAAAAAAAAGAAGATTTCAGGGGAAAAAATTCGGAAAAAATAGTTTGAATTTCGAAAAATCTTGAAAACTCAAATTTGAAAAAAAAATTGGAATTGGAATTTGGACGATTTTTTTGTTTTCTAGCACAATTTCACTGGAAACTAACGCTTTTTTGTTATATTTACAGAAAACTGAAATTTTCAAATTGACCATTCGATTTTCTCGGTTATTTCAATTTCTGACTATTTTTCAAATTTTTCAATTTTCAGTAATTTTTATGAGTTTTTTGAAAATTTTTGAGTCATGAGGAAAAATTGGATATTTTTAGAGATTAGAAAATCAAAAAAAAATTGTGAAAATGACAGTATTCTGTGAATTTCTATGAGGAAACCGGATTTTCTACATTTTTTTGTTGAAAATTTGCAAATTTTGTTCAATTTTCCCAAAAAAAAGCTCAATTTTTTCTTAAAAAATCAATATTTTACCAATTCGTCGTTTCTTAGCATATTTCCACTGTAAATTAAATAGCGCTTTTCGGTTTTTTTTAGCGAAAAACTGAAATATTCAAATTTCCCAATTTTAAATTTTTTTTTTTAATTTCACGATTATTGGTAACGTAACATTATAAATTCAATTAGAATATTACAAAATTCCAAAAATCTGAAAAAGTTGAAAAATTGACTATTTTTCTCAATTTTTCAGAAAAAAAACTGTAATTTTTCCAGTTTCCGGCCGATTTTTGTCAATTTTCCCGAATTTCCGTTCAATTTTCCCCAGAAAAACCCCAAATTCTCACCTCAACAATCATAGGTCTCAACTTCTCCATAAGAATATAAGCTCCTTTCTGTTCCTCGGGCAGTTCTCTCAACATCTGAACCATCTCATCTCCCGTATGCAATGCAGCCCCTCCTTCTGTCTGTGGCTTCAAAACGAACGCTTCCGGGTGTTTCTGAGCTCCTTGAATCACTTTTTGAGTGATTTCATCGCCGTTTTCCAGTGCCCACATTCCGGCGAAAGACACACGAATATCACGGGCTTCTCGGGGTCTCGACACGAATTTCTCGAGCATTCCGTCTTCCGAGAGGACTTGTTGCGTCTTTTTGGTGTTCGCCACCTGGAGACCGATCCATGGAGTCTTGATGGCCGTGGAGAGCTCCATTCGCTCACGGGCTTCCCATTCTGCAAGGAAATTGCTGATTTTCATTGAATTTTCCGAGAAATGGGAAGATTTTCATGAGCATTTGAGCTGATATTCATAGAAAAAGGAAGCTAAAAATTAAGAAAAAAAAATTTTTTTTTCTGATTTTTTTGAAATTTGGAAAAAAAAATTTTGCCCGGAATTTCAGAAATATTGTTGTTTTTGCATTATGAAAACAGTGAATTTTTCAAAAATTAAGGAAAAAGTTGAAATTAAAAGAATTTTTTTTTCAATTTTTTTTGGGTTTTGCTATTTTTAGATTTTTTCTAGAATTTTTATGGAAAATTAGAAGGATTTTAATGGGAAATTCTGAATAAATCAAAAAAAATGAACCAGAAAATTTTTTTGAAAATTCGAAAAAAAATTTTTTTCGTAGATTTTTTAAAATTTGAAAATACATTTTTTTTTCTTCTGAAATTTTTAAAATTTTGGTGCTTTTTTAGTTTACAAATAGTACAATTGTTAAGTTTTGATAAAATTTTTTAGAAAAATTAAAAATTGAAAAACATTTTTTTTTTGAATTTTGCAATTTTTGCATATTTTTTTCCTTTATTTTTTCAATTTGTTTTGCAATTTTTCTAACTTTTCCATTTTTTCCCTACACAACTCCCGATTCCCTACCTTTCTCACTGGGATAATGATCCGGTGAGTATCCAGCTCTAAAATACACAATCGCCACCTGCTTCCCGCCAATAATCAAATCATCCTTATCATCCACACTCAATTGCTCATAGCATTCCGTCAGATTTCTTCTCAGAATGTTGTTCACCGGCACGCCCAACTTCTCGAGTTCGTATTCCACGTGGCGTTGATCGATTTGATTCTGATTCACGTTCTCGACGACGACAAGCACGATGGCAGACGGATTCGCAAAGTGGGACCTGGAAAATTGATTTTTTGAAATTTTAAGTGAAAATTTCAAAGATTTTAACCTAGAAACGATGAAAAACCGACAAAAATCCTCTAAAAATGGTGAAAAATGACGAAAAATGATATTTTCTGCATTTGCGCGTCAAATCAAGTGTGTTGGTGTTTGCACAGAAAACACTGAACTTGACGACACTTTTTTTAAAATTACGTTTTTTGCAGAGAATTGCACTTTTTCTAGGTTTTCGCGCATGGAGAATTTAAAAATTATTATGAAAAACCTACCAAGCCTTAAAAAGCGCCTCGGCAATCATCGGAATCGGTTTATTCTCGGGAATCGCCCGCTGAATCACATCATCCGGCACTTCCAGAGCTTTCAGCACTCTCCGGTGCCAATCAGTCAATCTCTGGGCGTGGGCACCCATTGAAGAGGCGATGTTGTTGATTTCGATCTGTTTCAGACAATATTCAGCCGAGAATTGGTCTTTGTGACACATGTAGTCGGATCGTTGAATGGCCAGGGTGATTGGTTGTTTCAGGCCTGGAAAATTGGATTTTCACTGGATTTTCATGGGATTTTGCAAATTGTCGTCAATTCCGACGCCTTGTCCGCAACCACCGCACGCCAAATTGCGTACCTACCGTTTTTCTGGACTTTCTTCAGAATTTCCACCATATTCCGAGTGAAATCGTCGGTTTTCACGACATTCTTGTGAATATCGATGAGAAAATCGAATTCGTACGCCAGGGAGTGGTACAGAGAGGCGTAGAGCTGGAAAATGTCATAAGAAAAGGAAAAAATGGGAAAATAGTACATTTTGAATCTGAACAGCTTCATCAAACACATTTTTCGGGAATGGCGATGGAAGAAGTGTTAAAGGGGTCGTTTGGCACACTTCACTGCTCAATTTGTCGGTTGGAAGGCGCATGACGAGTCCATTGGCCTGAAATTAATTTTTTTTGAATTAAAATAAATTTTAGGATTGAAATAATGATTTTTCTGGATTATTTGGAGTATTTTGAAAGTGGAAAAATATTTTCAGAGCTAAAAAATTTTTTTTGGTTGGAAAAAATTAAAAAAAAATTTTTTTTTTGAATTTTTATTTTTATTTTTATTTTCTGGATCTTTTTTATTGAAAACTTACATGAGCCCAATCATGAAGATCTGCCGTCAACTCCTCCACTTTTTTCTCGTCCAACGGAAGCCTTGGAGCATTCAGAAGCAGGATCCGATCGCCTTGTTGAGCCATTCTTGAAAAAAACACGTTTCTAGTGAAAAATCGAGCAAAACGACGGGAAAGCATTGCGAAATGACATAAATATGCGTTTTGCTGACAAAACCCGGTCATCTGCGTGTTTTGTCATCATTTTCCAGGCGACAGAGTCTAAACTTTGTGGGAAAGTGGTTTTTGAACTGGTTTCTGGATAAAATCTTGCGAAAAAGGGGTTTTCTGACGATTTTATCAAGGAAAAACAAGTTTTAACAGTGAGAAACGTGCAATTTCATGCGAAACTGTGGGAATTCGCCGAGTTTAGAGAGCAAAAATCAGTTTTTGGCGAAAAATCGAGAAATGCGCCAGGGCTCACTGCTGACGCATTTGAAGCACGCGAAGTGCGCCAGCTCGATTTTACGCGATTTTTAAGGTTTTTCCAGGTTTTCCACCAATTTTCGGGATTTTTTCGGAGTTTTCGCTTTAAAATTTGATTTTCCTGTTGTTTTTCAGCCGGGACAAGCTATTTTCGCGAGAAAACCCCTAAAATTCCTTTAGAAATCGTCATTTTTCAAAATTTTTATTAATTTCAAAAATAAAAAATTGCAGATGGGCGCCCAACAAAGTGCCGAGCAAGACGCTGCTCCCAACGTTGTGCGTATTGATCGGAACGAGATTCCCGAGGAGTACAAGTGAGATTTTCGGAAAAATCCGCCAAATTTAGAGAAAATTTGGTTTCAGGACAGTCGGCGTGTCTTCGGACGTTGTGAAGCGTGTGAATGCGACCAGTGTGACGGGAAATGATGGAGAAAGTGATAAACTCAGGTTGGAACTCTAAAAATCAATAAAAATATGGAAATGACTGAAAAAAAATGGATTTTAGACAAGAATTGGCTCGTGAGCGTGCGGAAAAGGCCAAATTGAGAGAAGATATGGCGAAATTGAGCCAGTTGCAGCAGAGAAAGGTGATAAATTGATTAGATTGATAAAAACTCGAATGTGGTATGTTTTCAGGCCGCCGCCGCCTCTTCCGCCCCACAAATCGCCATTTCCGGCAACGATCTGGAGGAAAGAAAGAAGATTTTCGACGAAACCGTCGAACGCGTTCAGAAACAGTTCTTCGCTTATCACCGCGAGAACGTTTGTCAGGATAATGAGAATGTAAGTGGGTTTTATGAGAAATTATCGAAAATTTTGGAAAAAAGCTCAATTTTTCATGGATTCCTGGATTTTTTTCACAGAAATCATGGATTTTAGAAATTTTTCATTGAATTTTCCAGGTGGTTTGGGAGTTTTTTATCATTATTCCAGAGGAATTATTAATTTTTGAAAATTTTTTCCAGGAAATCGTCAAGTGCCTTCAGGAGAACCCGGGAAGAGTCTTGAAGTGCGCTCCGTTGACTGAGGTTGGATTTAAAAAAAAATTGTTAGAAAAATATAAAATTCTTGGAAGAAATACAGATTTTTAAATTTTGAAAAATTTCTGAAAGTTTAAAATTCAGTATTTGAATTCCTGAAACATCCAGAAAAAAAATTGAAAAAAAATTTCAGAAAAATTTTCAAAAATTAAAAAAAAAAAACATTCAATTTTTTTCGAATTTTTTTGTATTCCAAAAGTCCATAAAGTCTTCAGTTTTATGTTTTTTCAAAAAAAAATAATTTTGCAAAATTTACATTTTTCAAATTTAGAAAAAATTAAAAAATCTGGTTTTTTCTGATTTTCTAATTTTTCAAAAAATTTTCTAAAAAAAATTAGATGATCCCAATTCTCAAAAAATCCAATTTGCAGTTTCTTAGTCAAAAAATGAGCATTTTTTGAAAATTTGATTTTTTTATTTTTAAAAAAAATTTACACAATTCTCCATATTTTTTTATTTTTTCTAATTTTTCCTAAATTTTCTTTAAAAATCAGATAATTCTGAAAAACTGAAAATTACGTAAAATTTTTTTAAAATCCTTTTTTTCAAAAAAAAAATTACAAATCCGCAATCATCCTTTCTAAATCCCACCAAAATCCGAAAATTGTTCAAATGTTTAATTTTCCCATTTTCATTTTTTTTAGTTTTTCAAAAAATCGAAATCTTCTGAAAAAATCAGATTACTGCAGAGAAATTTTTTTATTATTCATTTTTTATCCTGTTTTCCAAAAAAAATCCCAAAAATCCGATATTTTCCCTTCAAAATCCCCAAAAATCCCCGAAAATCCAATTTGCAGGCCTTCGAAAAATGCGTCGGAGAATTCAGACAACAAGTTCTCAAAGGCAACTAGAAATCCAGAAGAAATCCGCTCATATCCCCCCTCCCAAATCCCATTTTTCCACCCCAATTTTTCGCTATTTCAGCCTCAAAAACTTGTATTTTCGGCCCATTTTCACCTCGTATTTTATTGTAAAAGCCCCCAGAAATCGGTGTGTTTCGAACGAAAAATCGATAAAATTTTAGGAATTTTTAGCATTTTTCTAGATTTTTTTCTTAATTTTTTTGTGATTTTTCCTGGATTTTTCAGGCATTTTGCTCCTGTTTTCAATCTTTTTGATTTTCTTTTTTTTCATATTTTTGTTTTAATTTTCAGACTATTTCAGCCTTGTTCAGCTACACAATGTAGCTGATTTTTGATTGCGAATTGATAAGGGAATGGGCGGAAAATGTGTGTTATCAGTCGGAAAAATGAGGTAAAACGGTGTATTTTTAGGGGGGGTTCCATTCTAGGCTACGTTTTCTCTCTAGTTTTGGGTTGGGAATAGTTGGTAGGGAATTTTTGTTGAAAAATTGGATAACTTTCTGAAATTTGAAAATGTTTTTTTCCATGATTTTAAATTAAAAATTTACCAAAAATATTTTTTCTTTCATATTTTCAAAAATTTGAAATATTTATTATCTTGAAAATTCAAAAAAAAAATAGAAAAACAGAAATTTTAAAAAAATTTACAAAAATTCATGTTTAGCAATTAGCAGCAATTTTGTAATTTCGTAAGCAGCGTAATTTCCAAAAATGTTTTTTTTTTTCAAATTTCCCGAAAACTTGAAAAAATCTCTATTTTTGCCATAAAGCGTACTTCCCAATTGCCAATTTTGAAAAGTTCGAGAATTTTAAAAATCTTAAAAAAAATATTTTTTTTTGAAATATTGCCCAGAAAGTCTGAAAAATTGATTTTTTTTCAGAATTTTTGAAAAAATTGAAAAAATTTTTTTTTTCAAAAAACTTAGAAAAAAATTTCCTAATTTTACCATAGAGGGCACTTCCCATCCCCAAGATTGAAAAAAAATTTTGTTTAGAAAAATTTAGAAAAATCGGAAAAAAATGCATTTTTGAAAAATAACAATTTTCTATTTTTTTTTCCGATTTCCGATCTCCGAAAATTTCAAAAAAATTCGTTAAAAATAAAATTTTTTTTTAATTTCCCATTTTTCAAAAAAGTTTTGAAAAATTTCCATCTTTACACTTTCTGGGCGAAATTTCAACAATTTTTTTTTCGATTTGCGAATTTGTAAAATTTAGGATGGGAAGTGCGCTCTATGGCAAAATAAATGATTTTTCTCAAGTTCTTGATAATTTGAAAAAATATTTTTTTTTCTGGAAATTACGCTATACTGCTGAAAATAAATTGTTCAAACTTGAGAAAAATCTCTAGTCACCAAAAAACGTTCAATTTTTTTTGGAAATTATGTACGTTATTATGCGTTCCCGAAACGCTGACACCTGCGTGTTTGCGGACAATTGCGTACTTTTCTCTTCGTCTCTCAATTTCGCACTCTATTTTTTCAAATCGTGGCGAGACCCAAACTTTTGGCAAGCTGCCAAGTGTCAGCAAATGGGGAATGCATAAGTTTCAGCTCCTCAATTTTACAATATTCACAATTCATTTTTTAAAAATCCCCCTAAATACCCTCTAAACATCCGCTATAAACCCCCATCCCCATCCCCATCCACAGCTTAAAAACGTCGTGTCCCTTCCTGTTTTCCTCACACAATTCCTCTGCCAAAATCGTCGATATCCGGGTGTGCGGAGAGCTCCAAAACGGAGCCGCCCATGCTCTCGTCGTCTCGTTTTTTCCGAGTGACAAAAATGGAGAAAACGACAACATTTCCATTTTTCTCACTTTGTGGTGGCGTTTTGGGGCACCTTTTCATGTGGTTTCAAACTTTTTTTGAAAAAAATTTGAAAATTGGGCGAAAACTTACTGAAAAATCAATATTTTCACATTTTTCTCATTAGAGCGCATTTGAATCTGACCTGAAACTGGTTTTCAGAATTTCTCCTAATTTTCTCAATTTTTTGAATATGCACCATGTTATCAATAGAGCGCACTTCCATCTGAAAACCTAAAAAAGTATAAATTCCATTTTTTTAAATTTCATAAAATTGCAAATGAGTTCTCAATAGAGCGCACTTTTAAACCTGAAAAAATGTATTTTTTTGCTAAACCGGAAAACTTCATTCACACCAAATCACAGTTCTCATCATTATCAACAACACAATTCGTCCTTATCAGTGAAATCAATGTTTCCTGGCAAATAGAGAATATTTCAGACAAACAAGAGTTTTAACCGAACACAGAACGTGTCAGTTTTGACCAATTTTTTTTGTGAAAATTTGAAAAAAAATGTATAAAATTGAAAAATATCATTGATGCCTCAAGTTGACAATGCAATTTTCAAATTGGCGCGTAGGATTTCTCGCAGCAAAAACTACAGTAAGATTTGGGCATCTTTCTGTTATTTTTGAATGTTTTCAAACTGATATTGATTGAAAATAGTCAAAAATCACTGAAAAATGCCTAATTTTCTGACTTTTCCGGTAAAATGGACTTGTCGTCAAATATGACGCATTGTCTGCAAACAACGCACGCAAATTTGCGTACTTTGTGAAATCCTGGGTCAAATCGGCGGTTTTTGGTAAAAATCGGTGTAAAACTAGGAATAAGAAGCTGAAAAATGGCAAAAGCTTGGAAAAAATGAAATTTCTATTCGAAAAATTTCAAATTGGCGCGTAGGATATCTCGCAGCGAAAACTACAGTAAGAGACGCAGTTTTCAGTGTTTTTGGGCTATTTTTGAATGAATCATTGCGTTTTTCGAATTTTCTAACAACAATTTACTCAAAAACAGCCTAAAACAACTGAAAAATGCACGTCTTACTGTAGTTTTCGCTGCGAGATATCGTGCGCGCCAATTTGAAATTTTTGAATGCAAACTCATATTTTCAGATGCAAAGATAACATTTTTCAAAAAAAAATTCAAATTCAAATTTTTTTTTGCAATTTGGGTCTTGAAGTGAAAAACTTCAATTTTCTCAAAATTAATTTTTCTTTCAATTCCAATTTTTAAAAAAAGCTCATTTTTCCTGATATTTCCTGCCCATTTTCCACCCGATTAGCTTCTTCTTCACCTGCTGATGTTTTCGGCTTTATTTACATTACACTGGCCATCAAAAAATGGGCGAGAAGAAAAAAAATACGAGATCTTCTTCTTCGTCTTCTAGTTATAATCTGCCCCCCGAATTGGGGCGGTAAACAATGTGTGTAACAACTGAATTTGTAATTTTTACAAAAAAAAAATAATTGGAGAGGTTTTTTCTCGCGGGTCTTGTCACGAAAATTGCGTGGTGGTTTTTTTTTTAATAATTTAATTTTGAAAAAAAATTGACTTGGGTCTCGAAGCGATTTTTCAAAAATTGAACTTCTTGATTATATTTTTTCAAAAAAAAATTTTTTTTGGTTTCTGGTTTTTTGGGTTTTGTCACGAAAATTGCAATGTGGATTTTTGTGAAAAAATCAAATTTAAAAATTTTGATTATTAGTTGGGTCTCGAAGCGATTTTTAAAAAATTTTAAGTTTGTAAAAATGCTTTTTGCGTCCCGCCACAAATTTTCATTGTTTTTTTGCTGTGAAACTCAAACTCTCAAAAATTGGGTCTCACAGCGAAACCGGAAATCCCAAATTTTTGGAAAATTTCAATTTTTTCAAATTTTTTTAAAAAATTGCTTCTCGGGTCTCGCAACGAACTTTCCTTCATATTTCACTGTTGTAAAATTCAAATTTTCGATTTGGGTCTCACAGCGAAAAAAAAAATTCTTTGAAAACTTTGAAATTCAGAAAATCTGCCTTTTTTTCAAATCCCCCCGCTTTGAGACCATCAAACCCCTAGTTTCCGGGTCAAAAACCACAATTTCTCCACCTCCTCCAAAACACAAAATTGACTCAAACTTTTCCTCCCCAGCGAGAGATCACTATAACCTGAGAGACGCAGAGACAAAGTGTGAGTTGGGGAAGGAAGAGTTCAAACAAACACATGTTCTCTCTTTTCTTTTTTTCCTTCTTTTTTTCATATCATTTCCATTGTCACATGGCTGGGAACTCATGAGGAAGTGGACGGCAAAAAATGCACTTGACATGAGGACCCATCCCTGACCCAATTGATGACGTCATTTGGAGAAGAGAGGGGTGGGATTTTGGGAATTTTTTTTTTGATTTTTTTTTGAGCTGAATTTTTTTCAAATAGATAGTAGGTTTTCGTTACGAGACCCAACTTGATCAAAATTTCGTAAATTTCGTTGTGAGACCCAAACTTGGAAAAAAACGTTTTTTTGAAAAATCGGTTTTCGCTTCGGGACCCAAACTTTGACCAATCTAGAATTTTGTTAATTTTCGTTGTAATCCCCAATGTTCAGGAAAATTTCGAAAAATTCAAACTTACGTTGTGAGACCCAAAACTGAAAAAAAAATCAAGTTTTTGAAATTTTTTAAAAATTGATTTTCGCTTCGAGACCCAGTTCTGGAAAGTTTTGAAAATTAAACATTTTGTTGTGAGACCCAACTATCCAATCATTTTTTTTCAACCAATTTTCGAAAAAAAAACATTTTTCGTTTTCTCGTTCCGAGACCCAAATTTTCGGATGTTTCTATTTTTCGTTTCGAGACCCGGAAATTGAAAATCCCGTGTTTTGAATTTTTCGTTTCAAGACCCAACTATTAGATTCATGTTTTCAAAATAATTTTTAAAAATCTTTTTTTTTTTTGCTTCAAGACCAGAATTTTCAAATTTTTCAAATTTTCGCTTCGAGACCCAAAATTTTGGAATTTTCAAAAATTGGGTGTTTTTTTCGTTGTGGGACCAAACTGATCAATAATTTTTTTAATTTTTGAAAACCAATTGAAACAACTTTTTTTTTCGCTTCGAGACCCAAATTTTCAAATTTCTAAATTTCCCCTTCTTCCCTAATTTTTCCCTATTTTTCTCCATTTTTTTTCCAAATTTTTCTCCCTTTCGTTGTGAGACCCACAATTCCAAATTCCCAATTCTCATTTTTTCAAATGTATTTCCAGTTCCTCTAATTATTTTTTCAAGTGCCCTTGACCACTTGAAAAAACCGAAAGAACTTGAGAAAACAGGAAGTTTTCGATGTTTCATAAGAGCATCAGAAGGTCCTTTTTCTTTAGAAAAATATGATTTTTTTCCCCACAAATTTGTTATTTTTCCCAGCTTTTTCTCAAAAATCCTTCAGCCAAACAGGTTCACTAATACTATTATTTACTTCAAGTACGGGTTACGGATTAGGATTATTGGGGCATTATTAGTGAGGGTTTTCCTTTTTTCTAGGTTTATGAGGTCGGGGGTTATTTTTTTATTGAATTCTTGTATCTGTTATTGATTTTTATGAAAACGGAAATTTTTTCTAATTTTTTTGAATTTTTCAAAATTTTTTTTCTGAAAATTGAAAATTTCGCAATTTTTTTAATTTTTCAAAATTTTGCAAAAATCATAACTTGGCTCAAAATCCACTTTTCGAGCTCGTTCTTGGACCAAAATTTAGCTTTTTCACCTGAAATATCACTCAAAAAATTTTGAATCCCTAGGACGGGATTCAGATGAGCCACGTCATCTGGAAGTTGAAAAATCTTCAAAACTTGAAAAAAATCGAAACAAATTTTTTTTCCCAAATTTTCCCAAACAAATTTCATTGTTAGATTTTTGACCTTTATTCAATCTTCTTTTGTAAACTTCTTTATCAATTTATCAGTTTATCACATGATTCTCAAAATTTTTGATTTCTATTGTCAGCAGAAATCATGCTTTTCAGCGTTTCCTATTGTTGAAAAATGTTCAATTGAATGAAAAAAACTGGAAAAAATTCTGTAGCCATTTCGATTCTTTATCAGCTTATCAGAATGATTTCAGAATTTTTTGGAAACAATTTGAAAAAAATTTTTTTTTTCAAAAAAAAATTTTTTTCAAATTTTCCCAACTTTTTTCTCAAAATTGCCCCTGATTATTGATTCTTTGAAACCCGTCCATTTCCTTATCACAATCACCTCATTCCCCCTTATCAGTTGACTAGAAAACCGTTTTGTCTAGTCAAAACCAACTAGACTGAATTTCGACAGGAGTTTCTCTGCAAAATTGACATAAAACCTGAAAAACGTGTTGATAAGCTGATAAAAAGTTTAGTTGATTTGCTTTTTGACATGAAAATTGGCAAAGATCGAAAAACCGCTCAAAATAGTGTTTTGGGTTACTGTAGCTAGAAAATCTGCAATTTGTCGTATGGTGAATGCAGAAAATTGAAGCTACAGTAACCCAAAAAATTTTTTGAACTTTTTCAAGTTGAAAAATCGATATTTTGAGTTACAGTAACCCAAAAAAAAATTATTTTTTTCAAAATTTCAAAAAAAAAAATTTTTTTTTTCAAAATTTCAAATTTCCCACGTATTCCCCACCCTAAATTCCCCTTTTCTCATTCATTTTTTCCCCAATTTCTTATCATTATCACTTCCAGATGAGGTCGCAATTTTCATCGATCGGACTCGCCTATTTCGGCCTCGTCGCCAATTTCTACTATCAGTCGAACGGATTCAATGATCATTTCACACTTTCTTACTCGTTTTGGTAAGAATCTTGGAAAGGAAAAAATCGATAATCAATAATTTAGAAAAATTGGATAAAAAATCGATAAATTGACCAAAAAACTAAATTTTAAAAAATTTGAAAAAAATTGAAAAAAAAATTGAAAAAATTTTTTTTTTAATTTTCTAATTTTTTTTTTAATTTTTTAATTTTTTTTCCAAAAAATAAATAATTTAAAAATTCATATAAAATCATTCTGTGAAATTAAAAATCCTAATTTTCAAAAAAAAATCAATAATCGAAAAAAATGTTTTTTTCAATTTTTGGGAATTTTTTAGAAATTTTTTTTTCACTTTTTTCCAATTTTTCCATTTTTTCCCAAAAAATCAGTACTTTTCCAGGAAAGTGACCCCAATCTTGCTCCTCTCGGCTTTTGCCTATTTCAACGGTGGTGGCCTAGGAAAAGCCGACCGTCAAACCGCGGCCATCGGACTCATTTTCGGAGGAATCGGCGATTTTATCATTGGAATGCGCCATGATGGAATCATTTTGGGCGCTTTTGCTTTTGGAATCGGACACTTGTTTTATTTGGTAAATGTCGTAAGATCTGGTGCAAAGTCCGCAATCACGAAGTACACAAAATTTTACGAAAAATTGCAGAAAAATCCGAAAAAATCCGAGAATTTCAAAAATTCGGATTTTTTTGAAAAATTGTCGTAAGATCCGATGCAAAGTCCGCAAATTTGAAATTTCTTATAAAAACTAAAGAAAATTTTGAAAATTGTCGTAATCTCTGATGTAAATTCTGCAAACACGGAATGCACCAAATCTTATGACAAATTTCAAAAAAAAACCCGGAAAGATCGTAAAGTAAAAGAAAATATTTTTTAAGGAATTGTCGTAAGATCTGGTGTAAAGTCCGCAATCACAGAGCACACACAAACCCAGATTTGACGTAGAATTGCAGAAAACTCAAAAATTTCTAGTATTTGTCGTAAAACATGGTATAAAGTCCGCAAACGTCGAATGCACCAGATCTTACGACAAGTTGAAGAAAAACAGGAAAATTCGCATATTTTGGTTTTTTTTTGAAAATTGTCGTAAGATCTGATGTAAAGTCCGCAAACACCGGTTGCACCAAATCTTACGACATTTCAACGAATTTTTGATTTCTAGCGTTTTTTTCATAAAATTTTCCAAATCCCCCCTATTTTGCAGAGCCTTTTCCGTCACCACGAGACCAAAATCCACAACAAATTCCTATTGGGAATGCTCGTCTGGGGTGTGATCATCGGCCAACTGTGTCTTCTGCCACTGCTCCCCGAGCACAAAGGACCTGTCACTGTGTTCGCGTGCTATTCACTTCTTCTCTCCACATGCACTTTTATCGCCGTTTCACAGTATCTGAATGGATCAAAGACACAGAATCAGGAGGTGAGAAAAAAGGGGGAAAATGAGGGAAATATGAATAAATTTAAAAATGAGGGAAAAATCAGAAAAAAAAACAGGGAAAAATTCAAAAAATTCAAACTTTTTTTTAGAATCCCAAAAAAAATTTACAAGCATTTTTCAAAGTTCCCAAAACGTTCGAAAAATTTTTTCGGTTTTCCGAATTATTTTTAGATTTTTCTAGGCTCTGAAAAAAACAATTTTCTGATTTTTTGAAGATCTGAAATTGTTGAAATAATTTTTTTGAGCTTCCAACTTTTTTTTCTAGAATCTGAATTTCTACTAAAATTCGAAATTTATTCCCAACTTTTTGAAGTATGCCAATTTTTCTTTAAAAAAAATTTTCAAGTCAAATAAAAATTTCTGAACTTCCAGAATTGTTTCCAAATTTTTCGAGGCTCTAGAAATAATTTTCTGATTTTTTGAAGTTCCAAAAAAAATTATGAAGATCAGAAATTGTTGTAATAATTTTTTTAAAGCTTCCAAAAAATCGGCCCTAATTTTTCAGAGTCCAAAATTTTTTTGCCGATTTTTCTAGAACTTCAAAAAAAATTTCTGATTTTTCTAGGATCCTAAATAATGTTTTTTGAGATTTTTGAATTTTTAAAAAATTTATTCAAGTTAAAAAAAAATTTTCCAATTTTTCTTAATTTTTTAGAAAACTTACAGATTTTTTTGGGGTCCTAAATATATATTTTTTTTCAATTTCAAATAAAAAAAATTTCTGATTTTTTCGCAGATTTTCAAAATGTTTTTCAAGATATTTTTCAATTTCCCTTTTTTTTCCAAAACTCAATAATCTCTTCCACAATTCAGGGTCTTCTATACCGTGCGATTGGCTTCATCCTGTTCTACATCTCCGACTCCGTCCTTATCATGTCTCATACCGGAGTCTGGAAACTCGCTCCATCGCTAATCGTCCTCACCACCTACTACACTGCCCAGTACTTTATCCTCTACGGAAATGCAATGGCTGCTGTTAAAAATGTGAAGAAGGCGGCGAAAGTTAACTGATAACTGATAAGAGATCCCCATTGATAATGATGTAAATATGAAAATCGCAAAAAAACTCTTTGATTTTTTCTCTTTTGACCTTATTTATTGTCGATTGAGCGAGCTTTACTTGGAAAAAACATTTGAATGGAAATAAATATTTTTATTGAGCAAAAAAAAAGAATTTTCCATTGATTTTTGAGATGAGTAAATGTTATGAAAATCGTTGTGATTATCTGGAATTTTTCGAAAATTTTTTTAAAAATTGGAAAAAAATGAAAAAAAAATGAACAAAATTTTTTTACTGATAAAAAATGAAATCAATTTTTCTAGAATTCAAAAAAAATGCAGATTTTTTAAAATGGTTTTTGAAATTTTTTTACGTTCTAGAAATATTTTTTTAATCTTAAAAAATCTAAAAAAAAATTTCAAGATTTTTAAAACCCAAAAAACAAAATTTTTGACTCATAAAAAATTATGAACAATTTTTCTAGAATTCTGAAAAAAAATTTCTGAATTTCGAAATTGGTTTTTGAAATTTTTTACGGTAGTGAAAAAAATTTTCAAAAAAATTTGAAAATCGAAATTTTTTTTCAAATTTTTTAAATCCCAAAAATTTTTTCGATGGGTCTCGCCACGAAAACGATTCCCGGCTCAATAATGGCTTCTGGACTAAGTTTTGACACTTTTTCTGAAAAAAATGGGCGAAATTTCGTAAATTCAGTCATTTTCCACCGATTTTCAGGTAAAAACATGTCATTTTGACTATTTTGGCGCCTTTTTCCAAAAAATCGATAAAAACCGCTAGAATTTGATAAGAATTGATTGAAAACACGTTTTCTTATCTATTTTCACCATAAAAAGTGACAAAATTCGGTCCAGAAGCCGTATTTCCCATTTTCGTGGCAAGACCCACCGGGTGACTGCTCAAACATCCCCTTTATCACCAACTGATAACTTTATCACCTTATCACCTTCCAGATGCTCTCCCCTGCCCAATGTCTCGCCATCTACGGCGGTTCCACATTCCTTGCCTACATAGAAACTTCTGGATTCGAAAAAAGTCATCATGTTCTGCTGAGCTTCCCGTTGATCGTGCTGACAGTGCTGACATTGGCAACGACTATGAATCCAAAGTGAGAAATCTCATGGATTCCGAATCCCCAATTCCTTTTCCAGAACCCGTTTCGCAACAGCAATGTCATTCTTGACATCAGCCGTCGCCACGTATTTTCAGTCCGTAAATCGTACCGGACCGGCTTCTGCGATATTCTATACAGTGTCAAATGCACTTTATTATCTGTCATACAGGTTG
The DNA here is from genome assembly GCA_900536315.3 of Caenorhabditis becei. Lineage (NCBI taxonomy): Eukaryota > Metazoa > Nematoda > Chromadorea > Rhabditida > Rhabditidae > Caenorhabditis > Caenorhabditis becei. The sequence continues at coordinate 101,296 of LR539131.1, forward strand.
GTAGAGCTATCTAGGTCAGACTACAGTAATCTAGGTCAAACTACTGTAATCTAGGCTAAGATACAGTAATCTAGGTCAAGTTACAGTAATCTAGGTCAAGCTACCGTAATCTTCCAGAGACATCATCTCGAAAGTCTCCTCACCCATCATCTCCCTGGCTGTCTTCCTCTCCTTCGGCCAATTCTTCTACCTTCTCCAGGATCTTCTCGTTGCCATTCCTTATCTGGCCACTATTCTGACAATCCTTTTAGCATCCCATGTCGTCATTTTGGCCACCTCGGCAAGCATCTGTCAGAACGGACAACACGGAGATTTTGATGCGAGACAGGTACGGTTTCCTATTTTTCACCGATTTTTTTCGTGGTTTCAAAAAATTTTTCAGTAATTTTGTTTAATTGAAAATATGTTTTCAGGGTCTTTATCTAACAGAAAAAAATTTATTTCAATATCGAAAAAATATTTTTGTGTGTTTACTAGGTCATTGAGATTGAGAGACTGTAGCTTGGCCTAGATTACCAATTTTTCACCGATTTTTTTCGCAGTTTCAAAAAATTGTTCAGTAGTTTTGTTCAACTGCAAATATGTTTTTGGGGTCTTTTTCTAACACAAAAAATTTAATTTAAAAATTTAAAAAATCTCTTTCGGTGCTTACTATCATTTCAAAAATTTCCGAGCTTCTGAAGGATTACAGTAGTAATGGTCTATGCTTGACTGTGAGTAAACCTTTTCAGACATTTTTTCTGGCTTTTAAATAAATTTTTTACAATAGATGAAGGTTTTGGTATCAATTTTGTAGTTGAAAAGCATAGCTGAGAAATTTTTTTAAGATGCGAAAAAAATCAGTGAAAAATGACATGACCTAGATTACCGTAGCTTGACCTGGATTACTGTACCTTGACCTAGATTTCCTCAATTATCAATTTTCCAGGCCTCACTGGTCCGTCTGCTCGGAGCCATTCTCTCATGGCTCAGCACCTTGCTCCTCATCTACAATTCCTTCCAAACTCACACCAAAATGCTCCATTCCGTCTCCAGAATCCTGTTTTATCTCGGCAATTCCATGCTTTTCATCTCAAATGAAAGAGCTTTTTAATTTTATTTTTTTGTGATTTTTTTTCACTTTTTCTGAAAATTTTCCAGCTTGCCATATCTATACAGTGTATTTTTTGAGAAAAAAATTTGAAAAATTTATATTTTTCCAAAAAAAAAATTTTTTTTTCGAAATTTTTCTCAAAATTTTCCTTGGTATTTCTGAGCTTTTTTGTAATAATTATTGTAATAAATCAATTCAAAAAATCAATAAAAATGATCAAAAAAATTTATTTTGAAGTTTTACAAAAAATCAATAAGTTAACGAACAGTGATTCTCTTCTCAACGAAATCCGACAATGTCTGACCGATATTGATAAAGAATCCACTGAAAAAATCAATCGATAATTCGGAATTATCGATTTTTCAACCTACCCGACAGAATTGGTTACTGTACCAAAGAAAAGTTTGATGGACTCGAAGAAAGTCGCCCAGAAGCCCTTTTTGACAGCAGCTGGAGCAGCGGTGGAGGTGCTAAAAATCTTACTATTACTAATTGACAAAGTCTGTCTGTGTGTGTGTGAGTTTGTCGGTCGCACGACTTTTCTCAGCAACTACTCGACCATTTTCGTCGTTCTTTCGCAGAGCAGTCAGGAATTATCCTCTCACAGTGCACGAGAATTTTATAAGGGATCCTTATTCTGTGAATAGGTCAGGAACGCAAACTATGCATTTTAGGCCCTTTTCCCGATGTTCATTTCTAAAAACGCCAATGTCGGCCACGTTCAATTTTGAATTTCGCGCTTTTCAACGTGAGGGAACGGAGCCGACGGCGACGGTTCGCACCGCCGAAGGCGGAAAACCAGGCAGAGGAGACGGCGTGAGCCGTCGCCGACTGCCTGGTCGATAATTAATCAATAATCAATAATCATCAAACCTGGTAACATTTCCCCCAACAATCACTTCAACATCAGCATGAATCGGAGCAACTGGAACTGGCACTACATCATTGGCACTGAAAAATCAATAAACCGATTTTTTCCGATTTTTTTCATCATTTCAAAAATTTTTTCAGTGGTTTTGCTCAATTACAAAATTGATATTAAACCCTTTATCTACCAGAAAAAATTTATTTTGAAAAGGAAAAAATTTTCTGGAAAGTTTTCTATACAGTCAAACATATACCATAACTACAGTAACCCTAGGAACTTTTTGAATTGATAGAAAACACCGAAACCAATTTTTTTCTACTTCCAAATAAATTTTTTCTGATAGATAAAGGTTTTAAAAACATATTTGCAGTTGAACAAAATTGCTGAAAAATTATTTGAAATGGCGAAAAAAATCGTCGAAAAATACATAGGGGAATACCTACAGTAACCTCATTGACCAAGTGATCTAGATCAAACTACAGTAATCTAGGTCAAGTTACAGTAAGCTACAGTAATCCCCCCCCCCCAACTCACACTGGCACGCGAACTGGGAAAAATGGCACTGGGACGATCTCATTGGCGCTGAAAATTCACACTACATAATTTCAGAATTCCACTCGGTCTCGACTCACACTGGCGCCTCTCCCGATCCCAAAATCATGCCCTGTGGCTCCTGAACATCTTGTTTCACTGGGGCTTGAACTACAGTAGGAATCTCATGGGCCGCCACGTTTTTCATCAGATTAGCTACGACACTAGAGACGGCGGCTCCGACTACGGTAGCTGCGATGTCTCTTTTGGGTCTGGAAATTAGGAAATGGGGTTACTGTACCTTGACATAGATTACTGTAGTTTGACCTAGATTACTGTAGCTTGACCTAGATTACTGTAGTTTGACCTAGATTACTGTACCTTGACCTAGATTACTGTACATTGACCTAGATTACTGTAGCTTGACCTAGATTACTGTAGCTTGACCTAGATTACTGTAGCTTGACCTAGATTTCTGCATCTTACCCTAGATCACTGTAGTTTGACCTAGATTACTGTACCCACCTCAAAGCCTTCTCTGCCTTCTTTTGTGCTGCAATTTGCTCTCTGTAGAACCTGAAAAATCAATAATTGATTTTCTAGACCTACAGTAAGAAAGTCTTTACTTGATGACCTCCTCGCGGTCCTTTTTCGATCCGGTTTGGAATTTTCTGAAAATTGAAATTTTTAGGGTTACTGTGGGTTACGGTACTTGTGAAGGGCGGCAAAGTCAATTTTTGGGGCCTTTGGATCGGTCTTCAAGGCCTTCAGAAGGGTGTCATGTTGAATTACGTCCTTGAGGGATCTGAAAAAAGTTACTGTAGTTTGACCCGGATTTTTCCACCTACCTCAGGAGGGTGTCATGTTGAGCAATATCCTTGATTTTCAGGTCTCTGAAAAGTCAAGAGTTACTGTAGTTAGGCCAACTTTTGATAGAGGATTACTGTACCTACCTCAAAAGAGTGTCATGCTGGACGTTATCCTTAGTTTTCAAGTTCCTGAAAGGAATGTATGAATTACAGTAACCCATGGATTGTAGCTTGACCTACTTACCTCAGGAGAGTGTCATGTTGAACAGCATTTCCAGGAGTCTTGAGGGACCTGAAAAGTCAAGGGTTACTGTAGTTTGACCTAATTTTGATACAGCCTGGGTTACTGTACTTACTTGAGAAGGGTGTCTTGTTGAACAACGTCCTTGGTTTTCAAGTTCCTGAAAGAAATGTATGCATTACAGTAACCTGAGGATTACTGTAGCTTCCCCTACTTACTTCAAAAGTGTGTCATGTTGAACGACATCCTTAAGGGATCTGCGAAAGGTTACTGTACCAGGGTTACTTTACTTTGACCTACCTCAAAAGCGTGTCATGCTGGGCAACATCCTTGATTTTCAAGTCTCTGAAAGAAATAGGTCAGTTACAGTAAGGCTAGGATTACTGTACTTACTTCAAAAGTGTGTCATGTTGAACAGCATTGAGAGATCTGAAATAGGTTACTGTATTTTGGGTTACTGTACTTTGACCCACTTCAGAAGTGTGTCGTGTTGAACGTTGTCCTTGGTTTTCAAGTTCCTGTAACAAAATTTGGTCAGGTACAGTAACCCGTGGATTACTGTAGTTTGACCTACTTACCTCAAAAGTGTATCATGCTGGACGTTATCCTTGGTTTTCAAATTCCTGGAAAAAAATGATATCAGTTACAGTAACCCAGAGGATTACTATAGCGACCTGCTTACCTCAGGAGGGTGTCATGTTGAACAGCATTTTTTGGGGTCTTGAGGGACCTGAAAATTCAAAGGTTACTGTAGGTTGACCTACTTTGATAGAGATTGGGTTACTGTACTTACTTGAGAAGTGTATCATGCTGAACCACGTCTTTGAGGGATCTGAAAAGGATTACTGTAGTTTGACCTAGATTACTGTATTTTCAATTCCATTTCTATTTTTCAGAATTACTGTAGGTTACTGTACCTCAACAAAGTGTCCTGTTGTTGGATAGCTCTCTTATCACCGTTATTCAGGGATCTGAAGGATTTTTTCCGTTTTTTGGGATTTCTAGGATTACTGTATTTACCGGAGCAAAGTGTCAGCTTGTGAAATTTGGATTACTGTAGCTAGAATTAGCAGGTTTTTGAGCATTTTTGAAGGGAATTTAATGGAAACTGATTTTTTGATGGGATGGGGGTGGTATTTATGTGGAAAATGTGATCATTGATCTGGTGATTAGAATTGCTAATTATTCAAAAAAGCTTTTCAAAATTGATTGATTGATAACGAAAAACAAGAATAGAGTGTAGTTTAGTGAACTGGTACAGTAATCTAGATCAAGCTACAGTAATCTAGGTCAAGATACAGTAATCTAGATCAAGCTACAGTAATCTAGGTCAAGATACAGTAATCTAGGTCAAGTTACAGTAATCTAGGTCAAGATACAGTAATCTAGGTCAAGCTACAGTAATCTAGGTCAAGCTACAGTAATCTAGCATACACTTTTTGTTATTTTTTTGCTCTTCAACAATGAAAAAGGAAAACAAATTTGAATTCCCGCCGAAAATTAAATTTGTTCGGCACGACGCGAAAAAGCGGAAACTTCTCTCGTCCTGCCTCCACATTATCGTCTATTCTCTGTTGGGAATTCTTCGCGAAAAAAAAAATTTTTTTTGCACATGTTATTTTGAGATATTTCATGTTTACAAAGGCGATGAAAGTTTCTTTTCTTTTTTTTTGAAAAAAATTGTTTTCTTCATTTTTTTTGATGTTTTTTTTTCAAAAATGCAAATTTTTCACAATTTTTGACCACCTAGATAACCCGAAAACTCTGCTTATCATCTCCGTAATATCTTTTATCTTTTCTTTCTCGTTTATTCAAATTTCATCCCCCTTGGGACCCCAAATGGCCCAGTTTTATGGGTGTCTAAATGAAGGAAAAGGGCATCAAACATTGTGTTTCAATTCCATTTTGGGCCCCCCCTTCATTTGCATATTAGATGGATGGGTTCGCAATGGACCAACAGAATTTCCAATTTTGTCTAGACTCAACTTTGAAAGTTGGTCGGAATTGACTTTTTCGAGAAATTTCAAGGAAAATGTTTTTTTCAAAAATGTCAAAAATTGTTCATTTGATGAAAAATCGATTTCAGCTCACAGTAGACCGATTTTTATTGTTCTTGGACCAAAATTTTGCAAAATTTTCAAAACCATTTCTTATTTTTTTATTTTCAAAAATCACATCAAAATAAAAAATTTCAGCATGTTTTTCAAAAAAAAAATTTTTGAAAACTCGATTTCTGTTCAAAATTGATAAATTTTTATGGTTCTTGGACTAAAATTTTTCTGATATTTCAAAACCATCGTTGATTTTTCTATTTTTAGAAATCCCAGCCAAACAAAAAATTTCAGCATAATTTTCAAAAAATAATTATTTTTTTGAAAAATTGATTTCACCTCAAAATTGGCCGATTTTTATTGTTCTTGAACTGAAATTTTTCGAAAATTTCCAAACCAATTTTATTTATTTATTTTTCAAAATCCCAGCAACACAAAAAATTTCGGCATCTTTTTCAAAAAAAAACAGTTTTTTATTTTTAAATTGAAAAACAGCTCAAAATTGATAAATTTTTCTCATCAATTTTCTTAAAAATTAAAACTGATTTTTTGAAATTCGAAAATCTAGAGTCAAAAAAAATTTCAAGTCATTTTTCCAAAAAATGTATTCAATTTTTTTAGGTTAAAATTTTTTTCTTGAATTTTTGAAAGCTTTTTTGAACTCCCGTGAAATTTTAATCCAATAGTTCTCTTTGGCCATTTTCCTAAATTTCTCTCTTTTTTCCATTAGGATCCCACTCCAAAACCCCGAAAATGTCATAATCTTGCTCCTGAATGACCTCCTAATGACCCTTTGCACAAATCTCCATTGTGGTCTCGGGTGGAAGTGAAAAAAGACGAATTGGTGTCAGAAGAAGGGCGTATTTTGTGAAATGGGGAGGAGAGGCGCGAAAGCGGATTAGTGTACTACTCTACTCTTCCCCCATTTCCACTCCATTCTACCACTTTTCACGTTTTTCTACTTTTGTTAGCCTTTTGTAGAAGTCTCAAGGGTAAATAAAATTTCAGAAAAAATTTAGATGATGGATTTTGAAAATCCCAATAAAATCAGAATAGAAAAAAATGTATGATGAAAATTTTTTTTTTAATGAAAAATTTTTTTTTTCAAAATCGGTGGATTTTGCTCGTTCTTGGACTAAAATGTTTGGAAATTGAAAAAAGTTACTGATAAAATTACAGATCCTGAAAAAAAGTAATAGAACATTTTTTATGATGAAAACACCAAACCTTATCTTATTTTTCCTTCAAAAACTCCCCTAAATTTCTCATGAATTCCAAAAAGAAATTTGAAAAATCACTGAACTATGAATTTCCATCGTGGAAATTGTTCTCCCGGCCGGACACCCCATTCTCGGACACATGAATAATAGTGGGGACCACCGGAGAGTAAGGGACCACTGGGCAAAGAGAGGGACAACGACGGCACACGGACGCCAAAAATAACAAGACGAACCTCCAAGGTTCCCCCTTTTTCGGCTTTTTTGGGTTGTATCTTTTTGATATTATGATTGAAAAATGTGCGTAAAGTGAGAATATCATTTTTTAAAAAGCTGAAAAGTTTTAGTCCAAGAACGATAAAAATCCATCAATTGGGAAGCTTGATTGAAATTTGACTTTTCTGATTCTCTTTTTTTTCTGATTCTGATAAATTCTAAAAATAAAATTTCTATTTTTTTAGTATTCTAACAATATAAAAAACTAATTTTTTCAAAATTTCCAAAATTTTAGTCCAGGAACGGTGAAAATTGGTTAATTTTAACGGATTCTGAATTCAGAAGATTTTGAAAAATGCTAGAATTTTGTCTGACAAACGCAACAATTTTTTGATTTAATTTTTTAAAGATTTGCAAGTTTTTAGTCCAAGGACGGTAAAAATTCGTAAATTAGAAGCCGAGATACAAAAATTTGATGAAATTAAAAACCGTACTGTGCATTTCGCAACTCTAATCTCTAGTGTCTTATCCCATCCAAAAACTTCTCCGAACACTATTTTTTCCATGTTTTCCCATTATCCAAACACTGATCCGAACACAATTTCGCTTCCGGCAAAACGCCTCTCGAATGTGTACATTTATCCCGCAATTTCAACCATTTTGTTTGTTTTTCCACGCTCATAGACACCGAATGTCTTGTGATTGTTTCGGTTTTTTTGATGATTGATTTATTGATAAAAAATGGGTTTAAAACAAAAAGATTTCCATTCTAGAATTTTCATAAAAACCCATTAGAGGAAAAAGAAATTTGAGAAGGTTGTTCCGTTATAATTGGCACTGTTTCATATTGACACCTCGGTTGACTGGTTTTGGGGTTATTTCGACACGGTTTTCAAGGTTTTTATTATGTTCCATATTGACAGCATGTCAGGGGTAAAAAATGAGATTTGGGGAAATTTTTTGATGAAAATTTGAAAAAAAAATTTTTTTAATATTTTTTCAATGTTCAGGTTGAAATTTATTGTAAATTTTTTCAAAGTTATCAAAACTTTATGATTATTTTTTTTTTTTTTTAATTTCAAAACTTTTAGTCCAAGAACGGTAAAAATCCATTCATTACGAGCCAAGAAAAAATTTGTAACCATTACAAAAAATTTCGAAAAAAATTTTTTTTTCTTTTTTTTTTCAAATTTTCCCCTAATTTTCCTAAATTTTCTCTACCATTTCCCCAAACTTTCTCCACCATTTTCCGCTCCAAAATAAGCCCAAATTTGAGTTTTCGCCCCCAATTCTGATGATTGAAGCCAATTTGTCTGTTTTCCCTTTTCCGGCGCAGAAGAATTTTTGCGGAAGGCTCTATTGTTCTTTTTTCGTTTGGTTTTTGTTTTTTTTTTACGAAAAAATTGAGGAAAATTGAGAAAATATATATAATAGGAAATAGGAATTGAAAATTTAGTAAGCTTCAGAAAAAAATCCAAAAAAGGTTCGGAATTCCACAAATATTGAAAAAAAAACTAGAGAAAATCAAATTTTTTATACTTTTCCAATAAAAATTGTTGCAAAAATGACTTTTTTTCAAATTCCAAAACTTTTAGTCCAAGAACGGTAAAAATCCATCGATTCCGAAAGGAGATAAAAAATTTTCAGCTCCAGAATCCCTGAAAAATCAATAATTCCTAATATTGCCTACTGTAACTTCATAGTATTCCATAGCAAACATAGTTTCGATCTTCTCCTATTTACACATAATTCAACATTGTCTGCGTCTCCGCCCCTTTCATACACTATTTCTTTCCCATTTTTGGGGCCTGCCGACAGCCCCATGTATTTACATTTCCTCCTCTTCTTCTCCTTTTCATCTTTCACATCCTCCCCCCTTTTTTGCTTTTTTGGAATTTTTCTTTTTTTTTCAGAGCATAAGGCTCTAAAATTTCAAGAACTTCGAATTTTAGCTATGGGAACCTTTCCAACAGTTTTTATATTTCTGCATTGCTTGGTTACAGTAATTTCTGGGATTGAGGTGAGATTTTTTTTGGAAAAAAAAAATACTTTAATTTTTTTGAAATTAAAAAAAAAGTCTTCAGGTACTCTAGAAAATTCTAAAAATTTTCCAGAAATTCTAAAAAATTCAGAAAATTTTTCTGAAATTCTGGGAATTTCTAGATTTCTCTCTGATGTTGTACAAAATTCCAAAATAAAAATTTCCGAATTTTTTCGAGATTTTCTGAATTTTTTTGACCTCTGAATGAGCTAGAATTATTACGGAAACCCTAAAAAATTCTAACAAATTTTTAAAAAATCACAGAAATTTTTTTTGGAAGCTCAATGAGTCCTAAAACTTTTTTCAGTGACGCTAGAAAACAACTGAAGTGAACTTTCTGAAAAAAAAATTCCAGACCTCCTCATTCTGTGAAGACTACATCAGATGTATGGAACAACTTGAAATCAAACAACATGAATGTCTAGCCCTTGATAAAAATGTTCGGTAAGTCCCAAGAATTACTGTAAATCCATAATTATTGATTTTCCCGCAGACTCCGAAGTTCCGACTCTTGTAGTCGTCAAAAATGGGATAAGAAGCTGGAATTGAATGCTCTTCACATGAGAAGAGCCGAAGTGGCGAGGGATTGTGTTCAGAAGAACCATTTGGATTCAGAATTGGCAGAATCTACATTGGATGAAGATCTCAGGAAGCAATGCCAGTCAATTCATGACAAATTCCGATTCGCGAAGAACTTCTCAACGGAATCGACGACTTCTTTGTCTGTGAGCCGGAAGAAACGGGCGGCGAAGAGGAATAAGAGGGAAGCAAGGAAGAACTCGAATAGTAGGGCAACGGAGTGCAGGAATGCTGCGAAGTTGTGGCATAAACAGTGTTCAGCGCTGGCGAAATGCTGTCCACTGGCTGAGGAGTGAGTTTTGAAAAAAAAAATAGAAAAATTGCGAAAAATTGGTAAAGTTCATCGATTTTTTTCGCATCTTAAAAATTTTTTCAGCAATTTTGTTAAACTGCAAATTTACTTTTGAAACCTTCATCTATTGTATTATCGTTGCATCCAAAAGTTGCCGCTCGCATTCAAAATTTCAAATTGGCGCGCACGATATCTCGCAGCGAAAACTACAGTAAGACGTGCATTTTTCAGTGTTTTTCAGCTATTTTTGAGTAAATTGATGTCAGAAAAAGCGAGAAATGCAATAAGTCGTTCACAGACGGTCGGAAAAATTCAAAAATAGCCTAATAACTAGGGACGGCAAAATGAGGGGGCGTGGCCATTCATTTCTTCTGCTCATGGCCATTTGGCATTCTAGGGACCCTGTAGCCTATCATGTACCACCTAAACCATTGAACTAAATATGCACGCATACGTATTCGACCCTCCTCTATCGACCTATCATCTCAGAACGACCTAAAAAGCCCTCGTTTTCGTAAACGGAGCGAAAAACGAAAATGAATTTCAGAAAAAAAACAGAATCAGGTCACTAGGTGTAGGCACACCAAGTTTTAAAACGGCTATGGATAGTCCTGACTATGCTGAGCAACATTTTACCGTGGAGTTTCAAATCGTTGCATTCCCATGACCTGATTTTCTCACTTCGACTTCGGTGCCAATTTATGAAAAAACTACAGCGACGACCCCCTTTTTTTATTTTGCGGTTAGCTTGCACAATTCCTCAAGAGCCCCAGAAAAAATTTTCAGACCTCTAGGGCACCGGGAAGTATTTTAATTACCAATTAAACCAGTCATCACTCCATGAAAAATCACGTTTTTTGATGTTTTTGGGTCATTACAAGACAGGCACGCGGAATTTGACAAAGCAGTCGGATTCTCCACAAAATTTGCCACAAGAAAGCTAATTGGAAGAAAATGATCTGTGCATTCCCATGACCCCAAATTTTGAGTTTACTGAAAGTTTTAGGCCTTTTTGAGCCGTTTTCCCTCCAAAAATCGAGAAATTTTCACGTTTTTTGTGCCCTAGATCTCACGTAAGCAAGAAAATCAAGCTTTTTTAAAGACCACGCCCCCTTTTTTCGGCAGAAAAACAGTAAAAATCAGAGGCCTTCGGGTGCCAATAACTTGAGATTGGCCGGAAATTTTCCGGAAAAAAATTAGGACGTGTCTTCTACAATGGTTTAGAAGAGGTTCACATAGTTAGTTAGTCAAAGTTTTGAGTTTTGTAAATCACGTTGCGGTCCCTACTAATAACACTGAAAAATGCAAATCTTACTGTAGTTTTCGCTGCGAGATATCGTGCGCGCCAATTTGAAATTTTGAATGTGAGCGGCAACTTTTGGATGCAACGATAATAAAAAATTTATTTGAAAGCACAAAAAATTTTCTGAAAAGTTTTCTATTGAGTCACATGCAGACCGTAGCTACAGTAACCTCACAGAAGCAAATTCATTTTCATCGATTTTTTTCGCATTCTCAAAAATTTTTTCAGTGATTTTGTTAAACTGCAAAATTGATTTTTAGTTCTTTATCTATTGTAAAAAATTTATTTAAAAACCGAAAAAAATGTCTGAAAAGTTTTCTGTAGTGTCAAACATACACCGTAACTACAGTAATCCAATGGAAGCTTGAAACTTTTTGAATCGATAGAAAACACCCAAGAAGATTTTTTTCAACTTTGAAATAAATTTTTTATGTTAGATAAAAATGTCAAAAACACTTTTTTAATTGACCAGAATTTCTGAAAAATTTTTTGAAAGGGCGAAAAAAATCGTCAAAAAATACATAAAAATTGGGTGAGCTATGATAACTACAGTAACCTCAATGAACTAGTAAACAGTCGAACATGATTTTTTCAATTTTGAAATAAATTTTTTGTGTTAGATAAAGCTGTCAAAATCATATTTGTAGTTGAGCAGAACTACTGAAAATTTTTTTGAAAAGGCGAAAAAAATCGTTGAAAAATAAGGACTTTTACGTTGATACCTACAGTAATCTCAATGGTCTACAGTTATCTAGGTCAAGCTAAAAAATCTAAAAATCAATAAAAATCAATAATTTTGTTATTTCCAGCTGCAAACAATCCACCACTGAAATAATGGATCAAATCTACGAGGGCCGTCATAAACTTCACGACATGCATGTGAATAATTGCATCTGAACATGAATACTGATTTTATTGATTGATTTTTTCTCTATTTTCCAACTAGATATTTTTGTGCCAAATCTCTGAAAAATATCGGTTTTTCTCTCTTTTTTACTTCTCAATTGCTTCAATTTTTCATTTTTTCAATTTATTTTGAAAAATCATAAATTTTTATCATTAAAAAAAATTTTTTTTATTGATTTTTAAAAATTTTTTTCACGTGAACTTTCCGAAAATACGTAAATTATGAAAATGTGGAATTTTTGAAAATTATTTCAATTTCCGTTATAAAATGGTTAGAACTCCTCCGAAAGCGTTCAAGCCAGCGTCAGACGCTCAAAAAGTGAGCATTTTTGAAATTTAAAATTTTTCAAAAAATCTGGAATTTTTTACAGTAATCTAGGTTACGGTAGTAGATTTTTAAGCTACAGTAATCCTGAAAAAATTTTGAAAAAAATTTAAAAAAATTTTTTTTTTTTGAAAAATTGAAAATTTCGGATTTTCGCTTCGAGACCCAAATTTTTGGAATTTTCAGGCAAAAGTTATCGCCTGGTTGAACACTGTAGTGGATCGTCTCAAGAACTGGACACCGGCACAATGTCAGAAATTATTCACGGAAAAAGAGCTGATCGAGTTGTGCTACCGGGCCAGAGACATGTTCTGGAAGAAGAAAATCAAGTTGGAAGTGGGTTTTTGAAAAAATTGATTTGGCGGGAGTTCAAATTTGGCTTTGACAAATTTGAAATTTGAACTTTTCATTTTGGCGGGAATTCAAAAATTCAAATTTTCAAATTTCCAACCTTTCAGCTGGAAGCTCCCATCAAAATCTGCGGTGATATTCACGGACAATACGAGGATTTGTTGGCTCTTTTCGAGTTGAATGGATGGCCTCCCGAGAGCAAGTTGGTATTGATTTTTTGTGAAAAAGTTGAATTTTGGTTCAAGAACGGGAAAAATTGGGGGATTTTGAAGGAAAAATGAAAAAAATTGGACTTTTTTTTCAAAATTTTTTTTCTGATTTTTGAAATTTTTTAATTTGAAACTGTCATTTTTTTGCATAATTTTGTGGAATTTTATTAGAAAAAAAATCTAATAATTTTGAAATCTTGAAAAAAAAATCTTTGAAAAAAGTTGAAAAAAATTGAAAAAAAAAATTTTTTTTTCAAAATTTTCGAAAATTTCAGCTAGAGGAGAATTATTGCTGGAAGTGATATCCTTCTCATTTTTTCTCAAATTTCAAATTATTTCGTCCAAGAACGGTAAAAATCCATCAATTTTGAGAAAATTTAGCTTCCAAGTCAACTTTTTCTCCGACGCGCTGCGGCCGCGTGGCGGTTGCAAAACAGAAGTTATTAAAACAATAATTTTTCCAATTTTTTCTCAATTTGCAATCTTTTGGTCCAAGAACGGGAAAAATCCGTTCAATAACCGCTAAGATAGAATTTACGCTTCCTAAAAGCAGCTCTCCGTCTGGCGCGTCGCGGCTGCGTCGCGGTCCCCCCGATTCCTCCAACTTTTCCAGGTACGTGTTCCTCGGTGACTACGTGGACCGTGGTCCGTTCTCCGTCGAAGTCATCACTTTGCTGTTCGCCTTCACCCTAGTCCATCCCACAAAAGTGTTCCTTCTCCGTGGAAACCACGAGTCCCGTCCTGTCAACATGCAGTACGGATTCTATCTGGAATGCCGAAAGAGATACTCTGCCCAGTTGTACGATGCATTCCAATTCGCATTTTACTGTATGCCATTCGTCGGAGTCATCAGCAAGAAGATTATTTGTATGCACGGAGGCATCTCGCAGGATTTGACCGATTTGGAGTGGGTTTGAGAGAGAAAAACTGTCTAGGTTCAGATTTTTCTGGCTGTAATTTTATGGAAATCAGTGAAAATAATATTGGATCTGGAATCAACATTTTCAAATTGGCGCTCAAGATATCTCGCAGCGAAAACTACAGTAAGATTTGAAAATCACTGAAAATGCAAATATTACTGTAATTTTCGCTGGATGCGCGCCAACTTGAAATTTTGAGTGCAAACTCGATCTTTTCAGTAATTTCAATGGAGTTTGAGCCAGAAAAATCTAGAAAAACGGCAAAGACAGAAATTTGCTGCAAAATAGGTTTTTTGACAGGGAACTGTTTCTAAACATGTTTCCTAAATACACATTTGTCCTAAAACATGTTCCAGAACATAATTTTGTTCTGAGACATGCTACAAGACAAACATCTGTTTCAAAACATGTTTTTTTCACTTTGAAACAAACTTTCACATGTTCCCGGTCGAAAATTTGTTTTCACACTTGTTTTTTCTACAGAAACGGACAAAAATTTGTTCTAAAACATGTTTCCAGACAAATTTTTTGTTTCAAAACATGTTTTTTCTTCAGAACCGGAAAAAATCTGTTCGGAAACATGTTTCCAAACTAAATTTCGCAAAAAACATGTTTCTGAACATATTATCGTCCCAGAACTCGTTCCAAAACATGTTATGCGCTCAGAATTTGTTCTAGAACTTGTTTTTTGACAGAAAACGGTTCTGAAACATGTTTCGAGACGAACATTTGTTTCAAAACATGTTTTATAAACAAATTTTCGTCCCAAAACATGTTCTACTTCCAGAAGCCTGAACCAAGTGCGTCGTCCGTGTGACATCCCCGACATTGGTGTCATTGCCGATCTGACATGGGCGGATCCGTCGAACGACGTCTCGGAATACGGAGATTCTGTCCGTGGTGCCGGCAGTGTCTTCGGTCCGGAAGCTGTTCGCAAGTTTTTGAGCATGCACAAGTTGGAGTTGATTGTCAGGGCTCATCAGGTAAAGAAATTGTTTTTGATTTTATTGATTTTCCAAAAAATTTTGAAATTCGATCAAATTTGGCTGATTTTCATTGAAAACCAGAAATTTCTTTTTTTTTATTGTTAATTTTTCTTATTTTCCCACAGTTTATCCTCATTTTTGAGTCTTCCAGCTATTTTTAGCTCTTTCCGGGATACTGTACCTTGAGAAGTACGCAATCACCATTCAATGCACCATAGCTCACGACAATTGGCAGAAAAATGGGTTTTCTTTGGTTTTTTGAGGAAAATTGGATATTTTTGATGGCCTGGTTTCAAATTTTTGTGTCAAAAACTTTTTGAATGGATAGTTTTCGAGTTAAAGCGATGGGAGTCTCAAAATTTTGAAAAAATGACATTTTTAGGCGAATTTTAGTTGTGAAACATGTTTTGCAGGTTGTAATGGACGGCTACGAGTTCTTCGCTGATCGCCAACTCGTCACTGTCTTCTCGGCTCCATATTACTGTGGAATGATGGATAATGCGGCGGCGTGTTTGAGTGTTGACGCGGATTTGGTGGGGGGAATTTGAAAAATTGAGAAAGAGAGGATATTGAAAAAAAAATTTACAGAATTTTTGAAATTAGATTTGGAAAAAAAATAAAAAAATGAATTTTTTCAAAAAAAAACGCTTCAAAATTAATAAATTCAAAAAAATTGTATCAAAAACAAAAATTGGAATTTTTTGAAATTTTTCAAAAAATTTTTTTTTGATTTTTTGAATTTTCAAAAAATTTCAGGTTCAAATTTTTTTTTTTGAATTTTTCAAAATGAAGTTTCAAAATTTTCAAAATTTATTTGTTTTTTTGGAATTTCAATTCTTCCAAAAAAAAAATTCAAAAAAATTTTTTGTTCCAAAATCAAAAATTGGAATTTTTGGAAAAATTGTTGTAACTTTTTGATTTTTAGAATATTTTAAAATGTAATTTCAAACGTTTTTCTTTTGAAATTTCAAAAATTCATAAAATAATTTCAAACACTGAAAAAATTTTTTTTCAAAAATCAAAAATTTGAATTTTTCATATTTTGCGTAAATTTATATTTTTGGGATTTAAAAAATTCAATTTTCGGGGAAATTCAAGTTAATTTTTTTTCAATTTTTTTATGAAATTTTAAAATGTTCAATTTTTTTGAATTCAAATTAAATTTTTAAAAATTTCAAATCTCAATTTTTTTCAGCAATGCTCATTCACCATAATGCGCCCGGATCTGAAGCAAAAAGACAAGAAACAAGCTGTGAAACCGTGAAAATCTTGTGGATTCTTGAGGATTCTGGGCACAAGAAGCATCTCTGATTTCACTAGTGATAATGATAAAATATTGATTTTTCTCCTTTTTTTTTGTTTTTGGGGAATTTCATGGGAAAACAGGACAAACACAACACAACAACAACAATATTTCGAAGGAGGCAAAATGGGAAAAATTGGGAAAATTATTGATTTTTTCGGCGATTTTTTGAAGATCCGGAAGTTGAGATGATAAGGTGATCTTATCAATTCATTATCACTGCTCTCCGTCGACCTTGAGCATGTTGGGGATTCCGTCGCGAATCGGGAAAACCGTCTTGGTTTCGGGGCAGACGAGCTGACCGTTGACGACGTCGATGTTCATGAGAATGTGATGGAACTTGAAAAAATGGTGATAAGAGGGAAGATGTTATCAATTATCAATTTTTTTTCAAAAGATTCAAGTTTATCAAAAATAAGGGAAATTCCACGAAATTTCAGGAAAAATGCTTTGCTTTTCATTTTTCCAAAAATTTTGGAATTGGAGGAATCTGGAAGAATGGGGACCCCCTTCAAAACTGCCAAAAATGAAACAAAAAATTTTTTTTCTGAAATTTTCAAAAAAAATTCATCCAACTTCCGGAGTGATAAGGGGTGATAAGGGGTGATAAGCAAGATTCGCTGAATTCCTCAATATTTTGGAAATTGAAAAAAATTCAAAAATACTGCTGTTTTTGATCAAATTTTCACTGAATTTTTTTTTCTAATTTTTATGGGATTTTGAAAACAAATTACAGGAGTGATAAAGGGAAACTAAGCAAGATTTGCTAATTTTTGAAAGTTTCTTTGAAAATCGAAAATTTGCAAAAAAAAAAGACTGTTTTTGATCAGATTTCCAATGAAAATTGGGGAAAATCCGATAAATTTTGAACAATTTGAAATTTGAAAAATTATTTTTTTTTTTTTGAGGGACTTTGAAACGATTTCATTGATTTCCATAAATATTTTCCACAATTTTTTAATTTTCCCCTCCATTTTCCTTGATTTGCTCACCACTTTGAGCTGCTCATCAGTCAGCTCCTCCCACTTTTCCGGTTTCTCCGTCGGAATCTGATCGGCCAATTTGACAGCGGCGGCGGCGACGAGAAGTCCGTCGTATTGGATCTGTGATGGAAATGATAAAAATCTGGATATCAGTGATAAAAGAAAAACAACATGGATTTTGTCAAATTTATCAACAAAACATGAAAAACTTTGAAAAAAAGAAATTGAGAACATTTTTTTTTTCAAAATTTCAAAAACTTTTATAAAAATATGACTTCTCAATGTTTTTTTGGTCTTGCCACGAAATTTCATTATTCATTTTTTTTCAATTTTTTTCCAGATTTTTTTTTTGGATTTTTGAATTTTCCCCATTTTTTTCCCATTCTTTCCTATTTTTTCAGCTATTTTGTCTTACCTTTTCCAACATGACAAGAGTGTTGTCCCTGTCGAATTCGATGTCCTTCTCAACGAAATCAGCGACGATCAACTGAAGAGGATAGCCGACGGTGACGTTTTTCAGGAAACGGGACGACATGAAATTGTGCACGAACAGCTTCATTTCGCTGAAAAAAGGGGGAGATTTTGAGGGGGAAAACAAGGGAAAAACGGGGAAAAGAGGAAAAAGACGAAAATCGAGAAAAATGAAGGAAATCTGAAAAAAATCAGGGAAATATCGAGAAAACTACAACTTTAAAAAAATTGAGGATTGGCCAAAATCGGTTGAAATTCGGAATTTTGAAGAGGAAAAATTGACGAAAATCGAAAAAAAAAAAATCAGGGAAAACGGGATGAGGTGAAAAATCTGAAAGTTGAGAGAAAAAATGGGGAAGATCATGTAAATCTGAAAAGACTGGAGAAAATTCTAGAAATTCGCAAAAAATTGGTGGAAATTAAGGAAATTCAGTGGAAAATGGTGAAAAGGAGGAAAAATTGTAAACTGTTGGGGAAATCAGTAAAAATCTGCAAAAACTGGAATTTCGAATAAGGAGTTGGAAAATGTCGGAAATCAAGAAAACAGGGAAAAATATCGAAGATAATGAAAAAATATAGAAATGAATGAAAGTCATTGAAAAAGAGGGAGCAAAAATGGAATTTGAGATTTTTTTTTCAAATTCATCAAAGAAAAAAAGTTTTTTTTGAATTTTAGTTTTTGCCCCAGAAAATTTAGATAAAAAACCAGAGAAATAGGATATTTTGACAAAAATTGGATTTTTGAAAAATTAAAAAAAAAGGAAAATTGACTGTTTTTAGCCGAAATTTTGAAAAAAAAAACTAAAAATCAAGCAACAATTGGAGAAGTTGAAAGATAAGAAGAATACAGAAATATTCAGAAAGAAAAGAAAAAATGAGATATTCCAGTGCCATGAACACTTCCAGACAAAAAAATCAATAAAAAATCCAGAAAAATCTCCAAGAAATCAATGTTTCCGGAGGGGGTACAAAGAGGTTCATTTGATAAGGTTTTGAGCCAAAAAACAAGAGAAAAACACAGAAAAAACAAACATTTTCCCGAAAAATGCGATACGAGTGGACACACTGAAAAATGACAGAAAAGGTACAGGACGAGGCGGCGGGAAATTTGAATTTTTGAGATTTTTCCGAAAAAATGAAGAGAAATGGCAATGGAATACACGAAAAATGAGGAGAATTTCAAGTTGGTAAAAACGGCCAAAACGGCCGAAACCGAAAATAACTGATATATATATGAATGATAAGCTGATAATAGAAAAAATTGGATAGGACATTTGGATTTAGAAAAAAAGATTAATATAGGCATTTTTTGGGAATTTCAGGGAAAATACTACAGAAAAGAGAGCAATTTTTGAGAGAGATACTTTGTGGTTTTGGAAATCACAGAAAAATTGGAATGGTACAGGCAATATTTGGAAGGAAAGACTGGAAGGGGTGATAAGAGGTGATAAGAGGTGATAGAAGGTGTGATAAGGGAGATGTGAAGAAAAATGAGAAAAGTTCAGTTTCCGAGGAAAAATGATGGAAAATTTGGAGAAAAAAAAAGGATTTTTCGAAAAATGTTAAAAATCGCTAAATTACAAAAAAAATTCTGGAAATTGTTTTTTCGAAATAAAAAAAGATTAACTCTACAAGGAGGAAATTGTCCTTTATCGTCAAAATTTTCGAAAGTAAAATTGTTTCAAGTTTCAGAAAATTAGGAACTCTACGAAAACTCGTCAAAAATTTTTTATCGTTTGGAATACAATTTTTGGAAAATTGGAAGATTCTGGAATTTTTTTTTTGGAAAAATCATTAAAAAATTGAGAATTTTTGAAAAATCGGAAAAAAAACTTTTTTTTTCAAATTTTTAAAAAATCAATTTTTCAGAAATTTCGACTTTTAAGCTGAAAATCAAATAAAAATTCAAAAAAAAAATTTCAGAAAATTTTGGAAAATTTGAGAAAAATCAAAGAGAAAATCACAATTCAAAATTCAGAATTAAAAAAAACTTTTTTTTAAATTTCCCCACTTTTCTCACCTTCTCTTCCTGATCACAATCCCCTTATCATCACTATTTTTCAAAATAAAATTCCAAAAAAAAACTAAAAATTCGAAAAATCATCATATTCATATCCCCTACTGCTCCTCCTCCTCCTCATCCTCATCAAATCCACGTGGCATATTCAGATGACACCTCTGAATGGGAGTTCCCATTGAATTGAATCCGCCATGCGGATGGATCGGAGACATGTCGAACATGAACCGTCGGAAGTCATTGTGGGCGGGGCCTGCTCGGCGAGCCGATCCCGACGAAGAGGAGCCGTGGACGGAGACGGATCCGATCCGACGGGGGGTCCAGTCGAGGTCTTCGTGACGGGGCGTCGCGTTCGAAGAAGACGAACGGTCCAGCATCTCGTACTCGTTTGCGTCTGCAAGATTGGGAAATTGAACACTTGGGATATTGAAAACTTGGGTCTCGCAGCGAAAAGGGAGAAATTTTTGAATGAAACAGCAAAAAAATGGACAATTGGTGTGTGAAAATTGAACATTTTATAAATTTTGATTTTCTAGGTCAAATTTCCGAATAATTATTGACCACTGAACTAAATTAGCTTCTAGCACGCAAAAACAGTCTCTTGCATAACAAACAACTTTGGGTCTCGCCACAAAAACGGATTTTGACAAAAACAGGGCTTCTGGGGCAAAACTGGTTACTTTTTCTATTGGACATGAGTGAGAATTGATAAATTCAGTCGATTCAGACAATTTCTAGCATTCTCTACTGGGTTTTTGTGAAAATCATGAATTCTTGCCAAATTCTCTTGATTTCCACGAAAACTGGTTGAATATGCTGGAATTTGACTGGAATTGACTTCACCGAACTATTCCCACTCATTTTCAATAGAATAGTGCCAGAGCTTTGTCCGGAAACCATGAATTCGCCATTTTCCATTTTCGTGGCGAAACCCATTAGCGACTTCGTGTAAAATTACCCCAAAAACACGAAGAGAGCAAGGAAAAATGGCTCAATGTCTCTAGGCTCTAGCGCACGTGCATATGAAATGCAGCTTACATGTGTCAGAGATCATGGACTTTGACGGGATCAGAGAAAAATAGAAAATGGAAGGAGAAAAGAAGTTGCTGGAGAGACGCAGACAGGTTAGCCAAGCTCAGGAAAGGAATGACATCAATGCGTCGAAAGAAAAAAGGGCGAATAGAGAAAGAGATGCAGGTGGGAAGGAAAATTTCCATGAGAAACACTGATTGAAAAATAAGCTTCCCGGGTCGGGAATCCCGACCTCTACAGCAAGATTGAATAAGAAGACAAGTCCGCTCTATTGACAAATCAGTGATTCCAACTGATTACCGCATTTATGCGTTGCCCAGTTCATGGAACCGGGTTTTTCAATTAATTTCCTAAAATTCCCTAGTTTCATAGCTGTCCCGGAGTGGGCCGATTTTAACTTTTTAAAAATTTGAAAAATTTTTTCTGAAAAGTGTTTGGTGCTACGCCCTTCAAAATTTGCACACGTTTTTAAAACCATGCCAGGAACCCCAGATAAAAAATGGAAGGGCTAGGCACCAAACACTGCAAACTTGCAAAAAATGCCCTATCACTGTCGCCCGCAACTTGGGACAGCTATGCCTAGTTTTTTATATTGATTCTATCAATTTCTAGAATGTTTTGCCATTTTGCGAAAAATTGACAGAAAATCTAGAAAATAAACATAACATCTATGATTTTCAGGCGACTTTCCAATTTTCAACTGACTGTTCATAACTTTCCTACTTTTCTGTGTTTTTGAAGCTAGAAACTGAATTTTGCTCTGTTTTTTGAGTGTTATGAACTGTTTTCCTTCAACTTCCAGGTATATTGATAAAAAAACCACAAAAGTGAAAATTTTCTGTTGATTTTTCATGTTTTTGCGCGTTTCCCTGGATTTGAAAGCTTGAAGTAGAACTTTTCAGCGATTTTCAATTTATTTTATGAATCTTGTTATAGTTTCCCGCCTTTTTCCCGCCAATTTCCTCCTCCAACTCACGCAAATGATTAACAGGAAACTCGAGTCTTTCGTGATGATGTTCCCTGACCGGTGACTTCTCCTCTTCGTTTCCGTCGTCTTGATCCATTGATTGCATCATACAATCATTCAAAATCGACACGTTGATAGCAATTTGTGACACGTGGGATCGGGTGGCTGCTGACGTGGCATTCGAAACTTCATTTTCCTCGTCTTCTTCGATGCACTCGTCCGTGACATCATCGGATCGACGGACTGGTGAGAGGGAGTCGTTCTGGAAATGGGAAAATATGAATTGGAGATGAATTTTGGGGATTTCAGGGTTTTTTTAGTGGAAAATAGAGGGAATAGATGAAAATTGTTTTTTCAAACAAATTGCAATTTTTCGAAAATTGAAAGAAAAAAATTTTTTCGATGATTTTTTAGGAAAAATTACTGAAAAATCGGAAAACCTGAAATTTTTCCATTTTTAGAGGATTTTCATAACTTTTCTCAATTTTCGAGCTGAAAATTGGATTTTTGTGAAAATTTGAAATTATTTTCAAAAAATTAGGAAAAAAAATAGAGAAAATAATTTTTTTAAAGAACATTTTTCATTTTCAAGGATTTTTATTTCAATTTTTGAGCTAGAAAAAATGTGAGAATCACAGAGATTTTTGTAAAAATTTTGAAAAAAATATTTTTTTTTCATTTTTCAGCTCGAAATCTATAGAATTTTCTTTTTTTTTTCATTTTTCTCAAATTTCCCTCTTTTTTTCATAATTTTTTTCATATTCCCCATTTTCTTGTCATTTCCACTCACAAACGGCTGTGACTCATTCAACAACTGCTCATCAGCAGACACCTCCTCCATTCCGTCATCTTCCCGTCCTCCAGCCGAGAAAAGTCGTCGTCTCGTGGAGAAATTCGACGAAACAGACACATTGAACACCTCCTCGTCGTCTTCTTCCTCTTCTTCTTGGCCTTTTTGATAGATAAATGCGTTGCCGAGCAGTCTTTTCAGGTCGAGATCCACTGAAGGAGGGATCGTGAGCTCTGTTTGACAGGTACGGTTGCGGGCTTGACGGAGGTTCCTGGAATAGATAAAAATTGAATTTTCCGGGATTTTCTGATGGATCTGAAACAGAGAAATCAAAAATCACAAGTTAAAAAAATAAAAATAAAAATGAAAATTTGGGCAGAGGTTCCCCGGGTTCAGCACATACGGCACACTGGGTCTCGAAGCGAAAATTATTCAAGAACAAAATTATTTCAATAATTTTCGCTTCAAGACCCAGAGTACCATAAGCGCTAACAAGAAGAGATTTGGAGAAGAATCAATGAAACTTCAATAAAAATAAAAATAAAAATGAAAAACCAATTTTTGAGAAAAATGAGCTGAAAAATTATTTTTAGTTCTTCTATTTTTCACTTTCGTTCAAAATTTGCATCCGCTAAAATTAGATTTTCAAAAAATCCTACAATTTATTCATTCTACGATTGAATATATTTTTTCTTTTTGAAAAAAACATTTTTTTTTTCAATTTTTGGAGAACTTCCTGAATTTTCAATTATTGATTGATTTTACCTCCAGCTTTTTTATTTTTCCAATTTTTCCCATTATTTTATTCTTTTATTTTGAGCTGAAAAATATTAAAAAAAAAAAAGGAACTTGTAGAAAAAGTTTGAAATTTTGAAAGTTTGTTTAAAATTTGACTGTTATCCTATTTTTCCCCCTCATACAAATTTTTTATTAGTTAAAAATCAGATTTTTTTTGTTTTAATTTTTGGTGGATTTCCTGAAATTTTGATGGATAGATTTTTTTCAGTTTCCCAATTATCCATTTTTCTCATCATTCCCTCACAAACCTCCTTGGCCTCTGTTTCGGCGACGAAGTTGCATAAGCAGCCTTAACGGCCTCCTTCTTCCTGACCACATCACACAACGAAGGTGTCCCCCCGGAGGTCCCTTCCGATCCGTACTTTATCGTCGTCACGTTCCCGTCCCGATTCGTCAGATGAACATATCGGGGACCGTCTGGAGACGGAATATACGACACGTTCTCCGACCAGTACACGTTCAACGCCTCCTGGATCTTCTCCTCGACTTCTGGTATTCTGGAACAGAGGGAATTAGTGGTTTTTGAGGGAAAAACACAGGGAATCATTTGAAAAACAACAAGAATATTGGAAATTTGGCAAAAAAAAACAGCTAAAATTGATGAAAATTGACCAAAAATGGTGATTTTTCTGATTTTCTAGCTTTTAGACATAAATTTTCAGTAAAATCCAGTGATTATCATGAAATTTGATCGATCTATGCAGAAAACTGGGATTTTACACATCTGGTTTTGGAAAACCTGAAAAAATGAAGATTTTCAGTCCGAAATAGACCTAAAATAGGGATTTTTCAGAAATTTCTTGCTTTTCTTGTTCGAAATTGAGTAAAAATGTCGTTTTTCCAGAATTTCGGCTGAAATTAGTCTTTTTCCGCTGAAAATGATGATTTTCCATGTGAAAATTCAATTTCCAAAGTTTCTAACCTTTTTTTCAATGCTTTTCTTTGAATTTCCATGCAAAATGACGATTTTTCTACAAAAAACAAAAATTTTATCGCTTTTCCGCTCTTTGCCATGATTTTCTCTGGATTTTCATGCAAAATGGCGATTTTTCTACTAAAAACGGCAATCTCATCGTTTTTTTCGCCATTTTTCATGAATTTCAACGAATTTTCCGCTATTTTTGCAATTTTTGACCAAATTTTGACAATTTTCCTAGATTTTCTCGGTTTTCCACTCACGGTGACTGATAACTCGCCGCAATTTCGTCTTCTGAAATATGCGCGGGCTTCAGAATCGCCAGCTGCTCCACACTCCACTGGAACTTTTCTCCGTCGCTTTTCTGAGTGGAACTGCACGCTTCTTGCTGGAAAAATGGGATTTTTTGGCGAAAATCGAGGTTTTCTGCTGAAAAACCACGTTTTTCGGCAAAAACGCACCGAAAACACGACTCGCGGACTGAAATTTATACTTTTATGCAGGGAATTCAACAAAATCGAGTCAAACGGGTTCAGACTGTTGTTGGCGATGAACGAGGACAGATCGGCGGACATTGATAGCTTGGTTTCTCTGAAAATTTGGGTTTTTCTGGATTTTTCCAATTTCTCCTCACTGTGGTGTAGCTTCTGTAGCACTTTTCGACTCATAACCGCTTGTGGACGTTTCACTGCTCTGAAAACACTTTTTTGGGATTTTTTGGCTCAAAAATTTTTTTTTTGATTTTAAAAATTTTTTAAAAAATCCTCACATTCACCACCCTTAACGGCGTCTTAAAAACACCCTTTTTCTCAAGATTCCGCCGAAAAATCGAGGTTTTCACTCGAGATTCCTCTGCGACAATTGGCGATAGCTTCCATTCTGCAAAAAACCCTTAATTTATTGATTTTCCGTGCTTTTCTCCACCTTTTTGCTCATTTTCCTTGCTCTGATCATCGGCATCTTGCTCTAGAGCCGTACTATTCAACTGTTGCTTACTCGCATCTTCACCGTCGTAAAACGAGGACACATTGAATTCCATTAAGGGGATATTGCTGGAAAATCAAGGAAAATTGATTAATTTATTGATTTTTCGAGGAAAATTCTGGAAAAAAACGGGAAAAATTGATCAAAATTGAGAAAGAAGAAGCTTGAAAAATTGCAAAATTAATTTAAAAATTCAAGTGTCGTAGGATTAAATGCAAAGTACGCAGTCGGTGTTTGCGTACTGCATACCGTACCACTCTCGGAAATTCACAGATTTTATCAAATTCGGCGCCAATTCTCAACAAAAGTGAAAACTTGTTGTTTATCACTAACTTTTATTGATTTTCCTTATCATTTTATCATTTTTCAGGTAGAAAACCGTCCGTTGCATGTGCAAAGCAATGGGAAAGTTCATTTTCTTCGGTTTTGTGTGAGTTTTTTGCCAAATCTTGGAATTTTTTGGGATTTGTTGAATTTAATATTTCAAAAATAAAAATTTTAATTCAGCGGACTCGCAATCTCCTGGGCAGCACTCTACTACCGCTACAGTGACGAGAAGAATACGCTCGCGCGAAAATACCGCCTGGAACCAGCTCCAGAGCTCAAAGGAGCCCTCGCCGTCAATGATGCCCTTCAAAAAGCCACTCATATCTTAGAGGGAAAAATTGTTGGACCCGAATCGCTTGTTGTAGATAATGGTGGGTATCTCTGGAATGTTCTGGAATTTTTTGGGAATTTTTGGAATTTTTTCGGATTTTTTAAAAATTCCAGAAGCCATCTACGCAACCCTTTACAATGCTCAAGTCGTCAAAATTGTCAATGGACAAATTGTGAGCAAAGTAGCGTATTCAGAGAAAGCAAAGTTCTTCCCGGATTGTGGTTTGCACCTTTTTAAGCCAAAAACAGTGGTTTTTTAAAGGAAACTTCGAGAACGAGCCGGAATGCGGCCGCCCATTGGGAATCCGTCGTCTGGTTGATGGGAAATTGAAATTCGCAGTTGTTGATGCGTATTTGGGAGTTTTTATTGTGGATTTTACGAATGAACAGAATCGTGAGTGGGAAAATAAGAAAAATTGAGGGAATTTGAGATAAAAACAGAAAAAAATAAAAAATTTTAAAAATTGAAAAAAAAAGAAAAAAAATAAATTGGAAAAATTTTTTTTTAAATTAAAATTTTTTAAATTATTTTTTTTCAAAATTTAGCTTTGAAGCTTCAGTAACAGCAAATGATAAAGAATTTATCAGTTTCCAGTTTATCAGTTTACTTATTTTTTGATATCTTCACTCTGAACCTGGATATCGTTGATTTAGAGCTATGGGTCTCGCCACGAAAATGGGTTTTGCACAGGAAAATAAACTTTTAACGAAATTCTTACTAATTTTTTACTGAAAGTCAAAAAAAGATGCCAGTTTTATGTGGTTTTGACCTAATTTTCAACAATTTTTTTTTGATAAAAAAAATAATTTTTTTCAAATTTTTTCAATTTTTTTCCAATTTTTTCAAATTTTTTTATTTATTTTTTCCAGCCACTTCCTCTCAAATTCTGGACTCTCGTCACCCGATTTCCGGTCTAAAACCCCGATTTTTGAATGATTTGGATGTGATTTCCGAGGATGAACTGGTTATTTCTGATAGCTCAACTCGTCATGATCGCCGCCATTTCATGCCGCTTATGTGAGTTTTTGGGAAAAAATTAGATAAAATTTAGAAAAAAAAAGAAAAATATGATAAATAAAAAATCGCAAAAAACAAAATTTTCAAATTAAAAAATTGAAAAAAATTTTTTTTTCTTAGAATTTTTTTTGAAAATAATTTTTTTCCAGAAATTTAAAAAAATACCTGTTTTTGGGTTAAATTAAAAAGAAACTGCCATTCAAAAAAAATTTAAAAAAAATTTTTTTTTGAATTTTCTGAAAAAAAATTTTTTTTTCGAATTTTCTGAAAAAAAATTTTTTTTCGAATTTTTTTGAAATTAATTTTTTTTTCTGAAATTCGAAAAATAAAACATGAATATCTGCTTTTTCTTTTATATTTTTCTCCAAATTTTCCAAATTTTCCAATAAAAAACCTTTTTTTCAGTCTGGAACATCAAGCCGACGGACGCATTCTCCATCTGAAAATCTCGACGAAAACCGTATCAGTCCTTGTCGATAAACTGTATTTCCCGAACGGAATTCAACTTTTAGATGATAAGAAATCACTTCTTTTCTCGGAATGCAGCATGGCCAGAATTAAGAAATTGACGATTGGAAGCAAGAAAGTCGAAATGTTCGCGAATAATCTGCCAGGAATGCCTGATAATATCAGGAAGAGCGGAAGGGAGACGTTTTGGGTTGGATTGGCTGGTTAGTGGATGGGATGATGATTTTTGGGCTAATTCGGGGTTTTTAGACAATTTTTACCGGTTTTAAAGTGAAAAATCTAGAAAATTCAGTGAAAATCGAGTAGAATTGAGTAAAATTGATCCATTTTCCCGTTAAAAAAAAATTTTTTGAATGTCAGCTAGATTTTTTCTAGAAATTGATGTTATCACTAAAATAGATTGAACATTTCCATTTTTGAAAACTATATTTCAAAACCAGAAATTAAAAAGAAAAATATATTGAAAAATCTGAAATTTTGACAAAAATCAGTGAAAAATTTGGGAAAAATTTTTGTTTTTTTTCTAAAATTTCTAATTTTTCTCTTACAATTTTATCACGGGGTGTTTTTCCCGACATTTTTAGCATTCGCGCTCCATTGCGAACGACAATGCGGGTCGAATTGCGCGAGATGTACCGGACTAAAAAGTACCGAAGTCCAGAATAATGTTTTATTAGGACCTTGGTAACATATTTTTTCTTCGAAATCCATTAGGCCTTCCGAAACAGCCGTTAAAAAAATTATTTTAGGTAAAAAATTTTTAGCGGGAAATTCAAACAGGGTCGGAAAAAAAACCCCGTGTTTTATTGCATGAAATATTTCATGTTTAGTGAAATTGAATTTCAAAAAAATTAAAAAAATTAAAAAAAAATTTTCTCTGATTGAAAATTGTAAAAATTCGACAAGAATTAGTCGAAAATCGAAAGAAAAAATTTTTTTTTCAAAAATTCAAAATTTTTTTAGTTTTATAGAATGAATAACATAATTTTTGATAAAATTGAATAAAAAATGAAATTCCTGAAAAATCAAAAAATTTAGCTATAAATTTCAAAAAATCTGCAAAACTTTCAAAAAAAATTTTTTTCAAATTTTTCGAAAAGTTGAAAATTATACATGCGACTCAGATTTGAATTAAATACAATACAAAAAACATCTAAAAAATTACAAAAATTGAAATTTAAACAAAAAATTTACCAAAAAATCAAAAATTTGTCAAAAATTTTTTCGTTTGGATTTTTTTTCCAATTTTTTTTAATTTTTGGCCTAATTTTCAGTTCTTTGCAATTCTTTTCAACCCCTTTTCCCATCAATTCCTCACTAACCTTCTTTCTTTCCAGCCACCCGCACCTCCATCAATCCATCGATCCTTGACCGTCTCGGTTCCCTACCCGGAATCCGTCAATTCCTCGTCGACATCATCCCTTCTTCTCTCTGGGAAACCATCCTCCATCTGTTCAAAAAATCCCATTCCATCGTTTTGGAACTCGATGAATCCGGAAAAATCATCAGAAGTCTGCACGACGTCACTGGAAAATCGATCGGAGACGTGTCCCAAGTCACCGAACACAAAGGAGTACTGTACTTTGGCAGCTTCAATGGACACTATATTGGAAGATTGGAGTTGTGATAAGAGATTGTGATAAGGAGTGATTTGATACGTTTTACAGTATTTTTAAGATTGTGATATTGATATTTGTATTTGCAGGTGGTAAGATAAAAAATATGGGTTTTTAGAAAAAAATGTTTAAAATTTTAGAATTTCAGGCGTATTCCAGATTTTGAGAAGTTATTCAATTCATTTCCATGATCTTTATTTGATCATTATCATAATCAGTTATATCAGAAAAGAAGGGAGACAAGAGAGATTCCGGCGAGGATGGTTGGTGTTGCAGAAGCACTCGATTTGCTCATTGGTGGAGTAGAAGCCCTGCACAACATTTCGGTCTCCGTCTTCGCTCCCGGACATTCAGTTGCAAGGCGCCCTCTCTTGAAGTCTGTGTACTTCCAGTCGGAATGTGGTCCGTAGTTGCAGATTATTTCGTGGCATTTGCTGTATGCACATCCGAACTTTGTTTGATGTGGCAGATGAGGCTCGTCACCACCCAGATTGCTTCCTTCTGTAACTTCCTTGTCGAGAGCGTCTTTTATTGATTTGGACAAGCGCCACGATTCGGCGGAGTTCCACTGCCTGTAGTTGCTGCCGTGTTTGTGGACGTCAGGGCAGGTCTTTCCATAGTTCTCAGCTAATTTGGCCAGTCCCTCATCCCAGGTCTAAAAATAGGATATGTATTATCCAAAGTTCACACTTCCGGTTACCAGTTCATGCATGTTCGAAATGTTGAACGTCTTCGCACATTCTATTCTGTTATTATTCTCTCTTCTCAGATAATCTTTCAAAAGCTCCGGATCTTTGACCGTCTTGTCAAATAACTGATGATAAGACTCAGTTGTCGTGGTTTCATCTTGGTCGTTGGCTCCGATCATCGGAAGGACGAGGAGGAGAACGATGAGCAGCTTCATGGCGAATGGCTTCTCTCGTTGGGCGCAACTTGTAAAGTTGAGAGTTCAACTGAAGAAACTGATGAAACTTCAGAGCTTATATAAGCTGTTATCTAATAATAAAGATCGTTATCATCATCATACGTTTGTTTGAAAAAAAAACTGGGGGTCACGGGACGCCGAAGTCGTTCCGGAGAAAAAGCAGCCGGCTCCGAGTCAAAAACCGAGACAGTCTTGTCAAGAGTGATAAGCTGATAAGCAATGACAAAATATAGAAAGTTAAACTGATACACGGGTTATAATTTTTTCAGATTTTCAGAAAAATTGAAAAATTTCATAGAGTTTGAAATTGACTTGAAAATTTTTCGGGATTTTTTTCCTAATTTTGACCTAATTTCCAGCTCTTTTCATCCTATTTTCCCATAAATGCCCCACGTATCTCTTTTTCCTTTCCTGCCACCCGCACACCGGAAAGTCGATCGGAGATGTGTCCCAAGTCACCGAACACCAAGGAGTACTGTACTTTGGCAGCTTCAATGGACACTATATTGGCAAATTGGAGTTGTGATAAGAGATTGTGATAAGAAGTGATTGATACTTATTCGGTATTTTTAAATTTGTGATATTGATTTTTGCAATTGCAGGTGGTAAGATAAAAAATATGGGTTTTTAGAAAAACATTTTTTTCTTAAAGTTTTACAGATTTTGAAGATTCGAAAATGCCTTGAGTTTGCGTTCAAAAGCTCGAATAGCAAGATAAAAATAGTTACTGATAAGATTAGAAACTAGACTGATAAGAAGAGAAGAAGCTCATTCCAGATTTTGATAGGATAATCAATACATTTCCATAATCTTCATTCAATCATTATCATAATCAGTTATATCAGAAATGAAGGACAAGGAGGGAGATTCCGGCGAGAATGATTGGAGAAGCAGAAGCAGTCGAGGTGACCATCACTGGAGCAGGAGCCTTGCACAATCCGTCTTCTGTCTTTGCTCCCGGACATCCAGTTCCTGGAAGTCCTCTCTGGAAATCCGTGTACTTCCAATCGGCATGCGGTCCGTAGTTGCAGATCATTTTGTCGCATTTGTTGAATGCACATCCGTACTTTGTTTGAGTTGGCATCAGAACTTCGGCATAACCAAGATAGCTTCCTTCCGTAGCTCTCTTCTCCTCAAGGTCACTCAATAAGACGCTTTTCGATTCGGCAGAGATCCACTGTCTATAGTTGCTACCGTGTTCGTGGGCATTCGGACAGTTTTTTCCATAGCTTTCAGCTGACTTGACCAGTCCTTCATCCCAGGTCTGAAAAACTTGTTGTATTCTCCAAAGTTCACATTTTCCATTACCAGTTCATGCATGTTCGAAATATTGAGAGCCGTCGCAATGAACATCCTCTCTTCATTCTTTTTTTTTACGAGATCTTTCAAAAGCTGCGGATCTTTCACAGCTATATTGAACTTCCTTGCGTCCACAGCCATATTCTTAGCTATCTCGGCTTCATAGTCTTTGCCGTCGGTGGTACCGATCATCGGAAGGACGAAGAGGAGAACGGTGAGCAGCTTCATTGCTTCTCTTGTTGGGGACAACTTGGGAAGTTGAAAGTTGAACTGAAGAAACTGATGAAACCATAGAGCTTATATAATCTTGTTATCTAATCAGAAAGATCGTTATCGGAAGTGATAAGCTGATAAGTTGTGGCTGATAAGAAAACATATTGAACTGATACGCAATAATTTCTCAATTTGAATGAACTTGATTGTCTCAAGCTCAAATTGGAGCAGGATAGAAGGACTGCTAAAACGTTATTGATAATATTAGAAACTAGACTGATAAGAGATTCATTCCAGATTTTGATCAGATAATCAATAAATTTCCATTATCTTTATTCAATCATTATCATAATCAGTTCTATCAGAAAAGAAGGGAGACAAGAGAGATTCCGGCAAGGATGGTCGGTGTAGCAGAAGCACTTGAGACAGCGATCACTGGAGCTGGAGCCTTGCACAATCCCTCTTCTGTCTTCGCCCCCGGGCACCCTGTTCCCGGATGTCCTTCCTTGAAATCCGTCTGCTTCCAATCGGAATGTGGCCCGTAGTTGCAGATCATTTTGTCGCATTTGTTGTACACACATCCGAACTTTGTTTGAGTTGGCACCACGCCCTCGCCATAGCCCAAATAACTTCCTTCTGTCACTTTCTTCTCAATAATTTGAAAAATGAAAACCGAGCTTCCGTCGCCGGAGTTCCACTGTCGGTAGTTGCTGCCGTGTTCATGGGCCTTCGGACAGTTCTTTCCATGGGTCTCGGCTGACTTGACCAGTCCTTCGTCCCAGGTCTGGAAAACTTGTTGTATTCTCAAAAGTTCACACTTCCGATTACCAGTTCGTGCATATTCGATATATTGTGCGTCTTCGCCACTTTCATCCTCTCTTCATTCTGTTCTTTCACGTAATTTTTCAAAAGCTGCGGATCTTTCACAGTTTTCTGGAATTCCCTTGCTGCCACAGCCAATTCCTTCGCTATCTCAGCTTCATCTCTTCCGACGGCTCCAATCATCGGAAGAACGAAAAGCAGAGCGATAAGCAGCTTCATGCTGAATGGCTTCTCTCGTTGGTTCCTTGGAGGGCGAACTGGACAACTTGTGAAGTTGAGAGTTGAACTGAAAAAACTAATGGAACTTTAGAGCTTATATAAGCTTGTTATCTAATCAGTGAGATCGTTATCGGAAGTGATAAGCTGATAAGCTGTGACTGAATAAGTCACATGCGTTGCGGTTGCGTCGCGCCTCGAATCACTTTACTTTTGAGCAGTCGTTTTGTACTGCTCAAAGTTGAGCTTGAATCTATCAACAACTAATTCAAATCAAGACTGAGAAATTCTGTGTGGAAAGAAACATTTCTGACTTTCAGGAGCCCGCGTATCAGTTCAATTCGTTATCTTATCAACCACAACTTATCAGCTTATCACTTCAGATAACGATCTTACTGATTAGATAAAACGCTTATATAAGCTCTGTAGTTTCATCAGTTTCTTCAGTTCAACTCTCAACTTCACAAGTTGTCCAGTTCACCCCCCAAGAAACCAACGAGGGAGATCGCCATGAAGATGCTCATCGCTCTCCTCTTCGTTCTTCCGATGATCGGAGCTTTCGAAGAAGAGAATTATGCTGCCGAGAGAGCCAAGAATATGGCTTTGAGAGCAAGGGAATACGAGAAAGCTGTCAAAGATCCGCAGAAATTAAAAAATATTGTGAAAGAAGAGAATAAAGACAAGATGAAATTCGCGGAGCGGCACAATATTTCGAACATGCATGAACTGGTAACCAGAGATGTGAACTTTGGGGAACGCAAAAAGAACAATTTTCCAGACATGGGATGAGGGACTGGCTAAGTCAGCCGAAAGCTATGGGAAGAACTGTCCAAATGCCCATGAACACGGTAGCAACTATAGACAGTGGAACAATGCCGAATGGACACGCTTCTCAATGAAAGACATTGTTGCCAAGAAAGTAACAGAAGGAAGCTATCTGGACTCTGCCGAATCTCTGTTGCCAACTCAAACAAAGTTCGGATGTGCATACAACAAATGTGACAACCTCATCTGCAACTACGGGCCGCATTCCGATTGGAAGTACACGGATTTCAAGGAGGGTCTTCCAGGAACTGGATGTCCTGGAGCGAAGACAGAAGACGGAAAGATGTGCAAGGCTCCTGCTCCAGTGATAGCCATCTCGAGTGCTTCAGCTGCACCAGCTATCCTCGCCGGAATTTCACTCATCTCCCTTCTTTTCTGACATGACTGATTATGATGATAATCAAATAAAGATTATGGAAATGTATTGATAAACTTCTCGAAATCTACTATGAGCTTCTTATAGTCTAGTTTCTAATCTTATCAGTAACTTTTGAGCAGTAGTTCGACATCTGCTCAATTTCGAGCAATCAATCAGCATCTCATACAAGTCTGGTCAATTGAAATCTGGAATACGCCTAGATTTTTAAAATTTAAAATTTTTTTTTCAAATTTTTATCTCACCACCTGCAAATACAAATATCAAAATCACAAACTCAAACTTACAAGAAATATTTTAGAAAAATAATATTATCGTTGTATTTCAAACTGAGAGTGCGGCGCACTTTATTTCGAACGACACTCCGCGATATCTCGCCACGAGCGAAAGCGCCTTTCGGGCGGGATACTGTAATTTTTTTATTGCGAATTTTCACTTTTTTCATTGATTTTCTACCGATTTCTCGCGTTTTTCCGCATTTCTTTGCATAAAAATCATAAAATATGATCATTCCGGTGATATCGGTAGAAAATCAATGAAAAAAGTGAAAATTCGCAATAAAAAATTACAGTATCCCGCCCGAAAGGCGCTTTTGGTCGTGGCGAGATATCGCGGAGTGTCGTTAGCAAAAAAGTGCGCCGCACTCTCAGTTTGAAATACAACGATAATAACCCCTTATCATCGTTATCACTATTTCTTATCACAACTCCAATCTTCCAATATAGTGTCCATTTAAGCTGCCAAAGTACAGTACTCCTTTGTGTTCGGTGACTTGGGACACGTCTCCGATCGATTTTCCAGTGTGCGGGTATCTTTGAAGAAAAAGAGATACGTGGGGCATTTATGGGAAAATAGGATGAAAAGAGCTGGAAATTAGGTCAAGATTAGGAAAAAAATCACGAAAAATTTTCAATTCAATTTGAAATTCTATGAAATTTTTCAATTTTTCTGAAAATCTGAAAAAAAAATCTTTTATCAGCCAATTCTATAATCAGGAACCCCGTATCAGTTCAATTCGTTATCTTATCAGTCATAGCTTATCAGTTTATCGCTTCCGATAACGATCTTACTGATTAGATAAAAAGCTTATATAAGCTCTGTAGTTTCATGAGTTTCTTCAGTTCAACTCTCAACTTCACAAGTTGTCAAGTTCGCCCTCCAAGAAACCAACGAGAGAGATCGCCATGAAGCTGCTTATTGCTCTCCTCTTCGTTCTTCCGATGACCGAAGCCGTCGGAAGTGATGAAGCCGAGATAGCCAAGAATATGGCTCTAAGAGCAAGGGATTTGGACAAGACGTTCAAAGACCCGCAGCTTCTCAAAACTTACGTGAAAAAAGACAATGACCGCAGGATGGATGTGGCAAAGTGGCGAAACATTTCGAACATGCATGAACTGGTGAACGGAAGTTTGCACTTTGGAGAATACATATTGTATTTTCCAGACCTGGGACGAGGGACTGGCCAAGTCAGCTGAAAGCTATGGAAAGAACTGTCCAAACGTCCACGAACACGGCAGTAACTATAGGCAGTGGAACACCGCCGAACAAAACTCGGTTTCCATGCTTGACCTTCTTGAGAAGAAAGCAACAGAAGGTAGCTATTTGGATTTTTTCGAATCTAAGGTGCCAACCCAAACAAAGTACGGATGCGCAGTCAACAAATGCGATCATTTCATCTGCAACTTCGGGCCACACTCTGATTGGAAGTACTCGGATTTCAAGGAGGGTCTTCCAGGAACTGGATGTCCTGGAGCGAGGACCAAAGAGGGATTGTGCAAGGCTCCTGCTCCAACGACGCCAGCTCCAACGACGACTACAGAACCACCGATGCCGACTTCTACTGAAATTATGATGACCAACTCGAGTGCCTCTGCAACACCAACCATCCTGGCCGGAATCTCACTTGTCTTCCTTCTTTTCTGATATAACTGATTATGATAATGATTGAATGAAGATTATGGAAATGTATTGATGAGCTTCTGAGTCTAGTTTCTATTGATAAAATGATAAGATTCTGATCTTGTTCAGGTCTCAGCGGCGACGCGACCGCAAAGCGCCAAACAATTCTGTCAAAGTTCGAGGTTGATCAGTCATTTTTAAGCAGAGTTGCGCTCTTTTGAGCAAGATCAATGAACCTGACTAATTGATCATTTTATCAGTCACAGCTTCTCAACTTATCATTAGTCCTCTCGACTTGGTTCGATTTAGACTATTTAGCTATTCTCACTCCTCGCTCTTCTTTTCTATTTGCTTTTCTGATTATGATTGTGATTAGATAAAGATTATGGCAATGTAACGAGAGGCCTCGATTTTTCGATCAATTTTTAATCTTATCAGCCACATCTTATCAGCTTATCACTTCCGATAACGATCAATATTTCGAACATGCACGAACTGGTAACCAGAAATGTGAAACACAAAAAGAACAATTTTCCAGACATGGGACGAGGGACTGGCCAAGTCAGCTGAAAGCTATGGAAAGAACTGTCCAAATGCCCACGAACACGGCAGCAACTACAGACAGTGGAACAACGTCGAAGCGGCACGCTTCTCAATGAAAGAAATTGTTGCCAAGAAAGTAACAGAAGGAAGCTATCTGGACTCTGCCGAATCTCTGTTGCCAACTCAAACAAAGTTCGGTTGTGCATACAACAAATGCGACAACCTCATCTGCAACTACGGACCACATTCCGATTGGAAGTACTCGGACTTCAAGAAGGGTCTTCCAGGAACTGGATGTCCGGGAGCGAAGACAGAAGACGGATTGTGCAAGGCTCCTGCTCCAGTGATGGTCACTTCGAGTGCTTCTGCAACACCAACCATTCTCGCCGGAATCTCACTTGTCTTCCTTCTTTTCTGATAGAACTGATTATGATAATGATCGAATAAAGATTATGGAAATGTATTGATAAACTTCTCGAAATTTGGAATGAATCTCTTATCAGCCAGTTCTATAATCAGGAACCCCCGTATCAGTTCAATTCGTTATCTTATCAGTCATTGCTTATCAGCTTATCATTTCCGATAACGATCTTACTGATTAGATAACAAGCTTATATAAGCTGTGGAGTTTCATCAGTTTCTTCAGTTCAACTCTCAACTTCACAAGTTGTCCCCGACGAGAGAAGCCATTCGTCATGAAGCTGCTCATCGCTCTCCTCTTCGTTCTTCCGATGATCGGAGCCATAGGAAAAGATGAAGACGAGTTAGCTAAGGAGATGGCTCTAGAAGCAAGAAAATTCGAAAAAGCTGTGAAAGATCCGCAGCTTCTGAAAAATTACGTGAAAGGAGAGAATGACCGCAGGACGTTCATTGCGACGGTTCTCAATATTTCGAACATGCATGAACTGGTAGTGGAAAGTTAGCACTTTTGAGAATAAATATCATATTTTTAGACCTGGGACGAAGGACTGGTCAAGTCAGCTGAAAGCTATGGAAAAAACTGCCCGAATGTCCACGAACACGGTAGCAACTACAGGCAAAGAAACTCCGCCGAATCAGGCTCATTCCGCATGTTTGAAATTGATGAGAAGAAAGTCACAGAAGGAAGCTATCTGGATTATTCCGAATCTATGGTGCCAACTCAAACAAAGTTCGGATGTGCATACAACAAATGCGACAAAATCATCTGCAACTACGGGCCACATTCCGATTGGAAGTACTCGGATTTCAAGAAGGGACTTCCGGGAACTGGATGTCCTGGTGCGAGGACCAAAGAGGGATTGTGCAAGGCTCCTGCTCCAACGACGCCAGCTCCAAAGCCAACTACAGAACCACCGATGCCGACTTCTACTGAAATTATGATGACCAACTCGAGTGCCTCTGCAACACCAACCATCCTCGCCGGAATCTCCCTCTTTGTCCTTCTTTTCTGATATAACTGATTATGATGATGATTGAATAAAGATTATGGAAATGTATTGCTAAACTACTCAAAATCGGGCATGAGCTTCTGAATCTAGTTTCTATTGAAAAAATGATAAGATTCTGATCTTAAATTTGAGATTGATCAGTCATGTTCAATCAGAGTTGCGCTCTTCTGAATAGGATCACTGAACCTGACTAGTTGATCGTGTTATCAGTCACAGCTTATCAACTTATTAGTCCTCTCAACTTGGTTAAATTTAGACTATTCTCACTCCTCGCTCTTCTTTTCTGATTATGATCGTGATTGGATAAAGATTACGGAAATGTAACTTCATGTTGTTCAAGTTGCAAGTTGAACACTTTCAAGAGGCCTACGTTGTCACTTTTGCCCATAACCCCCAGGAGCTGAGAAATTCGGACTCGAAAAAGTTTCAAAGCAGCCGGAGGCAATCCGAGGCAGTCACGGCTGGGACGAGTCCTGCTGGCCTCTCTGCAGAAAGTCATTTCGATAGAGCTTTTTGTGTTTATAAAAAATACAATTGACTATTGTGACGATTGAATCAAGATTATGTGAAGGTATTGGTGAAATCTAGAAAATCTCTTGTCAGTTGAGCTCCGAAGCTTATCAGTGACGTTTGTGATTCTAGCCGCAACGCAACCGCAACGCGCATGGTTTTATCAGTCATAGCTTATCAGCTTATCACTTCCGATAACGATCTTACTGATTAGATAACAAGCTTATATAAGCTCTATGGTTTCATCAGTTCCTTTAGTTCAACTCTCAACTTCACAAGTTGTCCCCGACGAGAGAAGCCATTCGTCATGAAGCTGCTCACCGTTCTTCTCTTCGTCCTTCCGATGATCGGTACCACCGACGGCAAGGACTATGAAGCCGAGATAGCGAAGGAAAAAGCTCTGAAAGCAAGGGAATTCGATAAAGCTGTTAAAGATCCGCAGCTTTTGAAACATTTTGTAAAAAAAGAGAATGAAGGCAGGATGAAAGCGGCGGAGACGTTCAATATTTCGAACATGCATGAACTGGTAACCGGAAGTTTGCACATTCGAGAATACATATCGTATTTTTAGACCTGGCATGAGGGATTGGCCAAGTCAGCTGAGACATACGGGAAGAACTGTCCGAGGGCCCACGAACACGGCAGCAACTATAGACAGTGGAACAACGCCGAATCGGGAGGCTTCTTCATGTCCGTAATGTTTGACATTATTAAGAAGAAAGCTACAGAAGGAGGCTCTCTGGACTCTGCCGAATCTCTGGTGCCAACTCAAACAAAGTACGGATGTGCATTCAGCAAGTGCGACAACCTCATCTGCAACTACGGGCCACATTCCGATTGGAAGTATTCGGATTTCAAGGAGGGTCTTCCGGGAACTGGATGTCCTGGAGCGAAGACGGAAGAGGGATTGTGCAAGGCTTCAGTTCCAACGACGCCAGCTCCAACGACGACTACAGAACCACCGCTGCCGACTTCTACTGAAGCTATGATGACCAACTCGAGTGCTTCGGCTACACCAACCATTCTGGCCGGAATCTCCCTTGCCTTACTTTTCTGATATAATTGATTATGATAATGATTGAATAAAGATTATGGAAATGTATTGATAAGTTTTGAGTCTAGTTTCTACTGGCAAACTGATAAGATTCTGATCCTTGACCTGTTCTGGCCAGCCGCGACGCGACCGCAACGCGCCAAACAGTTCTGTCAAAGTCGTTTACTGATCAGTCATTTTTGATCAGAGTTGCCCTCTTTTGAATTGAAACGCGCCAGTTTCTGTGAAGATCACTAAACCTGATTATGTTATCAGTTCTAGCTTATCAGCTTATTATTGCGATGTAGACTCCTTCAGCCAAAACAGAAATAATCTTTATCAGTATCCAGCTTATCAGCTTATCAGCACCTCATCAAACCCTTATCAGTAAACTTGAACTGATTATAAGAGTGGTCTCTCCAAAACCGTAATGATTCTTATCTATCGATCCGATCTTTTATCAGTCCATTCCACATAGGCTAATCAGTTCCTAATCAGTCCCTTATCAGTTTCTTATCAGTCAAATCCAAGATAACGATCTCTAACTGATTAGATAACGGGTCCCTATAAAACCCCGGCGGAAACCCCAGTTCAATCACTCAACTCGTCTCGAACAATTCACTACGACAAGATACTCAATGAAACTCCTCATCACTCTTCTCTTCGGCACCCCGATAGACCAAGGGACCACCAATGGACCACCGATGGGCCACCAATGGACCACCGATGGGCCACCAATGGACCACTCCATGGCACCCCGGGACCACTTTGTGATAAAGGATCGGGGGAATCAGAGCGATCGGAGAAGCTAGCCAAGGATCCCGTTGAAGAAGAGAGAAAGGAGCTTAAGAAGAACAAAGAAGTCTGACGCAAAAAAGAACAAGCTTTCTGGAACTGAACTTTTTATTTATTGATTGGAAATTGTGTACAAGTAAAACTTTAATACACCTTATCGGCTATCTTTGAAAGTTGGAGCTCAACTGGAGCACTGGGAGCTGAGTTGTTTTCCTCCCGACCGCGACGCGACCGCAACGCGCTCAAATCTTGAGAAGTTGGAGCCCAAACGGAGCATTTTGAGCTCAGAAATGCTCAATTTTGTGAAAAAAAAAACTTTTTTGGAGCCGCGCCGCGACCGCAACGCGCAAGTTTTTCTCCTGCTTGCCTCAAAATCCTCACAGGACCTCTAGAATCTTATCAATTGTTCTCCAGAGCATTATCGATTTTTCTGTTCAAGTTGGAGCTCAAACGGAGCATTTTGAGCCGAGTTATGCTCATTTGAAGTTGGAGCCGCGACGCGACCGCAACGCGACCGCAACGCGCCCGGAGGGTGACTGTAGCTGGGCTGAAATAGAATGGATCAGAGTTGTTTTTTGCTCAAAACATGGCCCGAATGCTCCAGGTGATCAGTATTTATCAGTGATAAGGCTCAATTTGCTCTGAAGCCCAAAAATCAAGGAAAACCAAAAAATCAATAATCAAAAAACATTTATTTTCTAAAAAATAGATAAATAGAACTATTTATAAGTTCCGTCTCTCTCAATCGACAAATTCCTTCGTGCAAGTGGTTCTTTCAACTAATTCCGTCCTTATCATCTTGTCATCATTTTTGTCCTCTTCACGATTGAAAACAAATGGAAATAATATTCAATTT
Source organism: Caenorhabditis becei (assembly GCA_900536315.3). Lineage (NCBI taxonomy): Eukaryota > Metazoa > Nematoda > Chromadorea > Rhabditida > Rhabditidae > Caenorhabditis > Caenorhabditis becei. Next base: position 141,996 of record LR539131.1, read on the forward strand.
TCTGAAAACTCAAAAGATCTAATTGATTATCAGTCCTTATCACTAACTGTTTCTTGCAGCTGATACCTTTTTGGATCTTATAGAAGTGTCATGAAGTGCTGGTTGGCAAAAGTCGAACTGAACTCTCTTTCTCTTCTTATCAGGGCTTATCAGGGGTCAACTGATAAGATCAGTGGGGCACGTGAAACATGTTTGAAATGATGACAAATAGGAATGCCACGTGGCAGAAATCATTGCTAGAATTAGGGAAAAAGGACGGGATTTTGGAGTGTTGTAATTGAATTTTGATTTTCCAGGTTATCAGTGATGATCAGGAGTCAAACCGCGACGCGACCGCAGCGCGTGTGCCAATGCCCGGAAGATTACTGTAGAAACGCTTGAAATTGAGCCCATTTTTGGCTCATTTTGCTCAGAAGCCCAAAAATCAAGGAAAACCAAAAAATCACTAATCACAAAAAATTTATTTTCCAAAAATCGATAAATAGAAATATTTATAAAGTTCGATCACTTTGGCATGGTCTGTTTCGTGCAAGTGGCTTTTTCAACTAATTCCGTCTTTATCATCTTATCAGCTGCTATCAAGGAACCTGAAAACCCGCAATTATCGATTGATTTCCCATCGGAACTCTTACCGGTCCATTACTTATTCCGAAAGTTTCCCTCAGTCTATCTTTTCTATCGCAGCAATGATAACATTTCCTTATCAGTGCCCCCTCATTGACCTTGCCACGTGGCAGCCCCCCCGTCCAGAAGATTGTTATCTTCACGTGACCCCCTGGAAATGATTACAAATCAGTTGGGCACAGTCCCAATCAGTACTCGCTTCTTCTTCTTCTCTCCACCAATTACGAATGACTAAAGGACAGCGTCCATAGTGAGTGATAAGCAGTGATAAGGCATATCAATTGATTAATTTCAGATGATTTGTGTGTCAAATACCAAGGAGAATGTGAACATGATTGTCAGTGATCAAGAAGATTCTTCTCTGAAAAACGCTCGAATTTAATGGAAATTTTATTGATTTTCAATGATAATAAATTTTTTTGAATTCTAAAAACTTGTTTTTTTTGTTGGTACAATGCTCCGAAATCCCGGAAAAAATTGAAATTTTGTAGAAAAAAAGTTTCAAAAATCGATTTTTCCCAAATTTCTGAATTCGCCAGCTTATCAGTGATCATATTTTCACTGATAAGAAACCCGTTTATAGCCTAGACACATCCTCTTATCAGTATCTCATCAGGAGCAAAGACAAGGCCATCATTTCGAAAGGGCGGCTTATAAATGACTAATAAGTTTGGAATGGAGCTAGAAGCTCCTTGATAATGTGTTCTCCTACTACAGTAACCCTGTCACTGATAACTTGACTGACTCCAACGACACTCCGAAATCCCGCAAGCCCAATTCATCACTCTTTATTCAATACAAAACCAAGAAAAAAGCACATTTCAGTTCACTTCTTCTCGCTCTTCAAAGTGTCCTGATCCTTCTGATCCTTCGCCTTCTTCACCTTCTGACTCTTCTGACTCTTGGCCTTTTTCTCCTTCCCACTCTTCTTACTCTTCTCCTTCTTCTGACTCTTCTGACTCTTGGCCTTCTTCTCCTTCCCACTCTTCTTACTCTTCTTCTGACTCTTCCCCTTGCTCATCTTCACACTCACATCCAGCTCTCCCTCCCTGATCGCCTTCTTCTCCTGTTCCTGACTCTTCGACCGTTTCTCCGCATTCTTCTTCTTCTCCCGCTGTTCCTTCGCCGCAATCTGCTTCTGTTTCCTCGAGTTGGAATTGTCAGAATCCATGTCGATCGGCCCTTCCTCCAGGTCAAGGTCCGCCTCCTCCTCCTTCTTCTCCTCCTTCACCGCCTTCTTTTCCTTCACCTTCTTATCAGTCTTATCAACAACCTCTTCATGGTACGTCTTCAGATTTTCCTTCTCCGCATCCCTCTCCTTCGCCCACTTCATGTAGTTCTGATAACGTCTGTGATCATCCAAGTCGTTGACGTAGTAGTAGGCACAATGTTCGTACTGATCCATCGCATCACAGCCGTTTACGTCTTCACTCTGAAAAAGAAAAACGAATTGGTTTCCGAAAACTGCGAAATAACCAACATACCATTTTGAAGAGATGGTAGCCAAGAATAAGGCCCAAGAAGAACTGAAAGCCGTTGTCGAGAAGGCCAAAGCGCATGTTTCGCATGTCGGAGACCATGCTGCAGTAGTTGAGTGAATCACTCTTTTTGTGAAGAGCCTGGTAGACCCATTGAGCAACGACGAACACTCCAGATCGACCGGTTCCCATCGATCCGTGCACCATGATCGGATCCTGGAAAATGGGAATGATAAAGTGATAAGGATGGCTGATAACATACCAAAGTGTGCTGAGTCTGCATCTGGACGTAGATGAATCCATCGACAAAGTGTGGGTAGTCGGGGGTCCATGGCCTTCCTCCGCCCTTGGCCCAGTTCGTGAATCGCCAGTGGACAAACGTGTGAGTGGAGCCCGTCTGGTCTTCCGATGGCAGCTTCGTGATCATCATCACTCGTCGTTCGACTTCTCCATTGAACATACTCTCGCACGACTTCACAGTCACTGATAGACGATACTTGAGGTACTCGAAGACCTCCGTGGTGCCGAGCTTGTCGGCGGTGAAGTACGGGGCGCATTCGTCGAGTCCGCACGTCATCACAACGTGCGGCATATTGTTCTTGAGGATGCACAACAGGAAAGCGGCTCGAGTGTCCGCTTTGCCGGGGTCGTTCTTTCCGCGTCTGTAGTTGGCTTCAACGCCGACAAGTGGTCCCTGGGCAATGACGATGCGTCCTTGGACCGGAAGGACAATGGTGTTGGCATGGATCCAGGAAGACGCCGTGACGGGGGATAGGTATCGGTCGGGAATGTACTTGACTGACTTGCCTCTGAAAATAAAGGGAAGACTGGTGTCAAAAGTCTCGGGATTCTTTCCTCACCTCGTCTTTCTCTCCGGAGCATCGATTGTGGTCAGGGAAACAAACTGACTGAAAATGTTGTCGTAGTACTGCGAGATGAGGCTCTTCCCCGGCACCAAGTTCATTTTTATCAGTGATTGGAAGATGTGATTCTTCTCTCTTCCCAGGTACCAACCATAGGCTACAATGAATTGGTTCTGCTTCTCCGACTCCTCGCCCTTGATCCAGCCTGCAAGAAAAACGAATTACCGTTTTTCTAATCTTTTTCCGTTAGACTCACAGAAAATCTTGACACCATGTTCATCCGTCTTCCACACGTACAGGACACCTTCTGCGTTCTCACGGATGATCATTCCTTGCGCTTTGGTTTCTTTTGCATCATTAATGGCATTTGTCAGCACATTTTCTGCCTGCTTCTTGTGCTCCTCGAACTTCTTCAGTCCATCCTCCTTCTCCTTTTCGGCCTTCTCGGCCTTCTCTTGCTGTTCCTTGAGCTCCTTCAGTCCATCCGCCTTCTCCTTCTCCGCTTTCTCTTGCTGCTCCTTGAGCTGTTTCAGTCCGTCCGCCTTATCCTGCTCCGCCTTGATTCTATCCTGCTCCGCCTTCATTCTATCCTGCTCTGCTTTCTTTTGATCCTGCTCCGCCTTTATTCTCTTCTGCTTCTCCTGCTCGTTCTCTTCTGTCATCTGTTTCTTCTGTTTCTCGAGATCAGCGTCTTTCTCTTTGTCCACTTGTACAGGTTTTTCCTTCGGAGCCTCCACATCCTGGTCTTCATGCTTGGGCTGTTCCTTCGTCTTACAGCAGCAGACCCCACAGTACCAACAGAAGAAGGTTACGACGACTGTTCCACCGGCGACGCATCCACCTATGACTCCAACCCATCCCCAGGTTCCCATGCCAGAATTGGAAGAATCAGCTTGAGTGGTGGAGCTGACTTGTCCAAGAGTGTTGTTCGATCTGGCAAACGAGAAAAATCAACAATTGAAATCCAATCTTCTGAAAACTCACAATGGACCTGTCGGATTCTGAATCTGACCGGATGGTTGTGGTGGTTTCTGTCCAGGAGGAAGTGTCACTGATCCAGCTGCCACTGCACTTTTGAAGATATTGTCCATGTTTCCAAGTGCTCCAGTCACTTTCGAAAGTGGTCCGTTGGAAGAGGCAAAGTGAAGATTCAGCGATCCAAGAGAGTCCAGAGAAGACTTCAGAGGAGCCAGATTCGGAGCCAATGGTGCCAGTGCTTCCAGAACTTTCTGCCGCTTCGCCACGTCCAGATCCACGTCAACCAATCCAGTGAATTCAGAGAAGATCGACGTGTAATCGGAGAATCCGCCAGTGGTGGCACGACGTCTTCTGGAGTTGTTCGGAGAAGCGATTTTGTTTCTGCGAGACTCCAGATCCGCCAGCAGTCCAGTCACCTTTGTCTTGGCGTCCTCGAAGTTTCCCCACGCATTCATCAGCTCATTCTTCTGATTCGGATCATTCAGCTTCTGAATCTCAGCTTTCACAGCAGCACCATCCACGAAGAACGTCTCCAACACGGTCTTTTTGTCCAGAACCTTCCGAACGTTGTCCATTGCTGCCACCGACTGTCCGAACGTCTCCGACTCTTTCCCGAGATCCTTCAGCTTCACCAACTCCACAGATGCATCCTTGTTGGCTATGATGGCAGCTGGGACTCCCCGAAGCTTCTTGACGGCTGGGATCGAGTCTCCGATGGTGGTGGCCACCGCTGACACATCATTGACCGACTGAGCATCCAACTTGAGAGCATCGTGAACTGCCGACACCGAAGTCGCGATGGAGTCCATTTGAGGAGCCAGCCCCTTGCCACAGTCGAAGAACGTGATGAACTGATCAATTTTGGCATGATCAACAAATCCCTCAACAGCTGCTCTCCCATTAACTGCTCCTTGAAATAGTGCATTCAGGTCTGCAGTGCCAAACTTCTTGGTGATCTTCTCAATGACCGATATGAGTTTGGTGAGAGTGGTGATGAGCAGATCAGTGTGCTGGAAATCCTTCAGATTCGTGACGACTCCTGGGATCTGTTTTGCACGGACGATATAGTCATTGGACAGCACGAGCAGAGCCTTCAAGGCGGTCAGATGTCCCAAATCAGTCATCATCTGATTCTCGATTTCCGGGACGGAACCAAGAAGGGTTGCCAGCTTGCCGCCACTCTCCATGACTTTGAAAGCAGCGCTGTAGAAGTTTTGAATCCCATTTGGTCGGTGTCCGAGACACTCATTTATAGAGTTCAGTGTTGCAGCTGCACTTGGAGCGACCGATTTGATCCCATCGAGACCACTGTGAAGTTGAGAGACTCTCTGGATGACGTCAGCCTAAAAAGTGTCTTGTTTAGATGGATAATAAAATGAAATCCTTACCATTTTAGCATCAGTCAGAGTGCTCCAGCTTGAATCCACGGCAGCAAGCTCCGTCTCCAGAAGTTCCAGTGGTCCCAGAGCAATGACCAGTTGCTTCACGTCATAGTCACCAACCAACGCACTGAACGATGGAGTGTGGACATCAGCTGCCAACTTGTTCAGATCCGAGTGTCCGTTGATGAATCCAGAAGTGAAGGTTCGAGAGGACACTGTTGAGTGACGATCCAGGACGATGCTGTTCATCATAATGACCTCATTGGAACAGGCATCACGTTCCGCAGAAACACCATCAATCGCCGCGAAAGCGTCAGCAGTCTCTTGCATCTCGTCAGATCTCCATTCCGGCGACGAATTCTCCGGTTCAGTAAACTTGTTGAGCAGATTCATGAGATGACGATGCAGAGAGTTCATCGGGAACTTGTTCTGGATCAGTTGCTGGAACTTTGACAGAACTTGAGCAAATGTGGAGAGACTTTGCAGTGGAGCAGCCAGATTCTCCAGATGATTCTTCAGGTTGTCCACAACCGCTATGTGAGTTCCGAATTGAGGATGCTGGGTATGGGTGTCCGCAGGAATCTCCTTCACTTTTTTCAAAGAATCCAGAGAATTTTGGGCAGTTGTTGTCAAGTCCGCGAGGAATGAATGGTCCAACTTCTCCGACTTGAGTCCCTCGATCAGATCGAAGTACGCCTTCAGAGATGACTTGTCCTTCTTGATGTCACCCAATGAAGCAAACTCCTTGGTCCATTTCTTCAGCAGAACTGTCGACTTCAGAACTTTGTCCAGTGAAGCAGTAGATGTGATGCTGGTCGCAGTCGACTGAAGCTTCTCGACGAATACATCCACTTTGGCCTTATCAAACTTCTCCAACTGCTCCAAATCAACAGATCCGATGTTGAGAAGCTCGGCGAGTGCCTTATCAGCTGATATCGATTGATCGATGAGTCCGTTCTGGAGGGAGATGGCAGTGATAAGACGGGCAGACACTGATAGGTTATCAACCATTGAAGAGAAGTCTTCTGGAAGAACATATTGATAAGGGCAATCAATCGATAATCAACAAACCTTGGGAAGCTCTTTTCGAACGGATGAGGGTCTGGTTGGAAAAGGAGGAGGCATCTAGAAAGAAAGTGATTAGGTTATCAAGTGATTAGCTGATAAGGTACCTTCAGAATTACTGATAAGGCTGGTGGAAGACAGATTATGGACATTCGGTTGGACATTCGGTTGGTTGGAGGCAGAAGAGACTTCTGAAAAGTCAATAATTGGGAACTCCAATCAATCGATAATCACAAACCTTGAGAAGCTCTGATAGATCCGAGTTGCGGCTTCATATTGTTATTATAATCGATGTTATAATCGATGTTATAATCAATAGAAATAAGCGCACCGGCAGAATTGGACGAATCTTCTGGAAATAATCAAGAATTCCCGGAATCAATGGATAATCAGTATTACCTTGAGAAACGGTCACGTTTCCGGCCGGCGACTTATTCAAATAGTTATTAGGAACTTTTTTAGTATTGATAGAGTTCACTGAAAAATCAATAATTGGGGCATTGAAGGGAAAAATCAATAATCTCACCGATGGAAACACTATCCATATGCTTATTAGGATTATCAATTTCATGCTCATTCGTTGTTTCAGACCGATTGATGGGACCTGCAAAAATCAATAAAATTATTTTTTCTTCAAAAAAAAATTTTTTTTTTCATTTTTTTTTCAAAATTTTTCTAAAATAATATAATTTCTGGAATTTCAAATTTTTTTTCAAATTTTCTGAAAATTCAGAAAAATTTTGCAAAAATCACATTTTTACCCAAAAAATTCAGAAGAGTTGAAAAACATTTTTTTTTTAAATCACTGAAATTTTCACTGAAATTTTGCTGAAAAATTGGTAAAAATCACGGAATTTTTGCAAAAATCAATACATTCGTCAAAATTAAAAAAAACAAATTTCCCTGACAAATTTTTTTTCTCAAAAATCACTGAAAATTTTCTGTAAAATCTGAAAATTTCCAAAAAAATTATTTTTTATTGATTTTTACAGTTTTCATAAAAAATCACAAAAATTCGCAAAAAAATTTGAAAAAATTGGAAAAAGCTCCAAAAATCATATATTTTTTTTCAATTTTTCCGGAAAATCTTTCTTTTTTCCAATTTTTCCAATTTTCCAGAAAATTCCAAAAATTTCTCCAAAAATCATCAAGTTTTCCTTGTAAAATGGAATTTTTTTCAAAAAACCCCATGAATTTTATCAAAAATCTCAAAAAATCTGGAAAAATCTCTCAAACTTGCCAAAAATCCATAGAATTTCAAAGTTATCCAAAAAAGTGACTGTATTTTTGTAGATTTATCATTTTTCTTCTGACTTTTTTGATTACTGTGAAATTTTCACTGATATCTTCCATAAAACCTATCAAAATCTTCAAATTTTCCCATTTTTCCCACTACTAACCTTGACATTGAGCAGTTGCGAAGAGCAACAAGGAGGCAATCTTCATCAACGTCTTCATGGCTCGAGAACTTTTATCCGTATTGATTGATTGGGAAGTGATTCTTCTCGAGAGAATTCGTTCGCAAACTTGAATTTGAACTGATCCGGTAAGCCGGGGGAGGGACACGTGGACCGATGGGCGGTTGGGTCAGGTAAACGAATCAGGAGAGGAGGGAAGGGGTCACGTGGAAAATAGGGGGAAAAGTAGCAAGAAATAGGGACACGTGTACAAATTTGGGGAGGGGGAGGGGGAATGATGACAAATAAGGTGCCACGTGGCAAATTTCATTGCCAGAAAGAGGGAAAAGACGGTTTTGAAGTGGATTTTTGGGAAAATGGCTGGTTTTTTGGGCTACTGCACATGAGAATGGTTGATTTTTGTCAGGATTACTGTAGCTAGAGTTCCTGAGCAAATATCCACAGAAAAGCATAGAAAACTTATTTTTTGACAAGGGAAGGTTGTAGGGGCCTAAACTTGGAAAACTCTGAAAAAATTCTCAAAAATCCGATAAATCGTCCTGAGCACGCCAAAATTTTTTTTCCTCACACTCGCCACGCTTGACCCAGATATGATGGCTGAAAGTGCTTTTCAGTACTAAAAAAGCAGTGCTAATTTCACGCGAAACTCATCTTTTTTCAATTTTCTTGTTTTTTGCGTGGAATCAGTACTAATTGTTAGTACTGAAAAGCACTTTCAGCCATCATAACTGGGTCAAACGGGGCGAGTGTGAGGAAAAAAAATTTTGGCGTGCTCAGGACGATTTATCGGATTTTTGAGAATTTTTTCAGAATTTTCCAAGTTTAGGCCCCTACAACCTTCCCTTGTGAGTGATTTTCCATTGATTTCCATTGAAAACCCATTGATTTTTATGTTTTGGATTACTGTACTTGTGGATTATTGATTTTTGTCATGATTACCGTACCTTCAAACGGGTGCGGTACCTGAGGAACACTTTCAGTCTCTTATCACTTCTTTTCAGTCCAGAATGATGACAAATAAGGTTCCACGTGGCAAATTTCATTGCTAGAAACAGGAAAAAAACGGATTTTTAAGTAAAACAGCTGGTTTTTCGGGTTACTGTACTTGGGAACTATTGACTTTTAACAGGATTACTGTACCACTGGGTCATTGGATTATCAGTTTTTGTCACAGGGTTACTGTAGGTTACTGTAGCCCAATTTGATCGTTTGAAATCCCGAAAAGCCAAATTTGCACCCATTTTTCCTGAAAACGCCAAAATTTTCAGGATTCCGTGAGAGTATTGATTTTTGTCAGGCTTACGGTAGCAGACAAGACAATTCAACTGTTTATCACTTCTTATCAGTGAAAATAAGATATTTCAGATATTTCAAAACGATTTCATTGTCAGAAAAGCTGGGAAAAATCGATTTGCAACGAAAATTTTTTTCAAATTCAAATTTTTCCTGGGATGTCGGAGTGTCGTACCAAGAAAAAAGACAAGTTTTTAGAATTCAAAAACATTTATTATCAAGGAAAATCAATAAAATTTCCATAAAATTCGAGCGTTTTTCAGAGAAGAATCTTCTTGATCACTGACAATCATGTTCCTTTCTTTCTTGGTATTTGACACACAAATCATCTGAAATTAATCAATTGATATCTCTTATCACTGCTTATCACTCACTATGGACGCTGTCCTTTAGTCATTCGTAACTGGGGAGGGAGGGAAGAATAAGAAGCGAGTACTGATTGGGACCAACTGATTTGTAATCATTTCCTTATCAGGGGGTCACGTGAAGATAAGAATCTTCTGGAAGGGGGGCTGCCACGTGGCAAGGTCAATGAGGGGGCACTGATAAGGAAATGTTATCATTGCTTTGATAGAAAAGATAGACAGAGGGAAACTTTCGGAATAAGTAATGGACCGGTAAGAGTTCCGATGGGAAATCAATCGATAATTGCGGGTTTTCAGGTTCCTTGATAGCAGCTGATAATATGATAAAGACGGAATTAGTTGAAAAAGCCACTTGCACGAATCAGACAACATACCGCATTGATCGAACTTTATAAATATTTCTATTTATCGATTTTTCGGAAAATAAATTTTTTGTGATTTTTGATTTTTTTGGTTTTCCTTGATCTTTGGACATTTTTGTGGTTAGACTCCTTATCACTGATAACCCGGAGCATTTTCCCATGTTTTAAGCAGGAAAAAGCTCTTTTTCAGCAAAATTGAGCATAGCTACAGTAATCCTCCGGGCGCGTTGCGGTTCCCACTTCAAATGAGCATTTCTCAGCTCAAAATGCTCCGTTTGAGCTCCAACTTGGACAGAAAAATCGATAATGGTCTAGAGAACAATTGATAAGATTTCAGAAGTTCTGTGAGGATTTTGAACCAAGATACCGACGCGTTGCGGTCGCGTTGCGGCTCTCAGAAAAGTTTTTCACATCAATTAACATTTCTGAGCTCAAATTTTCAAATTTTTTTCAAGCGCCCGCCCTTTCCCCAATTCTAGCAATGATTTCTGCCACGTGGCATTCCTATTTGTCATCATTTGAAACATGTCTCACGTGCCCCACTGATCTTATCAGTTGACCCCTGATAAGCCCTGATAAGAAGAGAGAGAGTTCAGTTCGACTTTTGCCAACCAGTCCTTAATGACACTTCTATCAGATCCAAAGTGTCTTCAGCTGCAAGAAAAAGTTAGTGATAAGGACTGATAATCAATGAGATCTTTCGGGTTTTCAGAAAATTGAATATCATTTCCATTTGTTTTCAATCGTGAAGAGGACAAAAATTGATAAGATGATAAGATGATAAAGACGGAATTAGTTGAAAGAGCCACTTGCACGAATCAGACAACATACCGAAGTACTCGAACTTCATAAATAGTTCTATTTATCGATTTTTTCGAAAAAAATATTTTTTGATTATTGATTTTCTTGTTTTCTTTGATTTTTGGGCTTTTGGGCCAATTTCAATCCAATCTACAGTAATCTTCTTGGAATTGGCAGGCGGTTTTTTGCATCTACTTATCACTGATAACCAAGATCACTTGAAAAACCAATACAACACCTAAAATTCACAAATCCCATTTTATTCCAGTCTTTAGAAATCAATCAATAACTCAGATTACGGTTTCAGTTCACTTTTCGACTTTGTCACCGACACCTTTGATTTCTTTGACTTCACATTTTTCTTCGTTGACTTTGCAACCGATTTTGCAGATTTGAGGCTTTTGGATTTAGTCACCGAAACTTTTGATTTTTTGGATTTCAAGCTTTTCTTTGTGGACTTGGTCACTGATCTCTTCGACTTCAAACTCTTCTTCTTCGACTTGCTCTTCAAAGTTCCGTCCAGCGTGTCTTTCTTCTTTTTGACATTCCTCGGCTTCAAATTGGCTTCAGAAACCGCCGGAGAGTTCAAGTCAATGTCCCTTTCACTGAGATCCCTTGCCGTTTTCTGAGCTCTGGCTTCCGCTTCCGCCAGGATCTTGGCCCATTCCTCTCGATCCTTTGTCTCCGGCTCGCCCATATCAGAAAAGTCACGAAGTTTATCCCATTGCACACCGATAATCCCCACGAATGGCTCAGAGTAGTGCTGAACGTGCTCGTAGATCCATTGGCATGAGATGAGACCGAGCATCAGAAGCTGTTTTCCGTTCTCGATAAGGCCGTATCGACTGGAACGCATTTGGAGGAGGATGATGTCAAGGAAAGGGGTGAAACGGAAGTCCATTAGGGATTGGAAGGCGAATTGGGCACCGGCGAAGATGCCGGCACGGCCAGTTCCTCGGAAGCTGTGGATCAGGGTGGAGTTCTGGAAAACGATTTTTTTCGCCGTTTCAAAAATTTTTTTGGTAATTTTGATGAACTGAAGATATGATTCTCACACCTTTATCTAACATAAAAATTTATTTAAAAGTTTAAAAAATTATTCTAGAGGGGTAACTATCGAGTCAAACTTTTTATCCCTTCTGTTTTCGGATTTTTGACATTCTCCATTTTTTTGACGATTTTTTTCTCCTTTTCAAAAAATTTTTCAGTAATTTTGATCAATTGAAGATATAATTCTAACATCTTCATCTAACAGAAAAATTTTTTTTTGAATGTTTGAAAAATCTCATTGAAGGGTTTCAATCAGGTCAAATTTATTCCTTCTGTTTTTGGATTTTTCCATTTTTCAACGATTTTTTTCACCGTTTCAAAAATTTTTTTGGTAATTTTGATAAACTGAAGATATGATTCTGACACCTTTATCAAACAGAAAAAATTTATTTAAAAGTCTAAAAAATTATACTAGAGGGGTAACTATGGAGTCAAACTTTTTATCCCTAATTTTTTCGAGTTTTTGGATTTTTCCATTTTTCAAAGATTTTTTTCTCCGTTTCAAAAAATTTTTTAGTGAGATTGACCCACTGAAGATATGATTTTGACACCTTTATCAAACAGAAAAAAATTATTTAAAAGTCTAAAAAATTATTCTAGAGGGGTAACTGTGGAGTCGAACTTTTTATCCCTGTTTTTTCGAATTTTTGACTTTTACCATTATTCGACGATTTTTTTCGTCGTTTTAGATATTTTCAGTAAATCTGACCAATTGAAGATATGATTCTGACACCTTTATCTAACATAAAAAATTTATTTGAAAGTTAAAAAAAATTTTTGAGAGTTTTCTATCAAGTAAAACATTTAATCCTCCTATTTTCGAATTTTTGATTTTTACCGTTTTTCAAAGATTTTTTTCTCCTTTTCAAAAAATTTTTCAGTAGTTTTGCTTTACTACAAAAATTTTTTGACACCTTTATAAAACACAAAAAATTTATTTCAATGTTCAAAAAATTATTCCAGAGGGTTAACTATCGAGTCAAACATTTTGGACTTTCTAAAAATCAAACTCACACTTGTAAACTGTGTCTCGTTCTGAATCCGGATAAACGTTTTGATGAAATCCCGATGCTCCGGATCCTCTCCATCCCAGTACACTTTTCCCCGCGCCCATTTCTCGAAATGATAATGCTTCAATCTGTGCTCCTTCTGCGTATCATTATCTTTGATAAGCAGATGTCTCAACTGCGCACATCCATGAATATCCTCAGCCTCCTCGACCATCGTTATCTCAAAGTTGCCAATAATCAGCGGACCTTCTTCCATTGTCAGTGGGAAGTATCTGGCTGACTCGTCCAACGTACAGCACATGACGACATTCGGGAATTCAAGGCTGACCAGCATGTTCAGGAAGGTTTTGACGTTGTTATCTTGCGGCGATTCACAGATATAGGCGGTTCCGTAGAGGGGGTAGGCGAGACGGTTGCCGTGGTAAGGGATCGGCGCATTTTTGTCGTCTGCTCTGACGCAAGCAGTGTCACGGATGCACAGGAGTTCGGGGTCTCTGAAAGCCAAGACTAGCTTCGGATTCTAAAAGATCTTTCTCACCTGCTACCCGCCACATGTGTCCCCACGAACTTGCTAACCGGCGGTTGAGTGGCCCTCCAGTCAAAGTACTGCTCCTTCATCGTCTTATCCGCCCGTTTTGCACTATCAGGCACTTCTGCATACTTCCGCACATCCCATAAAAAGTCTCGGATAAAGTCGGGAATCCGCGAGATTCCACGGAATGCATTGAAGATGTACACTGCAAGTTTTCTTGATTTTTTGACCCAATTTCTCACACACTCACCAAACTTATTCTCTTCCGTCCACGTCCACGAGATCAACAAGTTCATCTGTTTCCTCTTCTCCTCCCTCTTCTTGAGCTCATCCGGATGCTCTGTCGGGATGCCCTTCACGAGTCCCACTGCCATAATCGCCCCCTTCTTCTGCTCCTCTTCCTTCCGAATCTGTTTCATGACCTTCCGCTGGCGCTTCGCTTCTTCAGAATGCGCTTCAAAGGGGGCCATCTTTATCTTGAGCTCCTTCCTTCGACTCTTTGCTTTCAGAAGTTTAGCGTCTATGTCTTCTTCTTGACTCATCGCAGGAGCATTAGGAGTCGTCGCCGGTTGGGCAGTTGCGACATTGGATGTTGAGGCAGTAGCAGGTGCAGGTACAGATGGAGGTGGAGCTGGAGAAGCAGCAGGACTCTCCTGATCCTTCGGCTTCGGATTCGGCTTCGAATCCTTCCCAACTTCCACGTCTTTTTTCTTCTCCTTATTCTTCCGATGCCACCAGCATGCTACACCAACAATAGCAATGAAACAACATACAAAAGGAACTCCAATCATGCAACCGATCGCCAGGCCTCCATAACCAGAAGCTATCGTAGTGGTGATGAGCATTTGAATAACTTGAGATGGAGTGACTTGTCTGAAAATCGGGTCTAGAGTTCAGAATCTTTCCTAGAAAACTTACTGAACAGGTTGCGTCGTCTGCGGGGGAGGTGTCTGTGCAGGACTTGGTGTCGCTGACCCTGCTGCCACTGCATTCCTGAAGATCGCATCCAGTTTTCCCAATGTTCCAGGGATCTGTGACAATGGTCTGTTGGAGCTGGCAAAGTTGAGATTCAGGGATCCCAGAGAGTTCAGACTCGTCAGCAGAGTAGCTTGATTCAGGTCAGCCAACACTTTCAGACGCTTCTCCACTTCCAGATTGACACTTTTCAAGCCGGTGAACTGGGAAAAGACTGATTGGTAGCTGGAGAATCCACCAGTGGAACGGCGGATTCTGGATCCGATATTGATCTTATTCCTCCTGGTTTCCAACTCGGCAAACAGATAAGTCAATTCCTTCTTTGTCTTCTCAAAGTCTCCCCAACCATCCAACAACTCACTCTTCTTCTTAGCATCCTGCTCATTCTGAATCGCCGTCTCCACTGAATCACAATCTTTCATGAACTTTTCCAGCTCGGCTTTCTTCTCCAGAACCTTCCGAACGTTGTCCATTGCTGCAACCGACTGTCCAAACGTCTCCGACTCTTTTCCGAGATCCTTCAGCTCCACAGATACATTCTTGTTTGCTATAATCGTCGCTGGAACCGCCCAAAGCTTCTTGATTGCTGGAATCGAGTCTCCGATGGTGGTGGCAACCGAGTTTAGGTTCTGAAGGCTTGATGCATCATTCTTCAGCTTTTGGGCTCTATTAATGAGTGAAATTGAATTTGAAACTGCATTCATTTGACTTTTTAGATCTTTGGCACAAGTGAAAAATGCGATAAATTCGCTTGTTTTGGCATGATCCACGAATCCCTCAACAGCTGCTCGTCCATTCGCTGCTTCTTGAAGAAGTACATTCAGGTCTTCAGTGCCAAACTTCTTAGTGATTTTCTCAATGACCGGGATGAGTTTGGTGAGCGAGTTGATGAGCAGATCAGTGTGCTGGAAGTCCTTCAGTTGTTTAACAATTCCAGGAACTTGTTTTCCCCGCTCCGCATAGTTGTTCGAGATGACAATCAGATCTTTCAAAGCGGTCATATGTGCCAGATCGGCAACCAACTGCTCATTGAGCTCCGGAATCGAACCGAGTTTCCCTGCCAGACTAGCAGCGCTGTCAAAGATCACTGTAGCATCATCGTAGAATCCTTGAAGATTCGTCGGGCGCGGTCCAACACATGCATTGATAGAGGTGAGGGTTGCCGATGTTGTTGCAGACGCGCGCTTCAGTTCGTCAAACTTTGCGTGCAATTGAACAACTGTTGTCACTGTTTCTACCTGAGAAAGGAGGTCCTATTTCGATACCAAAAGAAGAGTTCAAACCTGTCGCGAATCAATCTCCCAGCTGTTATCCACTGCAGTCAACTCGGTTTCCAATAGTTTCAGGGTATCCAAACCAAGCTGCTTCACATCATAGCCACCAACCAATGCATTGAACGTGGGATCCTGGACATCAGCAGCCAACTTTTCCAGATCCGAGTGTCCGTTGATGAATCCAGAAGTGAAAGTCCGAAGAGACAATCGCCGGTCCAGGAAGATGCTCTTCATTTCGGCAATCTCGGTGGAACACGCATCCCGATCCTTGGTCACTGCCGAGACAGTTGAGAAACTATTGTCGACCTCTGTCATTTGTTTGGATGTCAATTCAGTCAATGCATTCGTCGGAGACGTGTATTCGTGGAGTAGGTCTAGAAACCGACGATGAGGAGACTCCATCGGAAACTTTTCAGCGGCAATTGTTTGGAATTTTCCGAGAGCTTGTGCCAAAGTAGTGAGATCCTTCAGTGATGGCTCCAAAGCCTCCAGATTCTTTCTCAACCCGCGGAGTGCACTCAGATGATTGTCAAACTCTGCGTGATCTTGATGAGTGTCAACTGGGATTTTCTTGACTTCTTCCAAAGAGGAGAGTGAGTTTTTCGCTGGTATTGTCATACTCGAGAGAAACACGTGGTTCAGTTTTTCCGACTTCAAGCTTTCAATGACAGTGAAATAAGTGTTCAGCGGTCCCTTGTCCTTGATGTCTCCCAACTCTGCGTACTTTTCCGTCCATTTTGTTATCAGATGGATTATCTTTTCAACACTATCAAGAGAAGAAGTAGCAGTCACAGTAGCAGCAGTGTCTCCGAGATTCTTGACGAATCCATCCACTTTGGCCTTATCAAACTTCTCCAACTGCTCCAAATCAACAGATCCGATGTTGAGAAGCTCGGCGAGTGCCTTATCAGCTGATATCGATTGATCGATGAGTCCGTTCTGGAGGGAGATGGCAGTGATAAGACGGGCAGACACTGATAGCTTATCAACAATCGAAGAGAAGTCTTCTGGAAGAATATATTGATAAGGGAAATCAATCGATAATCAACAAACCTTGGGAAGCTCTCTTCGAACGGATTATGGTATGATTGGAGAAGGAGGAGGCATCTGGAAAGAAAGTGATTAGGTTATCAAGTGATATGCTGATAAGGTACCTTCAGAAGCACTGATAAGGCTGGTGGAAAGTTCCTGATTAGATATATCAATTGATGGATCTAGAAAATCTGGAAAAAAAGAAGATTTCCAGTAAAACTCTCCAGAAATTTACCTTGGCACTTGACATTGAAAATCAACAGTGCAAAAATCCAAATTCTTATCATTTTTATTGATTTTTTGTTTAGTCAATATCAATGAAGTTTTGAACATGGGATTCAACAAAATAAAATTGGATTCATAGATTTTTCAGGGCAGATCCACGTAGAACAAAAAATAAATCTTTACGGAAGTTCTCGAAGAACGCACCAGCCGATTCCCGGAAGATTACTGTAGAATGGCATGAAATTGACTCTTTGAGCTCTAATCTCGCTCAATTTGATATGGAGAGCTCTTCTGAAGTTAGAGAGGAATTCAGAAGCCCAAGTTTAAGCTTCGATTACTTTAGTGTGTTGTCTGATTCGTGGGTCCTTCATACATGATTTATTGATTTTTCCATTCCCTTTGTAACAACGTAGTCTTCTGTAACATACATTGACAAACGCAAACCGATGTAATGATGAGAACAACGACGGCTCGATATAGTGTCAATTCAAACGCGTCGGCCGATCAACCTGTGCATTCTGCTCATCACTTATTGTTTCGTTCGTTTTTATTCTGGTCTTATCGATTCCGTCACCGAGGAACAGGAATTACTTATTTTCTTTTCTCTTTTTTTTTGCTTTTCCCGTTTACCGTAAAACCTCTATTAGAAGAGCACCCAATAGTTTGACTTTGAGCTTTTCTATCTCAAAAACTACGAGAGTTATCAAAAAGTTGTCAACTGCAAAGTTGTAGTTCTAATCTTCGTCTACAACTTTGCAGTTGACAACTTTTTGATAACTCTTCTAGTTTTTGAGATAGTGAAGCTCAAAGAAAAACTATTCGGTGCCCTTCTAATAGAGGTTTTACGGTATCCCCTTCATGTTTCCAGAACAATCCGCAAACCATGTCGTTCGATCCGATCGCCGAAATCACCCATATCAAGGCAATGGTGGAAAAGACGCTGAAGGCGTCGGAGGATAAGTTGAAGAGGGAGAAAGAGAAGGTTGACTTCCTGAAGAAGGAGGTGGCGGCGTTGAAGAGGAAGATGGAGGAAGGAGGTGAGCAGGAGGCTCCGAAGCAGAGACTCGCAACTCTGAGTTGCGAAATCTGCACCGAGGAGTACAGTGCCAGCAATCCCGACAAGACGCCGAGGATCCTGGAGTGCGGGCACACGCTTTGCGAAGAGTGTGCTGGGATGATGGCCGACGGACGGAAACTGAGGTGCCCGTTCGATCGGAAGACGATGAAGTTGAAGGAAGCGGGAGTGATTGCGTTGCCGAGGAACTACGCAATCATTCAGATGATCGAGAGGAAGTAAATGTAATGCCGTAAAACATCTATTAGAAGGGCACCCAATAGTTTGTCTTTGAGCTTCACTATCTCAAAAACTAAAAGAGTTATCAAAAAGTTGTCAACTGCAAAGTTGGAGACAAAGATTAGAACTACAACTTTGCAGTTGACAACTTTTTGATAACTCTTCTAGTTTTTGAGATAGTGATGCTCAAAGTCAAACTATTGGGTGCCCTTCTAATACAGGTTTTACGGTAATAAGTGAATGTCCATAATAAAGATTAATTGTGCGATTTCTGTTCTTACTACATGTTCAGGAAAGGTCATAAGGGCAAATGGGAGTACTGATCAGTATACTGTGGCTCTTATCAGTACCTGTCGAACTGTACAATCAGTCACTGAAAGCAACATGACTGGCTTCTTTGTGTTAGATGGCTATCAGATGACAATGTGCGAGATTTGTGCGGGATTTTGGAGTGTTGTAGTAGAATTTTGATTTTCTAGGTTATCAGTGGTGATAAGAAGGGGTACACCTACCAATTCAAAAAGATTACTATAGCATGACTGGAAATTGACTGTTTCAGCTCACTTCTAGCTCAAATTGCTCCGGGGAGCTATTCTGAAGTTAAAGAGGGAGTCAGAATCTTAATAAAGCCCAGAAAATCAATTGTCGAAAACATTTATTTCCAAAAAATCGATAAATAGAACTATTTATAAAGTTCGATTACTTCGGAATGTTGTCTGGTTCGTGCAAGTGGCTCTTTCAACTAATTCCGTCTTCATCATCTTATCAATTTTTGTCCTCTTCACAATTGAAAACAAATGGAAATAATATTCAATTTTCTGAAAACCCGGAAGATCTCATTGATTATCAGTCCTTATCACTAACCGTATCTGATCTCCAGCAGCAACTTCTTCATTTTGCACAGATTTCCTGAGATTGAAGCTGGTTGGCAAAAGTCGAACTGAACTCTCTCTCTTCTTATCAGGGTTTATCAGGGGTCAACTGATAAGATCAGTGGGGCACGTGAAACATGTTTCGAAATGATGACAAATAGGAATGCCACGTGGCGGAAATCATTGCTAGAATTGGGAAAAAGGCGGGATTTTGGAGTGTCGTAGTGGATTTTTGATTTTCTAGGTTATCAGTGGTGATAAGGAGAAGCCAACGTGTCAATTCCACGGAGGTTACTGTGGAACCGCTGGAAATTGACTGTTTCAGCTCATCTTTGGCGCAAATTGCTCCGAAGAGCTATTCTGAAGTTTGAGAGGTATTCAGAAGCCCAATGAAGCCCGGAAATCAAAAAAAAAGGTATCAGTGGTGGTAAAGAGTTAAGCCGCGACGCGACCGCAGCGCGCTTACCAATTCCCAGAAGGCTACTGTAACATTGCTGGAAACTGGCTTCTGGAGCTCACTTTTGGCTCAATTTGCTTCGAAGCCCAAAAATCAAGGAAAACCAAAAAATCAATAATCAAAAAGCATTTATTTTCAAAAAATCGATAAATATAAGTATTTATAAAGTTTCGTCTCTCTCAATCGACAAATTCCTTCGTGCAAGTGGTTCTTTCAACTAGTTCCGTCCTTATCATCGTATCATCTTATCATTCTATCTATATTTGTCCTCTTCACGATTGAAAACAAATTCTGAAAACCCGAAAGATCTCATTGATTATCAGTCTTTATCACTAACAGTTTGTTGCAGCTGAAGACTTTTTCTCTGAGCTTATCGAAGTGTCATGAAGGACTGGTTAGCAAAAGCCGAACTGAACTCTCTCTCTTCTTATCAGAGCTTATCAGGGGTCAACTGATAAGATCAGTGGGGCACGTGAAACATGTTTCAAATGATGACAAATAGGAATGCCACGTGGCAGAAATCATTGCTAGAATTGTCTAGAATTTTTATCAGTGCTTATCAGAAGCCGGGCTCAACTGATAAGATCAGTTGAGCAAGGTCACGTGGAACATGTTATCATTTCGTGCAAGAATCGATATTTTCTTCAGTTCTAGTCTCAAGTACGGATATGAAACAGTTCATGCTGGTTCTGTTTGCGTTGAGCTTTCTAGTTCTAACTAGAGGTATAATTTTGCTTATCAAGTTGATAAAATTGATAATTTTCAGCTTATCAGCAGATAGAATCAGTAAATTTGCCCGTTTCAAGTGTTTTTAGAGTCACTGGTAAGCATTTCCATTGATCAGGTCATTATCAAGGCACGTTTCAGATTCTAAATTCTCCAATATCATCGACGCCAGTCTTATCAGTGATTCGGAAGGTACCTTATCATTATATCACTTGATAACTTAAGATTGACTTTTTGTAACTACTCAACAATGGCCACTAGGCCATTTCACAGTTGCCGAAAGTATTTTTGATTGACTTGATATTTTGCATAGGGGTAGTACATGGGTCCCTAAACCCAAAAATGCAACTTTTGAATTTTTTGCTCACCGGCTCGCGGAGCCCTGGAGCAAAAATGAGTTTTCCGAAAAGTTGCAGAAAAATTCTGAAACTTTGCGCGCAGAGGTTTTTTGGCCCGTAGATTCCAAAAACCATAACAGAAAAGTATGAAAAAAAATTTCAAGATAGGCTGCAGTACAAATTTTTTGATGTTTTCGCTCTCCTGAAAATTTTATAACGGGAGTGGAAAAATGTTAGAGTGGAATTAAATATCCCGTCATATAATACGTTGAATTAACAAACAAAATCAAAAATCGAAGAGGAGCGATGGAGACTTTTTTCTCAATTTATGGTTTTTTAGTACTGAAAGCGACCTATTTTTGGCTGTACTGAAAAATTTTGTACTGAAGTGGAAAAAATGGAGTCCATATTCGGAATCTACGCCCCAAAATAAGTCGATTTGTCTTTAGAAATCAAAAATCGAAGGGGAGCGATACGGTCAAAAAAGTCCATTTTTGTCAGAAAAAGTAGTCATCACATTTTGATTTTTTTCGGAAAAAGTCACAACTGGACAATACCAGTTTGCATTTTTATTTGATAACTGGGACACATACCCATCATATAAATTTAACTCCCAGACCTAAAAGTAACTTTTCGATTTTTTATAATTTTTTGAAATTTTTGACCTCTTTTTCAAAATGGCTTCATGTATAGGGTTACGTTCGAAAAATGGGTCAAAAATCGAAATTTCAGGGAAATTCCAAATGTTGTTTTTTGCTCTTATTAGACCCAATTATGACATTTGGACACACTTTGGGCTAATTTGGAAACTTTTCCTAATTTTGACTTTTTCACAACGTACCCCTATACGTGGTGTCGAGTGAAAACTCGAAAAATCCAAATATTTTTGAAAAATCTCAGAACATGTTTTTTGTACATTTTATGACCCAAAGTCACTAAAAAACATAAACTCCGATTTTTCTGATTTCTTTTTATATTCCCCAAATTAACCACGTATAGGGGTACGTTGTGAAAAAGTCAAAAACGGAAAAAGTTTCCAAATTAGCCCGAAGTGTGTCCAAATGTCATAATTGCGTATAATAAGAGCGAAAAACAACATTTAGAATTTTTTTGAATTTTCGATTTTTGGCCCTTTTTTCGAACGTGGAGTAATTTTGGAAAAAGGTGAAAAATCATTGAAAAAATTCTAAAAAATCGAAATATTTTTTCAGAGTCTGGGAGTTAAATTTAATAAATGGGTATGTGTCCCAGTTATCAAATAAAAATGCAAACTGGTATTGTCCAGTTGTGACTTTTTCCGAAAAAAATCAAAATGTGATGAGCACTTTTTCTGACAAAAATGGACTTTTTTGACCGTATCGCTCCTCTTCGATTTTTGATTTCTAAAGGCAAATCGACTTATTTTGGGGCGTAGATTCCGAATATGGACTTTATTTTTTCCACTTCAGTACAAAATTTTTCAGTACAGCCAAAAGTATGTTGCTTCCAGTACTAAAAAACTATAAAATGAGAAAAAAGTCTCCATCGCTCCCCTTCGATTTTTGATTTTCTTTGCTTTTTTGATGTATCATGTGACGGGATATTTGATTCCAATCTAACATTTTTCCACTCCCGTTATAAAATTTTCAGGAGAACGAAATTACCAAAAAATTAGTACTGCAGCCTATCTAGAAAATTTTTTTCGTAATTTTTCGGTATGGTTTTTGGAATCTACGGGTCAAAAAACTCCCGCGTGCAAAGTTTCAGATTTTTTGTGCAACTTTTCGGAAAACTCATTTTTGCTCCAGGGCTCCGCGAGCCGGTGAGCAAAAATTTCAAAAGTTGTATTTTTGGACTTAGGGTCCCCCATAGTACCCCTGTGCAAAATATCAGACCAAACAAAAATACTTTCGGCAACTGTGAAATCAGTACTTCACTGGTTACAAAAAGTCAATCTTAATCACTTCCTTTCCAGATGCCTCCTCCTTCTCTAATCAGACACTATTCCGTTTGAAGAGAGCTTCCCAAGGTTTGTTGATTATTGATTGATTGTCCCTTATCAATATGTTCTTCCAGAAGACTTCTCTTCAATGGTTGATAACCTATCAGTGTCTGCCCGTCTTATCACTGCCATCTCCCTCCAGAACGGACTCATCGATCAATCGATATCAGCTGATAAGGCACTCGCCGAGCTTCTCAACATCGGATCTGTTGATTTGGAGCAGTTGGAGAAGTTTGATAAGGCCAAAGTGGACGGATTTGTCAAATCAATCAATACTCTAACCGGAACAATGACGGCTTCAAATGAGCAGATTTCGATTGAAAATATGATTCCGATTCTGGATTCTTGGCGGAAAAAGTTCGAAGAATTCGGAGATTTGAATGATTTGAAGTTGTCAACTGATTACTTTTCGGAGATTGATAAGCTGAAGGCTGTCCAGGTTGATAAGGATTTCATTGATCCGGCGTTGAAATCAATTGCTGATGCGATTCCGTTACTGGAGAAGTTGAAGGATTTACCGAATAATACAAGAGAAGATGATTCCAAAATTTTGCAAATTGCTGGTGACCTAGCTAAATTGAATGATCTGCTGAAAGCTTCTTCAATCATCTTGACAAAAATCTCTGAGCTTCAAGGTGCTCTCACTCAGCTCAACACTCTAAAACCTCTAAAGTTTCCAATCGATTCTCCTCAGAAGAAGTTTATCGATTTGTTAAAGTACTATTTCCTGACCCATCAACCTGTAGGAAGTGCCGATGCGGATGCTCTAGATGCGATTGTTACTTCTATCACAAGTATCATTGCTCTAGACACAAGCACTCCGGATATTGCAACTATGGGTGCCATAGCCAACCGAGACTCTCTAAAGCTCGGAGACTTCACCAGTGGATTTTTGGAAGGATCCTCTGACCTGAAGAAGATTCCAGCAGATTCAGGAGACAAGTGGTTCCAAGAAGTTTCTGCAGTCGAAAAATTAAAATCTGGCTTGCAACCTCTAAATGAGTTAGATGCCAAGATTACTGTAGTCGATGACAGTTGGAAGTCTCTCCTAGAAGCCCAGAACCAGAACTCGATCCAACAAGTTGTCGGAATTCACAAAAAGATCATAAGTGCCAAGGAAGGCTCCACAAACTTCAAAAATGTTGTTCTGAAAGTCGCCGGCGCCATTTCGAAACCCAGTGACACTGCTGTCTTCACAAAAACCACTAAAAAGGTTTTCGACAATGCGATCACTCTTCTGAACGTCCTGAACACCATCCCCCCTCTCATAACCACCTTATCACAACTCCAAGACTTATCAGAAATCACCAAGTTGAAAGATCTCATCACTTTCAAGAATCCAGTCAATGATCGGTTGAAGGAAGTACCGGATATTATTGATAGAATCAAGGCTTATCAGAAAACGGAGGACTTGATAAAAGCGCTGAAGGAGGCTACTCCGATTCTGGAGAAAATCAATAATGAGCTCGGAGCCAATGACTTGAACAAGATTCTCAAGGACTTGGGACAAGGGAAGGCGGCGGTTGAGGCATTTGTGACGGATCCGGCAACAAATCGGTTTATCGATTTCTTCAAGCCTTTCGGAAGTTTGGTATCCGGAGCGGAATACGAATCCCTTCGAACATCGGTGAAGCTGGTCCGTGGAGTTCGGGAATTGAAGAATCTGGATCTTGGAGCTGTGACAAGTGCCATCGAACAATCCATTCCAGCTGTCAAGGATCTTCTCGCGTTTCCGGCGACAATGAAATCTCAACCGGAACTGGAGAAGCTGAAAGACCTTGGAAAGGATTCGAAAGCTTTTGGTGATTCTGTGAGGGCGCTGGACAGTGTGCGGAACATTCTGAAGAAGAAAGATGACATTGAGAAGTTCTTGAAAGATTCTGATGCAGTGGACGCGAAGATTGTGAAGGTGAAGGATCTGAGTGCTCGAAGAGAAATGTTGGATGATTGGGGAGATTTCGGAAGTGTCAAACGGCAAGTTCTCGGGTTGTTGATTGATTTGGAAACGAGGAGAGATAAAATCCAGGCGGTGCGAACGAAACGTGGAGCCCCGGGATTTGCAGATTATCAGTCGGTTTTTGCTGGCTTTCAAGGCCTTCCAGATGTGAATCTGGATACTGAGAAGATGCAGAAAGTGCTGACAACACTTGGACCGTCTTCCCAAACTATGAAGGATCTGAAGACGTCACTGGACTCTTTGGGTTCTCTGAATCTGGAGTTTGCGAGTTACAACGGACCATTGGGACAGATTGCAGCAACATTGGCAAATTTGCAAAAGACTTTTTCGAGTAAGGGAAGCGGGGGAGGGACGGGGGGATCTGGAGGATCTGGAGGCGGATCGGGTGGAGGTCAGAAAGGTGGTGGAGGAGGTGGAGGGTCTTCAGGACCTGCTGGGAGTTCTGGAGCATCTTCTGGTTCTGGAGCACTGACCACAACACCGGCTTCTGAAGGTTTCTGGTCAACTATCGGGTGGGTTTATTGATTTTTTAATGTTAGACTCAAAATTGGTATTGCTATTTTTCAGCGGCATAGCTCTGATCATCTTCTTCGTCGTGGCTGGCATTGTAGTGATCTGTCTGGTTGTTGGGTGCATTCGCAAGAGAATTAAGAAGTCGAAAGATGAGAAGAATCAGCAGAAAAAGGATCAGAAGCCGAAGCCGACGCCGACGCCGACTTCAGAAGTCAAAAAGGAGAAGAGTCAGAAGAAGGAAGAGAAGCCGAAAAAACGTCGAAAAGAGAAACGAAAAACCACTCGGACTTCTGATTCAACGGCCGAAAAGATGCCTCTTATTGATAAGGAAAAGAAGGAAAAACAGGCAACGCAGGTGGATCCGGAGGAAGGCGGGAAGTCAGAATCGAAGAAAAGTGCTACTTTCAAGCATGAAACTGTTGATGAGCAGAAAAATGATACGGAAAAGGTTGATGCAGGAGATAAACATAAAGAAAAAGATAAGGGGAGACCGGATTTCATAATACCGGAGTATGAAAAGACAACGGAAAACGAGAAGGAGGAGTTTTACGATCCGATGGCTTATAAAATTCGGATGAGAAGTGAGCTGAAACGACTACATCCACGCTGATTCTCCTTTCATTTCTCTTTTTCAGAAACTACCTACACCGATATTCTCGATTTTATTGGGCGATTTGGATTCTCTGGAAAATGGTTCGCTGCCCGCTGGGTTTCTGCCTTGTCTCTGCTGAATCTGTGGCGCCATCACTACGAAAATCTGTTTGATCTGATTATGAAGGCAAGTGGTAAGGTGTACGACGGTGAGCGGGTTTCGCAACAGTCTCGGTAGGTGTTCTTCAGAAGTTCTCCAGATGGGAAAAATGGGTTTTCAGAGATTTGAATGTCAAGTGCTACGAAAAGGACATACCGCATACATACCGCCCCGGCTACTCTTTCTATCATGCCAATGAGATCAATAGCGTTGATGCGATTGTCGCTCAGGTAAAGTAAAGTACATATAGGCTGTTTTTTTCGAAAAAGGAGATTTTTTCTATTTCAAGATACATTTTTTGAGCTAGATGAAAGTGTCAAAAATAATTTTGTAGTTGTACAAAATTTCTGAAAAATTTTTCGAAAAGGAGAAATCACCCAAAAACATTTTGAAATATTATCGTTGCAACTCAAAATCGGAGTGGGTAGATTTACGGAGTTGAGGCTCCCGCAACGCGCGAGTGCAAAACGTGCTGCGCCATTAAAGCGGGGTACGGTAGTAGCGCAAAAAAAAATTTCGTCTTTTCCCACTAATTTTGCTCATTTTCATCGGTTTTTCACTCGATTTTCGCACTTTTTACGTCGAAAAAAGCACGAAAAGTATATTTTCCATGTAAAAAGAGCGAAAATCGAGTGAAAAACCGATGAAAATTAGGAAAATTGCAGAAAAAAACTAAATTTATTTTCGCGCGACTACCGTACCCCGCTTTAAAGGCGCAGCACGTTTTGCACCCGCGCGTTGCGGGAGCCTCAACTCCGTAAATCTACCCACTCCGATTTTGAGTTGCAACGATAATAACCAATTTCTAGGATTACTGTATCTTTCCAGGCACCACTTCTTCCCAACAACGGCAAAGATGACACTCGCGAGACTTTCTGGAGAATGGTCCTCAATTTCGGTACTAAAGTGATTGTTCATCTGGGAGAGATCACTGATCAATACCTTCCCGAAGAAGGCCATCCGCTCGTTTTCGGCGAACTGACTGTCAGCGCGGTAGGCAACCCAGTGAGGGGAATGGAAGACGAGATCATTGCTACGAGGATCAAAATTGAGTATAAGCCAAAGGGTTCTCTATATGCGAAAAACGAAGAAATGATCGAATTGAGTCACATGCGAATTGAGAATTGCGATGAGAACCGAATTCCGACCGGAAAGACTCGCGACGCGGTCAAGTTTGCGTGTTCGGCCAGTTTGGTAAACCGTGTAAGTTTTTCACCCTTCCAAAATATTTTTCAATAATTTTGATCAACTAAGGGTTTGATTTTGACATGTTTTCCTGACGGAAAAAATTTTCTGAATGGTTTTTTATCAAGTCAAACTTTTTCAATGCAAATCACTGCTTCTCATTTTTCGACGATTTTTTTCGGCATTTCAAAAAATTTTTCAGTAATTTTAACCAACTGAAGATTTAATTTTGACACGTTTTTCTCATTGAAAAAATTTATTTCAAAACTGAAAAAAATTTCTGAAAGATTTTTCATCAACTCAAACTTTTTCGAAGCAAATAACCTTATTTTCAATTTTCAACGATTTTTTTCCCTTTTTAAAAAATTTTCAGTAATTTTGTTCAACTCAAAAATTGCTTTTTGGCACCCTGCTCTAGCACATAATTTTTTTCAATTCACAAAAAGTCTCCGTGACGGTCTTCACTTCAGAAGAAGACAGTTGTGACGTCGGCAACCGGCACCAAGTTGCCGATGTCGTTCATCGCCGCCGACTACATTATACGAAAAGGAATATGTGGAAATGAGACCGTGGTGGTGCTTATGTCAGAACTGGCGAAAATCAGATGCGGCGCGTTCAGCAATGGACAACAGATCCTGTTTGCTTTTGGTTTGGCTCTGGAGATTTATGATGATGTGAGTTTGTTTCGGACTATCGATTGATTTGTGTCCCTTCAGCACTGTGAACCCAAAAACAAAGAATCTGAAGCAAGAGAGAAAGAGTTCAAGGCTCAAGTGAAATGGCACAAGGACATTTGCGAGAACTACAAAAGCAAGAGCGGGGAATTGCATGAACGGGCCCAAGTGCAATTGGCTGATGAGTTGGAGAGACTCGATGCGGAGAAGGCCAACAAGAAGACGGAAGCCACGGCGGACGGGCCAGCTAAGGGGAACGACCCGGAGAAGCAGGCGTTCTTGGACAACTGTGCAGTGTTGAGGAAGAAGTTCGCTGATCGAGAAGAGCAGGAGAGGAAGGAGAAGGAGGCTGCGAAGGTTGCGACGGCTGCGAAGGCTGAAACTTAAGAAAAACTCGGTGGATTCAAATGAAGACTGAAGGATTACTATTTGGAGATGTTACTATGACATTGAACATTGATGATGAATAAAGTGATTTATGGAAATTTAGTACACAAACACTTTGATCGAACCAGCAGATACCATTTACAGGTGCCGAAGCTGAAGCCTTCTTTCATACAAAACTCGTCGCATTCCTGGTTTGTACACCATCCCCATTCTGAGATTTTTTAATTGATTAATTGATAACTTATCACTTACTGTCTTGATGAGTCTCGATTTTAGCATGGGAGAGTTGGAAAAGTACTGTGAAAATTAGGGAAAATAGCAGGAGAAGCTTCATGATTTTTTGGGTTTCTACGAGGAACAAAATGGGTTTTTATAAGGGGAAAGTGACGAGTTTTGTTGGTTTTTGAGCTGGAGAACAAGGCGGGAAATTGAATTTTGAGTCATGTTTTGAATTGGGTACATCGGCAGTGGTGACGTTATTTCGGAGTGTCGTAGGGAATGGAATTTTTGATATTTTGAAGTTTGGAAGCGTTTGGGATTTCGGAGCATCGTTTGAAGTTTGAAAGGCGTTATTTCGGAGTGTCGTAGAAAAGGGAAAGTACGGGATTTTGGAGCATCGTTGGGAAGCTTCAATAGCGGGATTTCGGAGCATCGTACCAACACATCTTTGCGGGATTTTGGAGTGTCGTTCGAAACTTTCAGTTGCGTTATTTCGGAGCATCGTAAAATAAGAAGGAAAGCGTTGTTCGGAGCTTTGTACTGTTAGGATTTGGGAGCATTGTTTTACAGCTTCAATAGCGGGATTTCGGAGCTTCGTTCGGAAGCTTTGAGACTTTCTTGAAGTTCCGGGATTTCGGAGCATCGTTTGAAGTTTGAGAGGCGTTATTTCGGAGTGTCGTACCAGATGGAAAGTGCGAGAGTTTGAAGTGTCGTCTGAACATTGGGCATCGTTATTTCGGAGCTTTGTACTGTTGAAAACTTCGGGATTCCGGAGCATCGTACCAGTCAGAAATGCGGGATTTCGGATTGCCGTTGAGTATCCCGGAAAGCGGGATTTTGGAGCATCGTTGGGAAGTTTCAATAACGGGATTTTGGAGCATCGTTTCAAAGTTTCAATAACGGGATTTTGGAGCATCGTATCGACTGAAATCGGAGGGATTTTGGAGTTTTGTTTGGAACTCAATAATGAGTCATTTTGTGATTCTGAATCCATTTTCAAAAAACTGTAGTCCCCGTGGCACAATTCCCTCCATTCCAAACCATCAGACAATTTGTGATTGACAGAGCCAAGACACAATTCTCTCCCACTCCTTCCGTTTGCAAACTGACCCTCGTGGAGCCAAAAAAGCGAGAGAGTGCGGCGAGACGAGAGACGCAGACGGCGAAACAGAGAAAACAAACGGTAGCTTCATCTGGGAAAGGGTGCGGTCGAGGTGGTGAGAGAGTGTGGGGAGGGGAGAGACGCAGACGGAGGGAAGGGATGGAAACAGTTATTTTGAGGGGAGAAAGGAGAGAACAAACAGTTTGTGTTGAGAAGTTATGATGATGGGAGGAATGGAATGTGGGTGAGAGAGTGTGGGGAGAGAGGAGGGTGCAGAGATGGAGGAGGACCTGGAGGATGGTGACGAGGAAGGATCACAGATGATCGGAGCGGATCTGAGATGAATGGAGTTGAAGTTTTGGAAATGTAGGTCAATCTGGGCCTGCGAATCGGGCCAAACTTGGAATGAGGATTCTAGGACATTTTCGGGCGTTTAGACCTGGAGATCCGAGGCTCTCTGAGCTTTTAAGCCATCAAATCGGGTCAAGCGAAGGATTCTAGAGCCATCTTGGATATCCAGGCCACTATCAGGCTTTTAGGCTCATTGGGCACAACTATGTGAAGCTTCTAGGCCATGCTGGAATCCTAGGCCACCATCCTGACTATCTAGGTCATCAAAAATCGCACCCCTGCTTGTCCGGATCATCAAATTCACGTGCTCGGTTTCATTTGGAGTTCTAGGCCACAGTTTTGAAAAGCTAGGTCATCAAACACTCAGTTCAAGTTGTATTTGGAGTTCTAGGTCACCAAATAGAAGTTTTAGGCCACAGATTTGCAACTTTTCGTTGAAATCCAGGTTGTCGGATCCTAGGCCACCAAAACAAGACCAAAATGAGACTGGCAGCTTGAATTTCAGAATTCGGGAACTTTGGCCACATGTAGAGCTTCTGAGCGAAATTGGAGTTCTAGGCTACAACGCTGGAAATCTAGGTCATCACTGATTTGGTATCCTAGGCCATCAGTTAGAAGTTCTAGACCAGATTTTCACAACTTTCAGTGGAAATCTAGGTTGTCGGATCCTAGACCACCAGTCCCCCCAATCAGTCCATCTTCCTTTCAATTACAATCAGATTCCGACGATAATCTCGACGTGTTTATTCTGTCCAACTCGGCCGCCAAAATCAACACTGCCCGAGGCGCCATCATGGTTTTTCAGTCCCTCACCCTGCGTCTCTCATCTCGCCATGCTCTCTCGCTCTCGTGATCCTCTCTGCACATCCGATCCGAACCGTTTCACACACCGTTCAGGCGCCAATCCGAGAGAGTGTGTGGAGGTGGAGAGACGCAGAGAGCACGTCATGTGTGATTGGAGAGAGGCAGTGGTGTGCACTTTCGGTCAGATCTGTGATGCGTTTGGATTGGTGCCAACAGGCCACACAACAACACATGATTGCACACGATTCAGAGATCTGATCCTGCAAAAACCATGGAAAGCCTGAAAGCCTGAAAGCCTGAAAGCCTGAAAGCCTGAGAGCCTGAAAGCCTGAAAGCCTGGAAGCCTGAAAGCCTGAAAGCCTGGAAGCCTACTGATAACGCCAGATCCCCCAGTGATAAGACATCCTCACTGATAACGATAACACCTTCCCTCCAAGACCATGCTTTCCAACGTCACTGAACACCGAACCTTGTCAAAAATTAGGAAAATTAGCCAAAAATAACAAAATCTGCAGAAAACAGCAACAATTCTGCAAGTTTCCCACTATTTTTACAACTTTTCTGCACCCAAACAGTCCCAAGCCAGCGACGAATGACGTGTTGAGGAGAGTGTTTCAATGTACCTGAAAGGATCAGGGTTGTTTTGGAAGAGGTGTCAGAGAACGGACAAGGGGAGCAGTGAACGATGGAATTGGGCCTGTGGCCTATAGGTTTTGGGCTTCTAGGCTTGAAATCTAGGCTTTCAGGCCGATGAGCTTGTGGGCTTGGCTACAAGTTCACGGCTTTCGGGCTTCAAGTTCGAGCTTCTGATCTTGAAGTTCAGGCTTCTAGGCCGCTTCTGGGCTTCAAGTTTAGGCTTTTGGGCCTGAAATTAAGGATCTCCTATTACTTATCAGAGATTCTAATTCAGGCTTTCAGGCCTATAAGTTCTGGGCTCTAGACCTGGAACTCAAGCTGACAAACTTCAAATTCAATCTACCTGGTCATCAAGTTCAGGCTTCTGAACCTTCAGTTCAGGCTTTTAGGCCTGAAACTCAAGATTCCAACTTTCAGGCCTCAAATTCAAGCTTCCGGGCCCAAACTTCAAGCCTCTGGGCCTCAATTTCAGGCTTTCACTCCTTTTCCCCCTAAACTCCCAATGCCCTCTTGTTATTTTCCATTCCCCCACTGGAGCATTGTAAATAAACATTTTGTATTGTTTCCCACGTTGATAATCACCTTATCACTTCCCTTGTGACGTCTCCTCTACTCCCACTCTTTATGAACTTACAAAAGTTGGTGATAAGGGGGCTGAAACCAAAGTTTATCATTGCACAATAAGGAAACCCCCCGGAAATGATGGGACAGACAAATAAGATCATGACAGTGACGAAGTGATAATGATAAGCTGATAAAGAATAGATCAAGGAGGCAATTGGATGTTCCAGTACGATGCTCCAATATCCCGTTTTTTTGGGAAATGGAAAAACACTAGAAAAATGGGAAAAAGGGAAAAAACAATGAGAAAAACAAAAAACAAACTGTGAAAAATTGTTGTTTTCGTTGTTGACCCTTTTCGTTTTTCAATTCTATTTATTACTTCTCGGACCAAAGTCTAGTTCTCTTCCATTGTTTGACTACTACGGCCCGCTCCTATCAGTACTTCTGACCGACTCGAGGAAAAATTGTTGCAAGCAATTGGAGGAGAACAATGGGTGTTAAAATTGATTAAAAATTGGAAAAAAAACGTGATTTTCATTTTTATAGGTTTTTGACCGAAATTGAAGTTGCAGTGTGATCTTGGAAAAAAAATTTTTTTGGCTTTCAACTAAATTTTTTGTGTTAGTTAAAAGTGTCAGAAACATATTTGTAGTTGTACAAAATTTCTAAAAAATTTTTTGAAGGGGTGAAAAAAATCGTTGAAAAATGAAAAGTTTGGTAGAGCGCATTTGCAAGGGCTACAAGTTTGACTTGATGAAACCCCTCAAGAAAAATTTTTTCAATTTCTAAATAAATTTTTGTATTAGATAAAAGTGTAAAAAACATATTTGTAGTTGAACAAAACTTCTGAAAAATTTTTTGGAATGCTGAAAAAAATCGATAAAAATGACAAAAAAAATTTTGATTTTTCTTTACTTTTTGACTTTAGACGATTTTTTCCACCCATTCAAAAAAATTTTCAGTGATTTTGTTCAACGAAAGAGTTATTTTTCACATTTTTATCTAACACAAAAAATTTATTTCAATGTCAAAAAAATATTCTGGACGGTTTTCTATCAGGGCAAACTTTTATGTCTGGGGCCTTCTACTAGAAAACTTGAAACTTTTGTCAAAACTTTCAGGCCTCATTCCCAGGCCTAAAAGCCTATTTTTAGCCCTATAAGCCTACAAGCTTTTTCCCACCGGTCACTTGACCTTTCCCCAAGCTTCTTCTCCCCCAACTTGTCACCTCCTGTATTTGTAAATAAACAATGTCGTTCGCATCTATCCAAATATTTCTGACATCACTTCTCCTTCTCCTTCTGTACATTCCTCTTCTCACCAAACATTCGTTGCCCCGTTCACATGTTTTCTTTTCACGAAAATCCGTGGGTCGCTCACACAAAACACGAAAAAAAAGAAACGAAGAATTCGATTAAATTTTTTTTTTGGGATTTTTGATGTCTATGTTTTGGATGTTCCGTATTGGGGATGTTTGGATGTTTCGGATTTCCTGGGTGACTGGAAATAGATGGGAAAGGCCAGAACACAAGCTTTTAGGCCAGGAATTCGGGCTTTTAGGCTTTGAATTTGAGCTTCTGGACCTCAATTTCAAATGTGCCTAAATTTGGGCTTTCAGGCCCCATTTGACCTCCATTTCCCCTTTCAGAACACCCCCTTCTGCAAAATCTGTTCCCCGTTATTTCGCAAAGTACAACACACCGATAAGTCAATGTTAGCTTCTCCCCACAATCAAACAAAAAAAAACCATCGCGACCATCGCATCGCATCGAACGTATGTATTTGAGACGACGAATCATTGTTTTATATCTGGCCAAAAAGGAGAAGAGAGAAATGATTAATAATCGTTCAACGCACTGCGCGCGTCGAGGTCTTCTTCTTCTTCTTCTTCTCCGTTTTTCTGCAGAAAAAAATTCTTTATTTTCCCATCATTTCTAAGTGGATTCTGATGTGTTTAGTGCGGTGAGGGGGTGGATTCTGAAAGATTCTGAAGAGTTTTGCAAGGGATCAGAGGTTATGACGATGCTCCGGGTTTACGGCGTGTTTACGGCAAAATCGAGGGGGTTAGGCTTGATTTGCAGGCTTGTAGGCTTGAAAATGGATGCTTTTAGACTTCGAATTCAAAAGCTCCATCTACCGTAAAACCTCTATTAGAAGGGCACCCAATAGTTTGACTTTGAGCGTTTCTATCTCAAAAACTACGAGAGTTATCAAAAAGTTGTCAACTGCAAAGTTGTAGTTCTAATCTTCGTCTACAACTTTGCAGTTGACAACTTTTTGATAACTCTCGTAGTTTTTGAGATAGAAAAGCTCCAAGACAAACTATTCGGTGCCCTTCTAATAGAGGTTTTACGGTATATGGCCTAGAATCCCAAGATCCTTGAAAGTTAGGCCATTTCCGTGGCCTGGAATCCGATAACTTCATGTTCATGGCCTAGAGGTCCAAATTCCAAATTTAATTTTTTTTATTAAAAGTTGATACAACTACACATGTTTTGTACAAGTAAAAGCGAAGCGCGGAACCGATAAAGCACAGACGAAAAATTTGTGAAGAAATGCAGGAAAAGGGAGGGGGAGGAACCCGAAAAGAAGCGAGAGAAAGGAAAGGAGTGAAGAATACAAGCGGAAATGGATCTTCAGAACATTTTCAGAAGATCTTCAGATGCTAGTGGTCCATCGGCGTTCCCCGCCTTCCACTGAAGCCAGGGAGATGACTGATACGGTGCGGGCGCCCTCTTCCTCTTCCTCCTCGTTATCAGTGGCGTCGAAGCTTTCCCAGTTCTTTTCGATCGAGATGATCTTGAACATTGAGGAGACTTGGTTGATGGGTTCCGTGACGGCCTTGTCTTTTTTGGTGGAAAGGCGGCGAGCAGATGCGGGCTCCGATGCGGTTCGGGTGGCGATGGCTGGAAAAAAGTGGGTCAAATCGAAAGGTCATTGTTTATTCTTACCATCCTGATCTTGTTTCCTCTTTGATTGTCTGATCACACTACGTCTCAGAGCTCCATATCCATTCTGTCCAGCGGTTTCCTTATTGTGATTCTCATCGACTTCCTCGGAGCTTCCACGGTTACGGCTTGGCCAGACAAACCATTTCGGGCCGTTTTGGACTTCAATGACCTAGAAAAGATTATGATAATGATAAGGAGGTGATAAGGTGATAAATACCTTGAACCGAAAGTCTCTCTTCGGGCGGACAGGTTTCACTTCAACGTTGTTGTTGTTGGCTTCGAAGGCGATGGAGGAGGATGAAGAGGCGACTTCAAGCATTGTTAGAAGGGGATTCTGGAAGGTGATAAGATAAGATAAGGATTCGAAAGAAAAAAAAGGGAAGAATAAAGTAAGGAAAAACCAACTCTTATATAACCCGAACACAAACTGAGCCCCCCTTCCGACACCGAGGAGAGAGAAATGAAAAGTGGGCGGAGTCGGAGAGACAACGGCGACGGGAGAGGATTAGACGTCGAGACGGGGCTGGGGGGATGGGCGGGACACTTGGCACTGGCGCCGGGACGCTGCCGCATGTGACCTCCGGTTTGTTTGTCTGATATCACAGGTGCTAAGAGAGAGGGAAGAGACGAAGACGATGGGTTTGAAACGTGGTGTTCACATGGAGAAAGGATCGGAGGGATCAGGGGAACGGATAGAACGATCAGAAGGGTCCGATCAAGGTTGGGTGCAGGTGTCGACTGATAACAGTACGTCAGAGACGACGCGCTTATCAGTGATTGGAGTGTAGGCTGCAAACTTGATGGGCAGTTGATGACAAAATTTTCGTTTTTCCGTGGGGAAATGTTGGGAAATATGACGAGTTTTTCGAGTTTCTAACTTTCCGTACGATGCTCCGAAATCCCGGGGTATGGAAATCGACCAAACTTGATCAAAACTGACCCAAAAGTTACCTTTTTCAGTACGTTGCTCCAAAATCCCGTTGTAACAAAATTTCAGTACGACACTCCGAAATCCCGATGGGTTGAATTGACGCAAACTTTAGTACGACGTTCCGAAATACCGGGGGAATGGAAATTTACTAAAACTGGCCAAAACTGACAAAAAAGTTACTCTTTTTCAGTACGTTGCTCCAAAATCCCGGTAGATCAAGTTTGCCGTTTTTCTGTACGACACTCCAAAATCCCGATCCACTAAGCTTTCTGTACGAAACTCCGAAATCCCGGGGTATGCGAATTGACCAAAACTGACAAAAGAATCACTTTTTTTTCAGTACGTTGCTCCGAAATCTCGTTGTGGCGAAATTCCAGTACGACACTCCAAAATCCCGGTCTTCCAACTTTCCAGTACGACACTCCGAAATCCCGGTAGTTCCCCCATGTTTAGTTAGTACAATGCTCCGAAATAACGCAAGCTTTAACTTTAACGTCATCAGAATATGAAAAACAGGTGCTTTTCCTTACTCATAGTCACTTTCCTGAGATCAGAAGCCATATATCTTTTGATCGAACAAAAAAATTTCTGAAAAGCACAAAAGACAAGTTCGTCTAGCTGGCTCTAGCTCTAAAAGACTTTGTCCCCGTGGAAATTCCAAAAGCTAGGATTCACGTGAATCTCGAGTGGTGAATGGGAAAAAGGAAGAAGAAGCTAAAGAATTTTTGCAGGAGGGGGGGGGAAGATTGAATGAATGGAAAAAGTGGCCGGAAGCGGAGGAGAAATGGGATTAATGGACGAAGGAGGGGCTCATTAGGAAAAGGAGGTCAAGTTACTCAAAACAAGTAGGTCAAATGGGCTGAATGAGTCAGTGAGCCAAGGTGGGACCCCTTTAGGCTCACTCATTTGACGTAAAAGTCTCATTTCCTCTTGAATGAGCAAAGAAAAGATTAGGAGATTATCACACGCAGGTGTTATCAGTTATCAGCAATAACACGAAAAAAGCGTTTTTATAAAAGAAAAAACATAAACATTTGGTTTTTGGAGGTTCAGTTCCATGTTCCGCAGTTTGGACAAGAAGAAGAAGAAGATCAGAAATCAAACGATACGTACCCAAATTGGATGGGGTGATAAGGTGATAAGAAGAAAACTTGCGCGGGAATGTCTGGGCCTTTGCAGGCTTTTCAGGCCGATCTAGGCCGATCTAGGCCGTCTTAGGCCTGTTTTTCCGTATTTTCTACCTTCTCCCCCTCTAAAATACGGATTTGTCAAATGACTTTCATAGTTTGATTCAATGAACTGTAACTAATGATGAGACTTTTGAAGATGATAGTGGATCCAGTTTCTTATCTATTTTTAGCCACGATAAACAAGAGTTATTCTGAGAATTGAAGATTCCAGAGGTTTAGGGGGGGGGGGCACGTCATCTTTCATTTCCTTGGTCAAGTGCTCAAATATTCCAGTGAGGAAATGAAAATGACTTGAGCTCTTGGGGAAGAGGAAATTGAAAGCGGTCTTTGGGACCAGTTTGGAGTCAGAAACCAGAAGATTGATTTGGGCCTGAATTGGGCCAAAAAAGGGCTAAAAAGGGTAAAAAATGGGTCAAAAAGGGCTAAAATGGGTCAAAAAATGCCAAAATGGGTCAAAACTGACCTAAATTGGGTGAAAAGGCTTGAAAATACGCTTAAATTGGTCTAGATTGGCCCTGGATTGACCTAGGTCCAAAATGGTCTCAAACAAGCCTAAACCAAGCCTAAACAAGCCCAAACCGCCGTGAAATCTGACTATACACCTACAATGAAACGAAATCGCATATGAATATGAATACACTCTCTCTCTCTCCTCTCCAATACACATAAAATCTGGCCCATTATACGACCCACAATGCGGAAAGGACGCGGAACACCACGCGGAAAGAGACGATGCGGAAAGCAGAGGCGGCAGACATGGCATGGTGAGAGGGAAGAGACGCAGGGTGGGGAACTTTTAAAGAGCAGAAGGGTGAGTAAATAATGTGTAAGGAGGGGGGGGGTCAGGAATCGGATGAATAGAGGGGAGATTAGATATCAGTAGTGACGAAAAGAGTTGTGATCATTGGAAGTGATCAGGTCTGTGAAATGGTGTACCTAACTTGGTAAATAAGGGGAAAGTGCATTTGAGGGAGAAGACAACATTGGGAAATGGAAAACATGCGGGTTTACAGGGAAAAATTGGGTTGAGGGGGGTCTAGAGAAGTCTAGGTCAGTCTAGGCCCACCCATGGCCCAATCAAAGCCCAATTAGGTCAAACTAGGCCTAGCTAGAAATTCAGGGCTTCTTTATGTCATTTTTAATCTAGGCCGAATCCAGGTTAAGCTTAGCCCAGCCTAAGCCCGATCAAGGCCCCACAAAGCCCAGCTACATAGGTCAAGCTCGGCCCAAGTTAGGTCTGAAGATTCAATGCTGAAGGTTCAGGACTTCTTCAGGTCATTTTGAGCCTAGGCCGAATCTAGGTCAGTCTAGATTAAGCTAGGCCCACATATGGCTCAAACAAGGTCCAATTAGGCCAAGCTAGGCCAAGTTAGACCATTTCAAGCTTTAGGTAAATCTAGATCAAGCTAGGCCCAATCTACACCTACCTAAGGTCAAGCTAAACCTATCTAGACCAACTTAGGCCAATTTAGGTCGTTTCTAGCTCATTTTTGGTCTATTTAGGCATATTTCAGCCCATTTCAGCCCAATTTCTGTACACCCATCTTGTACCCACTCCACCTAGTCACACTTGTTTACCCTTATGCCATGTCTGAAATTTTTGATCTCCTCCTCTCCTCCAAAAAATACGCTCTTCTTTCGTATTTTATTTTCCACACAGTGAAAAATAGACGCGTTTCCGTTTCCGATTTGCATAAATCAGTGATAAGAGTGATAGTGATCGAGAATGATTTGTGAAATTTGCATAAACTGGAATTTGCGTCAATTGGAAAGGCAGAAATTATCAGTGTATCACAAGGGGATCCCGGAATTCCAAGGGTTCAAGAATCTATTTGATAAGGTGATAAGGTGATAAGAGTTCAATAACTAGATAAATAAAATTTGATTGGTGGCCACCTTTAAAAAATGAATTGGCTCTAATGATAAATGATCACATTAATTTTTGAGCCACTAAAAAAATGAGAAAAATTTTTTTTCAAGTCAAAAAAATGTTTTGAACAAATTCTGACTAGACGGAGGCTAGTCATAACCATCGCCCACACGAAAAAAATGTATTTGATTCGGGGAAAAATGAACAAAAATTGTGTGTGCGCTCCTGTGAAAATTTTTGGGAAAAAGGAGGGTTGATCGGATTTGAGGGGGATTTTTTTGATATTTTCTGGAAAATTAGAAAATTTTTGGAAAAAATAAGGGATTTACGGGGATTTTAGGGGTATTTTGGGAAAAATGAAAAATTTGGAAAAGATTTAAAAAATAATTTTTTTTCATATTTTTTTTCTGATTTTTCCTAAATTTCTGACACAAAATGTGTTAAATGAGAAATTTCGAAAATTTGACAAAAATTATTTTTAAAAATGTTTTCGAAAATTTTGAAATTCAAAAATCAATCTAAAAATCCAAAAAAAAATTTTTGAAAATTTTTTTTCATTTTTTTCCATTTTTCGAATTTTTTTCCCGGATTTTTCTAATTTTTCCTAAAATTACCTCAAAAATTCCCAACTTCAACCGTCCAAACTTCAGAATTCACCTTCCAATTCTCATAAATCTTCTGGCAAGTCTTCAGGATCTCTACCCTTGCCACGTCATCAGAAAGTGACATCAGGAAATATAAAACCCTCTTTTATCTCTTTATTTTCCGTCGTCCCCCCGACCAAAAAACCCCCTACCGTAATCCCCCCTTTTGCAACTTCTCTCTTTTCCCTTTTTCGTCTGCGTCTCTCTAATTCCCATACTCTCTCGCCGGTATCAGTTACGGGTACACGATGCACCCGTCCGACAGAAAAACGACTTCTGATCGTTCACGTGGACAGTAGTCGGGGGTTTCCAAGTGAGAGATAGGGGGACTTATCATTTTATCAATTTGCAAATTCCCCGAATTCCAACCACCTACAGTAACCCGAATGAACTCTGAAATTCCAAAATTCATAGACCAAAAACTTTGTCAAAGGGACTGGTTTTATGGAAGGAAGTTGTAAAAGTGTCTGGGGATCATGTTTGTTTTTTGGGGTCAGTTAGTGATATCATAGAGTATCACAAGTTATCACTGGAGCGCAAATGCTTGGAAAGAATATCTCAGTTTTTCAAAATTTTGGTTGGTGGCCTAACTTCTGCGAAATGGGAAAAGCTAGGCCAGATCATGCTTGAGGTAAAAGAATTTAGGATGACCTAATTTTTGCCTAATCTAGGCCACCACAATTTGGGGTGGCCTAGCTTTTGATAACTTGCAAAAGTTCGGCCATGGAACTTTTGCTAGAACTTGTCAACCTGATGACCTATCTCTTTACGATTGTGAAAGTAAGGCCATCAATATCAATTTTTGAAAAAATTGTTGATGGCCTAATTTTTCTTACACTGCAAAAGTTCGGTCACTCCAAGATGGCCTAACTTTTGCAAAGGCCACCATAATTCGGGGTAGCCTAACTTCTGATAGCTTACAAAAGTTCGGCCACTCTTAGAACACATGGCCTAACTTTCCACACCTCGTAGAAGCTAGGCCATCATGGCAAGTTTTCGAGAACTTTGATGATGACCTAACTTTTTCCTTTTGCGAAAGTTCGGCCATCAAGACACATTTTTGAAAACATTGTTGATGGCCTAACTTTTCAACTTCGTAAAAGTTAGGCCCTCAAGGCAAGTTTTTCAAAAGACGTGCTAATGGCCTAACTTTTGCAAAACCTAGTCCATGGCCTTTGCAAAAGTCGGCATGACCTCTAACCTCTGCTCGCAACCTTTGTTCTACCTTGTATTTGCGAATCACTACAAAACAATCGGACAAACTACAAACCCGTATGTGTAAACTTTCAAAGAAAAAATTGCTCAAAAATAGTGGAGGCTTCTGCCTAAAATAACACGGAGGGAAGTAAAAGAACGGCGGGCACGTAGGGAAACAGGAAACTGTTTGGAGGTGGGTAAATACATGGAGGAGAGTTCAGATGGGAAAACAATACTATACATACAATGTGTGTGTGCAAGCAAGAACTGGAATATGTGATGGAAAAGTATGCAGTTGGGAAAAGGTCATGGGAGCAGAAGGTTGGGTTAGAAATGGGGGCCACTGCTGATAAACTGATATCAGGGGGCCATTATCAGTGGTGGTTTTGCAGAAAAGTTAGACCATCTTTACCGAAAAAGCCAAGATTTTGGGGTCGTGGCCTAACTTTTGCAAACCAGAGAAAGTTAGGCCACAGGTGATTTCTTAAGAATATCCTAGAATGTTTAGAGCAAAATGGGTATGAAGTACAAGTGGATTTTGTATTCTAAATTTTTGAAAAAAAAAATTTTGAGGAGCAGGTGAAATTTTTTTTTTGAAAAATGAAGAAAAGCAGGTGATTTTTTGGGAATTTCAAATTTTTTAGATTTTTCAAAATTCACTTTTGAAAAAGTTTAAAAGGAAGTGGATTTTTGAAAAAAAAAATAATTTAAATTAAACTTTTTTTCAATAAAAAAAATTTCGAAGTTTTCTGGAAAGCTTGCCTAAATTCCGGGAATTTTCTGAAAATTTTTAGAAAATTTTGGAAAATTCGGGAAAAATCTGAAATTTTCTACAAAATTCTGAAAATTTCTAGATTGTTCTGGAAAATTCTGTAAAAATTTTCAAATTTTCGAAAAATCCAAACTCCTCGGAATTCCCGGAAAATCCGGTTTCCCCTAGACAAACAACAACAAAATACTCTAGTAGAACCCGAAAAAAGAACATAAACTCTTTTCTCTTCTCGTTTTTCTGGGACTAACTAATTCAATGGCCCCCAGAGCATTGGTTTACCCAAATTCGTATAGTGAAAGAGAGAAAAGGAAATAGGGTCCGAAAGGAGAATTTCTTATTTTTTATGTTTCTTATTACTTTTTTCCGTGCAACATTATACATTTATAAAGCTAAAAATAACTTCTATCATTTTTTTTTGCAAAAAAATGTGTTGTAAAAATGTACAAAAAGTGTTTCCTGTGAATCATCCAATAGGAGCTGGGGACATGAGTCATGGAAAGAAAAAGATTGATGGGAGAGATAAAGTGATAAGAAATGTGATTCATAGAGAAAAACTTGTGAAAAATTTATTAGGGGGTCTGAATTTTTTTAAAAATTAGGATTACTGTATCTTTCTTGGTGTTTGCGTACTTGACACCTAAATTTACGGGAAAAAAATCAAATTTATTTTTTCTGGGTTACGGTAGTGAAATCTGGTGTTTGCGGACTTTGCACAGGAATTCACGACAATTTGAATTTTTTGAATTTTAAATTTTTTTATGGATTACTGTAGCTATGGTGTTTGCGGAAAATGTACCAAATTTAACGAAAATGTGCAGAATTTTCCAAAAAAATTTTTTAAACCGGAAAAATCCAGAAAACAAGTCAGAAATTGGAAAAAATTAGTAAAATTTCAAAATTCTGAGAAAAAATTTTTTTTCGATTTTAAAGGTGTTCAAAACTTACATTTTCACCTCCTGACTTTTTAAAAAATTCAAAAAATTCCCAAAAAAACCTCATAAATTCCCAAGAACCCATGCTAAACCCCATCTCATTCATCATCACCTACGCATGTCTAGTCCCGACAAAAATTGAAAAATGGTCAGAAAAAACGAGAAAAACATAGGAAAATGTGAAAGATTACTCGGTTCTCTGACATGGTGCAATGACTAACACGTACAATTTTTAGGCGAAAAATGGGGAAAGAAAAATAATGTTTTGCTGGTCAGAATACTACATGCTTCCACCAGAAAAATAGGGATTATGAAGGCAGTTGTCTTGCTAAAAACAATAGGAGGGGTCAACTGAAGGAATTCAATTAGATTCTGGAGGCCGACGAAGGAATGATGTATTGGTGGGGGAGAAGAAGCGTGCAGAATTGGAAAAGGGACCACGCCCTGGAATTCAGATGACATTCACAGAATACACAGAAGGGGTCCTGAAGCCAAAATTCACAATTTGACGATTGGGTGCAAGTTGTCGTGAGATCAGGTGCCTGGTACGCAAACACCAAGCTACAGTAACCCGAAACATCGTTGCTACTCAAAATTTCATCTCGAACGATATCTTGCAGCGAAAACTACAGTAAGATTTGC
Organism: Caenorhabditis becei; assembly: GCA_900536315.3. Taxonomy (NCBI): domain Eukaryota; kingdom Metazoa; phylum Nematoda; class Chromadorea; order Rhabditida; family Rhabditidae; genus Caenorhabditis; species Caenorhabditis becei. The sequence continues at coordinate 184,663 of LR539131.1, forward strand.
AAAAATCAATTAAAGTGATTTTTGCAAATCTTACTGTAGTTTTCGCTGCGAGATATCGTTGGCGCCAATTTGAAATTTTGAGAACAAATTTTTTGAAAACTGCTGAAACTTTCCAAGTTACCCTATCTTTTATCACCAATTCCATCATTGTCCGTTATCACAGTTATCACAAAACGTTCCGTCTCAAAACCAGTTTTCCCCAGTTTCGGTTCGTCTAAAAGAGTGGTCAGTTGACCGTGACACAATCACAATGCCTTTTTGTCTGTATTTTGACCAGAACGGTCAGAAATTGGGACCCTAAAGGTCACTGAACTTCTATAAGGGACCACTGGGACCCCACATAGTTTGAGTTTTGTTTGTTATGAAGTTCACATGGTCTCGCCCCGTCAAAAAGTTCAAATCGCTTCTTCCAAACAATATCGAATTTCCGGCAGACTATCAAGTGTCATTCACGGGTTGTGACGTAGTGGAATGACTGGAATTCAACAATGAGTTTTGATTTTTTCAGGAAATGAACTGGGTCAAGTGAAATTGGGGACTGGGTTACTGTAGTGGTGATTGCGGACCTTGCACTGAACTAGACGACAATTTTCAAAAAGTTTGCCTAGTCAGGATTACTGTAGCTAAACGGGATTCGCAGATTGCGGACTTGACACCAAATTCGACGCCGAAATTCGGTTACGGTAGGTTGATTGGTGATTGCGGACTTGACACCAAATTTGACGCCGAAATTCGGTTACGGTAGGTTGATTGGTAATTGCGGACTTGGCACTGGATCTTACGAAAGTTTTTTGAAAACCTGGATACGTCCAAGGTTACGATAGGTAAATGGGCACTGCGGACTTTACAGCAAACTTGACGAAAATTCACAGACTCGCCAGGCACAGTAATTCTGACGAGCTCGGTGTTTGCACACTTTGCACCATATCCCACGACACTTTGCAGACTACAGTAACTCATCCCCAAATACATCCCGGAACTAGATGTCCCAAAGAACTCTGACCACTTGAGTCAGGTAACTCCCAAATTCCATCTATTCTCCATTTCCTAGAAACCTTTCAAAGATCTATTCCTTCTCTTTTCCCCAGTTCCACCTCACCAACTTTCCGCTCAATTCCCATCTCTTTTTCCCAAGAAAAAGAAAACAAAAACTAATTTTGTTTTCTCCGTCCCGTCTTTTTCGGCCCATTCTCATTACGGATTCCAATTCAGAAAGAGGCTGGGGACTATTGCGAAATACGAGGGGCCATTGAGAGTCCATTGACATTTCAATTGGTTTTGGGAAAGGAAGGGTGCAAGAATTGGATGGGATTTTGAAAAAAAGGAGAAGAATTGGAAATCTGGAGGGAAAATGGAGGGATTCGGGGGTTGCGGACTTTGCACTGGACTTTACGACAATTGGGAGATTTGGGTTACTGTAGTTCGGTCAGATGGTCTTTGCGTATATTGCATTTGATCTTACGACACTTTGGAAAAGCTTGGGTTACTGTAGGTTAGTGTTTGCAGACTTTGCACTGGATCTTACGACGGATAGGAGTTGCTGGATTACTGTAGCTACCTAGGATTGGTATTTGCGGACCAGACACTAAACTTGACGACAATTTTCGAATTTTTTTTTTCAATTTTCACCAAAAATGACTCAATTCTGGTCTAGGAACGATGAAAAAGTGTCAATTCCATTTTTCTATGAACTTTTTTTTTTATTTTTGGATTATTCTTTGGGAACTGATCAGATGACTAATACCAACTAGAAGACACAGAAAATCACAGAGAAATTGGGAAAAACAACAAGAAGTTGTGATAATGATGAAAAGTGACAGATTGGGAAATGGGGACGAGAGAGTGTGGAGAAACGAGAGGGTGCGAGAGAAAAAGAGGGGGATCGTTTTTTTGGAAAAAATGGAAAAATTGGGTGTGGTGAGTGGGAAATTTCAAAAAAATCATGGAGTTTCCAGAAATTCAAGAAAAAAATGAAAAAATTCGAAAAAAAAATTTTGGTGAAAAAATTTTTTTTTCCAATTTCAAAATTTTTTTTTGGAGTTTTTCAGGTGTTTTGTAGTGTCCGAGTGAATTCGTGAATTCAAAAAAAATTGAGAATTCTGGAAAAATGTGATAAAAAATTTTTTGGCCGAAATTTATGACAAAAAAATTAGATTTTATTTCAATTTTTCCAATTTTCAAATTTTTCAAAAAGTTTGAAATTCTTCTGAAATTTCCAGAATTTTCGGAAATCCCTTCAGTATCCCCTACCGTACCCTTCAGAATCCCACGCCCTAGGCTCCAGATGACGTCAAAAGCATGACGTCACTGTCCGCCACAACACATAATGACATTAACGAAGCACACTTCCCGAAATCAGAGAAATCGACGTAACACGACCAAAAACTCGCCGAAAAAAATTCACGGAAAACTGATAAAACTCTGCAAAATTTCCGCTGATAATCACTGATAAGCCCACGAATGTTCTCGAATTTTTCGTGACTTTTCCGGGAAAAAGTGACGAAATATGCGGGAATTCGAGGGGTCAAAAGAAGAAAAGTTAATTAAAAATAGGAAATGGAATTGGGAAAATGGAAGAGAAACGGGGGACGAGGAGAAGGGTAATTGGGTTTGGAAGTGATGGAGAAATGGAAAGGAAATGAATGAGGGACCAAGAGGAAATGGGGGACCAGAAGGGGGACAGTTGGGAATGGAAATGGGGGATTCCAGGGTTTTTTAGAGTTTTCTGGGTTACTGTAGGTGGAAGACTGGTTTTTGCGGACTTTGCACTTGATTTTACGACACTTGAAAAAATATTTTTTTCGGGTTACTGTAGAAGTGATTACGTACAGAACACCGGACCTTACGACAATTTTCAAATTTGTGAATCACAAGGAGAGTTGGAACTGAAAATAGGGAGAATCTGAGAATTTTTGGATCTTAATTGGGTTACTGTAGCTTGGAGAAATGGTGTTTGCGGACTTCGCACCAGATTTTACGAGCAGGTCATTTTTTGTAACACTTGGGTTACTGTAGCTTGAAAACTTAGTAACTTAGTGTTTGCGGACTTTGCACTTGATTTGACGGCACTTTTATTTTTTTAAAAATGCGATTTTTGGGTTACTGTAAAAGTGGTTGCGTACAAGACACCGTACCTTACGACAATTTTCAAATTTCTGGAAATTTTTTTGCACTGAATCTGGGTTACCGTAGCTACCTTTTGTGTTTACAGAAAGTGCACTTAACCTTACGGACTTTTTGAAATAAAAACATGTTTTCTAGAACTTTTGAACTTTTCCCAGAAATTTGGAAAGATTCTCCGAAAAAATGTGTTCTCTTCTCATTAACTTGTTCTTTTTCCAGTCAACAATGTGTCCCCGTTGTGACACATTGTTGACGTGAAAATAAAATATAGTGAGGAGGGGATGGATGTGGGATAAAATGACGTCAATTTGGATGAAGATAGACACCTCAAAGGGGGTGGAAATTGAGGGAAAATATTAGTATATTGAGAATTGTGCAGAAAAAACATGAAAATTTAGTGATTACTGCTTAAAAATGGTAAGGAAAAAGATGTAAAAGTATAAAAAAATAACTAAAAAATTGAAAAGAAAATTTTTTGAAAAACTTGAAAAAAATATTGAAATTTTCCAGAATTTTTTACAATTTCTTTTAAATATAAAAATTAGTGGAAAATAATTATGTGAAAGCTCAAAAAAATGAAAAAAAAAAGTTTTAAAAAATGAAAAAAAAATTCTGAAAATTCCCAGAAATTTGGAAATTTTTCCAGATTTTTCCACAACTTTTCATCAATTTTTATTTATTTTCCAGATTTTTGAAAAATTCCCTAAAATTTCAGAAAACCTCCAAAAAAGCACTGTAAATATAAAGTATTCTCTGTGTTTCGAAACTCTCGTCTCTCTTTTCCGCCCCAAAAATGAAGAGAAAATAGGTAAATATTTGCAAAGGAAAAGTGGGGAGAGAATCCTTCCGGAAAAGGAACACGTAAGACGTTTTTGACGTACGAGAGGAAGTGTTTGAATAAGGGAAGGTACGTCAAGGGAGGAAGAAGGCTGGGATTCAGAATCCCAAGGATTCTAAAGGTCAGAATATCATAGATTTATGAAAAGTTTCAAAATTTCAGAAAGACTCTACGGATTCTGAGATTCAGAATCCTCGGATTCAGAAGGCGAGACTCTCAGAGTTCTAGAGTTCCTGAATCTCTTATTATTGCCATCGTCACCTGATGGGTCTCGCCACGAAAATGGTTTCTGGCTCGAATACGGTTTCTGGACAAGTTTTTGACACTTTTTCTGATGAAAACGAGTAAAAAGGCATGTTTTCAATCATTTTGACCCAAATTACAGCAGTTCTCACCAATTTTCAGTAAAAAATCGTGCATTTGACGCTTTTTCCCAAAATCACTTAGTTTTCTAGAAAAAATCGGTGAAAACTGCTGGAGTTTGGCTGGAAATGACTAATATCCCATTTTCTTCAGAAAAAGTGTCAAAGCCATTTTCGTGGCGAGACCCATCAGGTAACCGCGGGACGGCAATAATAGGCTTCAAGTTTTCAGAACTCCAAAAACCAGCCTCCTGAAGCTCTTGTACCTTGAGAAATGCTCACGTCATGGAGCCGAACCCTGCAAACAAACATAACACCTGTTGAGTTGAACGATCGGATTGTTTGGTCACATTGTCTAGTTTCACACTAGACTATTATGAGTCAACTCTTCTCTAAATAATGTATTTGTCCGTAATCCATTAGTCATTTATGTCAACTACTACATGGTTCTGAATCAGCATCAGCATCCAAAAATGTTCAATTCTTAAAATTCAAACATCAGAAAACCATTTGCTTGCTTGCATTTCCATTTTTTTCCTCTTTTTTTCAAGTAAACAATCCAGAACGTTCCCCTTATCACTCAAAAAAGTATGACCTTGTTCCTGAAACATTGGCGCCAATGTGGTCAACATGTGATGCTGATGCTTGGGTTATGAACTTTGGGATCCAGGGATACAGAAAAGTTTACAGTTTGTACGATGAAATTTTGAGTTGCAACGATTTTGCAAGTTCGGGTTACTATAGCTTGATGTTTACGTTCTTTTACGTCTTACGACAACTTGCACCATATCATCAAAATCTGATTTCCGGATGTGCTTCAGCAGTCCTCCAATTTGAATGCGAACTCCAGATTGAATTATAATAAAATATAAAAATAACATTTGCGAGCGGCAGTTTTCAGATTCAACGATAAAAAACAAATACATACATTATTTTATTCACAAAACTTCACAAATTCCCCAGAATCTCGTCCTTCAACTTCTCGAAAGCCGGTTTCATCTTCTGAACCCCTGGCGGTGTGAAATGTATCGAACTATCGACATATCCAACCAATTCTTCTCTATCGAATGTCAAATATTTCCCATTTTCCACAAAAACATGACTCAAATCGAATAATTGACACTTCGAACATTGAATTTGTTTCATTCGATAAGTAGTGTGTCGAAGATAGTTATCCGCTACCTGAACATATTTTTTTAATAAAAAATAGGTTTTTTTCCATTTTCCTACCCTTTTATCCATATGCAAACTCTCCAATCGATCGAAATTTTGTGCCAGAGTTTGCATAAAATTGTGTAAAAAATTGCGCGGATAAAGTGGATGAGAGCCGAGAATATAGACTTTTCCGGCGAATTTTTCATAAAATTTAATGTTTTCTTTGAGTTGTTGGATCAATTTGTCGTTTGGGACGATTGGTTGAGACATTATTCCGGTGTTTCTGAAATTAGACATTTTTTTCAGTTAGCTTTACAAATCAATTGATAACTTGGTTACTGTAGTAGATGGAAAAAAGTTGTCAACTAATAAAATGTAGCTTTTAAAATGCTTATCATTTTATCAGCTGATCACTTGTTGCTATCTTTGCTAGTTCTTGAGATATGATCCAAAACAGAGAGAGTTTGCAAATCAATCAATATCTCGGTTACTGTAGGAGATTAGGGAAAGTTGTCAACTGATAAAATGTACATTTTAGAATGCTTATCATTTTATCAGTGAACACCTTTATATCATCTCTTTCAGTTTTCGAGTTATCACTTGATTTCCAGAGCGTACCTCGAAACAATAAATAAAACATCCGGTTTGTACACTTCCACATGTCGTTTCATGAGTTCCAAGCCGGTTTTTGATATTTTGTCGTAAGAATACAAACCAGTAGAACCTAATCATTCAGTTTTTGTGAAAAATTAAAATTTTATCAGTACCTATCACACTAAGACATCTAAAACTGGAAAAGTTCCTCTGAAAAGGCTCCATAATGCCTTGACCTAAATTCAAAGAGTAGCTATTGCCAATCACTGATATCGATAAGGATCCGGTGCCATTGATAAAACAATTTCCCAGAACATTCTTCCTTATCAGTGGATCAATTGATAAGCTTTTATCACTGGTACACTTGTCTTCGAACGGATGATTCTGCCAGCGAGTTTCGAAAAACTTTGTGTTCTTATCGATAAGTTCTTTGATTTCTTGAGGGATTTTGCGAATCCAAAACTTGTGATTTTGAGTGGAATACTGTAGGAGAGCATTTCCAGAAGCCAACAGCACTATCAGTAGGATTATTGATTTCTTATCAAGTTTCAGATAAGGTTTCTCGAAACAGTGGTGGATGAGGATTGATGATAAGAGGGTGATAACTAAAGATAATGGGTGATTGGGAAATGCTTTGAATTCGACAAACCAATGCAAAAGATATAACTGGAAGGTGTGTTTTCATTGAAAAGACACAAAATGGGCCAGTGGGTCAGGTAAACGGAATAGGAGATGTTGCCAAGGTAGGAGAGCGGTGCGGATTGGAGGAACTGCAAGAATTCAGATTCTGAAGGGGTCCGGGGATTCAGAATCTCACCGAATTCTCTCGATTCTCCACTGCAATCAAAACTGCCGTCGCAAAAGTCACCAACGGTCTCAAAACCATCACATTGATTGTGGAAGGGACCATTGATAAGCTGATTGTCACCAGGCAGATTATGGTGATTTCCTCGGGCTTCTTATCACTCTTATCAACTCTTTTATCAGTCCATTGTACTGCTAGAAATCCGGCTGCGAACTGCCAAAGACGAAGGGGCATGAAGTTGAAGGAGATTTGAGGATTGATAAGGAGAAATGGGATGAAACTGGCCAGTGATAAGGTTATAAATGATGTCATTTTTAGACTGTTGTTTTTTACGAATTGTAATGTGAAAAAGATAAAGGGGACCAGGAGGTAGAATTGCATTTCCACTGATAAGGACCACATGTGCAGGAAGACGTTTCGGGAGGAGGAGTCGAGGGAGAACTGGAATATCGATTGATAACAGGGTTATTGTAACAGATGGAGGAAAGTTGTTAACTAATAAAATATAGGTTTTAAAATGCTTATCATTTTATCAGTTGACGACTTTTCGCGATCTCCATTGGTTTGTGAGATATGACAAGAAACAGAAATAGTTTGCTAATCAATTAATATCTCGGTTACTGTAGGAGATGGGGAAAAGTTGTCAACTGATAAAATGAAGCTTTCAAAATGTTTATCATTTTATCAGTTGATCACTTTTTGCTATCTCTGTTGGTTCTTGAGATATCACCCATTCTAACCTCTCTAAAGTAATCCTGACTTTCATGAATAACCAGTTGATTAGTGGCTAGGAACAGAGAAGCAACTGAGTATTTCCGGTTGATTGGAAGTAAAGATTCCACCAAAAACAAGTGAACAATCACTACTGATAACAAAATGATAAGAAAATACAACGGAAGAATCCTTTTGAATCGTCTGTAATAGAACTGGAAGACATCTGAAACTGAAGTGATCCGATGAGTTGTTAGGTTTTTTGCCATGAGGAAGCCGGAGATGACGAAGAAGCTGAAAATGACTGATAAGGGGTTATCAGTGATTATCACCAACATATCAACTCCCAGGAATCCATTGATAAAGATTTGTGGTAAAAGATGGAAGCAGAAGACGAGGAAAATGGCGATGCCACGGAGAACTTGGATGTCTTGGCGCATTTTTGAAACGAATTGGAAGAGATTTCTGAGAATTGGAAGATGCGAAGAGACCGCCCTTTTCGGAGAAGAATCCTGAATTGTTGGACTTTTGAATCACAGAATTCCTGGAACCTTGAACTCAAGGATTCTGAATCCTGATGCCGGAATCCTACCAAATTCTCCTGACTCTTCACTGTAATCAACCCGTAAAAGTCACCAACGGCCTCAAAACCATCACATTGATTAGGTAAGGGACCACTGATACGCTGATTATCTCCAAGAAAGATTTCCTCCATTCTGGGCCTCTTATCAACTGTTTTATCAGTCCATTGAACTACTAGAAATCTAGCTGCAAACTGACAAAGACGAAGGGGCAAGAAGTTGAATGAGACTTGAGGATTGATAAGGAGAAATGGGATAAGACTGGCCAGTGATAAGATGATAACTGATATTACTCTTATCAGCTCCTGTGATATGAATCCTGAATCTTGACTTTCGATTTTTCTGGATCTCAGGATCCAGTCAACAAGGGTCAGCCAATTAAAAAAAAAGTTTAAAAAATTCTTCGTGAATTTTTTTGTGTAGTGTTTACAGATTTTTGAAGGTACAGTAACCTAAATCGGCTGGGAATCTTAAAGAATTCTTCAAAAAATTGAGAAAAAAAGGAACGAAAATTTATGGAAAAATCTGGAAAATTGCCAAGTTTCTGGAAACTTACGAAATTTTTTCAGAATTTTTTTTCACGAATTTATATCTTCAAAAAATCATGGAATAATCTGGAAATTTTCCAGATTTTTTTTCAATTTTTTCAAAAATGTGTAATTTTTTAGGCTCAAAAATCCTCATTTTTCATTTTTTTTTTCAATATATTTTTTAAAATTTTCCAAGACCAACTTCAGTTTCCAAAAGTACCGTATGCCCCTGCAGTCTAGACATTGCTTTTCGTATTCTCTTTCATCGCGATTCCATTCGGAAATGATCGAGACGAACCGATAAGACGAAGAAGTGTTTCAAAAGAGAGATCAAGTGTTGAATGGAACGATTCTTCGTGATGTTTCCGAGTGTTTCTGGCTTGTTGTCTCGGCGGCGATTCGAATTTCTGATTGGATTCACTCTCTGATCTTCAAATGTGATAATGGGATTCAGATGAGGGTTCAGAATCCACTTCGATCAGTTCCTTATCACCAATCACCAGCTTCTCGTTCGTCATGTTTCCTGCACATGACTGGCGTCAAAGGGGTATCCCGGCGGTGCATCACGAGAGAGAAACATGAAAGAAAGACTAGAGTTCAGATGCACCAGACCCACTGATAAGAGGTGATAAGAAGAGATTGTTGACACGAGGCACCGGCTTATTACGTTTTTTTGTGTAAGAGAGGGGGGTCATGTGGCAACAACGAAACATATTACGAAAATGTTTACGATTGGGAAAACGGAAATGAGAGGGGGAATTTCAAAGGGGGTCGGGGGACTTTTGGAATCGGGTCAAGGCACTGGGAAAGCGCGAAGGGATCGAGAAATGCGCCAAGGAACTGTGACAGCGCAAGGACACCGGATTGGCGCCAGGGCACTGGGAACGCGCCAGGGAATCTTGAAAAGCGTCAAGGTAATGAGAAAGAGTTAGAGCACTGGGAAAGCGCCAAGGTGTCTGGATCTTCGTTCTGATCACGGGAAAGGCGTCAAGAAACTAACAAAGCGCAAGGACACCGGATAGACGCCAAGGCACTGGAATCGCGCCAAGATAGCATCTAGGCACTAAAAATGCGTCGAGGATGAAGCTCAACGGCACGAGAATTGCGTCAACGAATTTTACACTGCAATTGCGCCAAGTCACTGGAACGGCGTCAACCTACATTCTTCTTCAAGATTCCTGATCTTTATCACCTTATCAGCTGCAGTAATCTTGTGTAAAAAGTCACGGTGATCTCGTTTTCTGCAACATTTTCCTCCTTGCAACTTGACACCGTTTCCCCTCAGCTGACATCATTTTTTCCTCTTTTATTGTAAATTTTCTTGACTCAAAAGTCCAGAAAATCACGTAAACAGCTGGAAATCGAGGAACTTGTGATGTCAATTGTTTGCAGAAAAAAGCGAGGTGAAGACATAAAAATAGATGAGAAAAAAGGATGAGGAAGTTGGGAATGGAGGGATCAGAAAACAATTAGAAGCAATTACAAAGGGGGTTGAGGGATTGGAAATTGGAGGAAATTAGAGAACAAGAAATAAAGAAAATTGGGTTGGAAATGGGTTACTGTAGGTCAAAAGGGATACTGTAGCACCCCATTTTTTCAACGATTTTTTTCGCTATTTTAAAAAATTTTTCAGTTATTTTGTTCAACTACAAAACTGATTTAAATAATTTTATTCAGCACAAAAATTTTTTTTCAAGGTCCGAAAAATGTTCTAGAGGGGTTTCTATCAGGCCCAATTTTGTTGACCCATTTTTTCAAATTTCCATTTTTCGACGATTTTTTTCGCCTTTTCGAAAAATTTTTCAGTAATTTTTTATTACAAATATGTTTCTGACACCTTTATCTTAACCAAAAAATTTATTTTGGAGTCTAAAAAAATATCTGAAAGGTTTTATAGAGGGTCAAACTTCATATGTTGGCTTCTGGCGGTCCCTGATAGAAAAATTTGATTTTCCTGATTTTCTCACGTGGATTTACTGTTTTTTTTGCTATTTTTCGTCAATTTTTTCAAAACGTTGCCCATTTCCAATTCCTCTCCAAAATGTCCTCTTCCGGACCTCCATACCACGAATGGAACTCGAAACTCGGCGAAATCCCGATCAGTTCCACTGATCAAAAGGCCAAGAATCATGTGGAAAACTTGATTTTAGGCGATGCATCTGGTGGGAAAGGTGGGGATTTTCTAGAAAATTCTCAAATTTAGATCATTTTCAGATCCCCCGATTCCGAAAAATCCGCCTCTTCATACAAATTGCGGCGGATTCAAATGATCGGGAAATCCGAGAAAAAAGAGCAGGAAATAAACGAGTTGAAGTTGAACTTTGTTTTGTGTATTGGATCAGATTTTTTAATTGATAAAGCTATAAGGATTTGATAAGAAATGTGATAACAGCTGATCAGCTACAGTAATCCTCAAGTGTCGTAAGATTAGGTGTCAAGTCTGCAAACACAAAAATCTAAAGATACCGTAATCTGTTGGAACTGGAGAATGGAGAATTGTCGTCAAGTTAGTTCTCGTCAAAAAAGTTAGACATGACGTCCGCAAACACGTTTCGTTGAAGCTACAGTAATCCTTGATTGTGGCCATGTCAAGTGTCAGGTACGCAATCACACAAAATCTGAAAGTACAGTAATTCTGTTGGAATTTGTGAATTGTCGTCAGGTTAGGTGTCAAGTCCGCAAACACCGTCACCTTTTAACTACAGTAATCCCAAAGTGTCGTAAGATCACGTGTTAGGTCCGCAATCACATAACAATTTGAAAGTACAGTAGTTATAGGAGGAGTCTGTGAATTGTCGTCAAGTTGGGTGACATGTTCCCAAGCCCAATCCCTTTAGGCTACAGTACTCCCAAAGTGCCGTAAGATCATGTTTTAGGTCTGCAATCACACAAAAATCTGAAAGTACAGTAATCTTAATTAAACAATTGTCGTCAAATAAAGTGTCAAGTCCGCAAACACAAATCCCTCTCACTACAGTAATCCCCAAGTCCGCATTTCCCAAAAGACCACCCAGAGCACAGTGCACAATGACCAAAAATCTGCTTTTTCCCCCCAATTTTCCGCACTTGAGACTTTCCATTGCTCCAAACTACAAATGCTCTTTTCCGGTGTCAATTCCTTATTTGATGACGTTTTTTAAAAGTGTCAATTCTCTTCCGCGCGGAAGCCCCCCTGCGCGGAACACTGTTTATTTGTTCAAGTGGGTAATCCGGTGTGTATTTGGAATTCGAAAATGCCTTATAAATGCGGCCTAAAGAGTGTCATTTTCAAGTAGTCTTGCTCCGAATTTTGAACAAAAAATGTGGACGAAACTCGTGATATTTGCGTTTTTAGCGATTCCGATGGTGGCTGAAAAGGTGAGGTTTTGGGGTATTATTGGGGTTACTGTAGGAGATACGGAAAAAGTGTCAACTGATAAAATGTAGCCCTTGATAAGGTGATTATTTTATCAGTTGATCACTTTTCCCTATCTACAAAAACTGGGAAGTTATAAAAGTAGAAGTAAGAAAGAGGTGCCCCTCACAAATCCACTTGTCCTAGGATTACTGTAAGAGCTAGGGAAAAGTTTTCAACTGAAAAAACGTATATTTTAAAATGCTTATCATTTTATCAGTTGACAACTTTTCCCAATATCTTTTCCTTATCGTGTTATCACAATTTTCTTCCAGAACTCCACCTCCAAAGCCATCTCAATGAGTCGAGTCCGCCGTCAATGTTGCGGATCTTCCAGCTCTTCGTGTTGCGGAGGATCTTCCAATTCCTACTGTGTCCCAGTGTGCTTGGCACAATGCCAATCAACATGTACCACACCGATTTGTCAGTCGCAATGTGGAAATCAGTGAGTTATGGGTTACAGAATGTTTTTTTTCAGTTAGCTTTACAAATCGATTGATAACTCGGTTATTGTGGGAGATAGTAAAAAGTTGTCAACTGATAAAATGTACCTTTCAAAATGCTTATCATTTTATCAGTTAATTACTTTTTGCTATCTCTACTGGTTCTTGAGATATGATAAGAAACAAAAAAGTTTGCAAATCAATCAAGATCTCGGTTACTGTAGGAGATGGGGAAAAGTTGTCAACTGATAAAATGTACCTTTTAACATGCTTATCATTTTATCAGTTGATCACTTGCTCCTATCTCCCCTGCTTCCCAAGTTATGCTTCCAGATGCAACCAACAATGCGGCATCTCCATCCCGATCATCTCCTCCGGTCCCTCCTGCTCTTCCTGCCAATCCGCCTGCTCCTCCGCCTGTACCACCCCTTCCTGCATCCGTACCTGCCAGACCAACTCCTGTGGCTCCCTGTGCTCCAATTCCTGCTCTTCCCGTTGCAACAACCAATGTCTGCAACTCTGCACCACCTCTTCCTGCTCCAACACTTGCTCCAACTCTTGTAACAATGCTTGCTCCAATGGGGGCCAGGCACCGATTGTTATAGTTGTGCCGTCTTCGGGAGGAAGAAGTTGCCAGAATTCTTGTCAGAACGTTTGTGATAACAGTGATAAGACCCTGATAAGGAATTCAACCTTTTAGCAATGCTCCTCCGCTTGTACCACTTCAACTTGCCGATCTACCTGCCAGAATACTTGTCTAGGATCCTGTAATTCAGGATGTTCGGGTGGAAGTTGCAACAGTAATAATAGTGTGGTTGTACTGGTAAGTGCATGGAAAATGACGACAAATTGCGGACATGGCTGATTACTGTAGCAAAAAATGTCATTTTTCGACGATTTTTTTCTCCCATTCAAAAATTTTTTCAGGGATTTTTCAAGAACTACAAAAGTGATTTTTACGCTTTTTTCTAGCTGGAAAAATTTATTTGAGAGTGAAAAATTAATTCTAGAGGGATTTTTATTAGATCAAACTTTGTCAGGTTTCGAAAAAAAATTTAGATTATTTTTACTTTTCACCGATTTTTTTCTATTTTTCAAAAAAATTTTCAAGGATTCTGATCAACTACAAATGTGTTTTCGACATTTTTTTTCTTGCTGAAAAAATTTAATTAAAGGTGAAAAAAATTTTCTAGAAAGTTTTCTACTCGGTTAAAAAAAACTTCTCTAGGACCCTAACAGCTTATCTTGACAAAACTTTCCATAACTTGGTAAATTTGAAAGATGGTGAGAAGTTGTCAACTGATGAAATTTACCTTTTAGAATGCTTATCATTTAATCAGTTGATCACTTTTTGCTATCTCTGTTTGTTCTTGAGATATGATCCAAAACAGAAAGAATTTACAAATCAATCAATATCTCGGTTACCGTAGGAGATGGTGAGAAGTTTTCAACTGATAAAATGTACATTTTAAAATGCTTATCATTTTATTAGTTGATCACTTTCTCCTATCACTCCTGCTTCTCAAGTTATGCTCCAAACCCCCACTTCCAGACGCCATGCGAACGATCGTGCAACTCTGGCTGTCGATCGACATGCTCCTCCACCTCATCCCTAAATGTTTGCATTCCGGCATGTCAACAAACATGTCGGCAGACCTGCAACACTGCAAGCACACTCGTGGTACATGACCTATTGACCTCTCTCGAATCACATCAACTTCTTCCAGATCCCCTGCCAATCCGGCTCCGGCTCCAATTGCTCATGTTCATCTGGATACTCTGTATGCGGGTCACAGTGTTGTCGGGCATAAATTATCCTATATTTATATATTTCAAAGATACCTACCGTAATCCTCTTGTCGCACCTACACAATAAAACATTCCTTCTCAAATTCCAGTTATTCCCCGCCAGTTCAAAAACCAAAAAGTGCCTGAATATGTGCTCATTGGCTCACGAAAATGTTCAAACTACACTTGTTCATTGTCAAGTGCACGGTCGGGGCTCTTTGTGGCAATTATGATCGGAAATGTCAATAATGTCTGGGGAATGGAAGGGGATACTGTAGTTTGGGGTTACTGTAGGTACCATAGAGCTACAGTAACCAAGGTCCGTAGGATTTGGTGTCAAGTCCGCAAAATACACAAGATGTCGTCAAGTTTGTTGTTTTGTCCGCAATCACTTTACAAATGAAGCTACAGTAACCCAAGTTCGAAATGTCGTAAGATTGGGTGCAATAACCGCAATCACTTCAAATCTACATTAATCTTGCACAAATCCAAAATGTCGTAAAGTTCAGTGCCAAGTCCGCAAACACCAAACTACAGTAACCCAAATCCATATTGTCGTCAACTCCAGTGCATTGTCCGCAATCTCACCGACTTACAGTAACCCAATTCCAAATTATCGTCAACTCCAGTGTCCAGTCCGCAAACACCGAACTACAGTACCCCAAAACAAAACTGTCGTCAATTCCAGTGCCCTGTCCGCAATCCCCCAAAGTTCACCTTCTCTCTGCAAACAATGCTCCTCGTCCCCCAATTGGCATGTTTCCACACTGTTCTGCCGTCTTTTTTAGTTCCGAGATAATCGGCTCATTTAACGATAACACAACGCTTCACCCCTGTGTCGGACCGCCTGTTCCGGATGCTGACCGCGCGGAAAAGCTTAAAAACCGCCGAAAATCGACCAGAAAATGGCATTCTTCCCGCTTTCCCGACACAATGAGAACAACTCTGATATTCCTTGTGGTCCTTGTTCTGGCTCAGGTAACTACAGTACCCCTTCAAACCTACAGTAATCCCTCCCAGGCCCTTCCCCGTTCGAAACGTCAGAATTGTGACTGTACTCCGGGAGAAGCTCCGAAATGCGGATGTCAGGTGATGCCGACTCCAGAGACGGGCGGTGGACAGATGATTTGTACTTGTTCACCACCGGTACCACCGAAATGTGTGTGTACCGAGGGAAATGTGGTGAGTGAGGGATACAGGATTTCGGAGTGTCGTACTAACCAAGAAGTCTGATTGAAAGTTCAGTACGATGCTCCAAAATCCCGCTGAACGTAAACTGTTCGGAAAACGGGATTTTGGAGTGTCGTACTGGATGAGAAAGTTGATCAAGTGTTGTGGTACGATGCTCCGAAATCCCGGGGTTTTTCGATCTTTGATTTTTGCTTCTAGAGCTTTGTATTGAATTTCCAAAACTCTCGAAACATTGGTACGATGCTCCGAAATCCCGCTGAACATAGTGGTCACGAAAAACGGGATTTCGGAGCATCGTACTAACCGTGATGGGTGACTGAAAGTTCAGTACGCTGCGCCACAATCCCGTGGTTTCCAGCCCTGAATTGCCGTTATTTCGGAGCATCGATTGTTTCAATTGAAATTGGAGCTAGAAGTTTAGTACAATGCTTAAAAATAATGGAGCTCGAGTTTTCAAAACCTTTCAAACCGGGATTTCGGGGCATTGTACTCAATTTTTTCGGTCAAGTTTTGAGCAAGGAGTTCAGGACGATGCTCCGAAATCCCGTTCAATGAAAATTTTAAAATCGGGATTTTGGAGAAACGTACTGAACCTAAAAGATGTTGATTTTTCTTCCAGAAAAACATCATAACCGGTCCCTCCCTTCCCGCCCTCTTCAA
Organism: Caenorhabditis becei; assembly: GCA_900536315.3. Classification (NCBI taxonomy): domain Eukaryota; kingdom Metazoa; phylum Nematoda; class Chromadorea; order Rhabditida; family Rhabditidae; genus Caenorhabditis; species Caenorhabditis becei. Next base: position 200,838 of record LR539131.1, read on the forward strand.
GCCCTACAGCTGTGTCTCCACCTGCGAATCCTCTTGTCTCGACTCCTGTAACCGTTTGAATTTCAACACGAAATGTGCCTCTGTCTGCAACGAAGCCTGCCAGTTCACCTGTGCCAAACAAGAACTGCAAACCTTGCCAACGACGACTCAGGCCCCCGCGACTACAGTAATGCTTCCATTGCCACCACATATTCAGGAGTATCGATTTGTGATTCCGGCCGGGAATTTGGTGGCGAAAACGAGTACGACGACAACGACGCCAAGACCATTGGTGATTAGTCAGAAGATTCAGGTGGGTCATAGAGAATTGGGGATGTACGATGCTCCGAAATCCAGCAAAGCAAACTTTGAAGTTGGCGGGATTTCGGACCATCGTACCAAACTGAGGGATCATCAAACTGGATTTAAAAACGATGCTCCGAAATCCCGAAAATTTGAGCATTGAATCTTGAGATTATCAGCTGAAAATGGTCTCACAACGATGCTCCAGAGCTACGGGATTTTGGAGCATCGTACTGAAACAAATAAGCTTCCCGTGAGTACGATGCTCCAGAATCCCACTGAAATTGAAAATGAGCTAGCGGGATATTGGAGCATCGTACTGGAGCACAAACAACGTTTCAAAAGCCCGCAAGTTTTGGAACTTTTTGGAGTTGAACCATGAGATTATCAGTCAAAAAAAGGTTTCACTACGATGCTCCGAAATCCCGCTAGCTTTTATGGCAATGTGTCGGGATTTCGGAGCATCGTACCAAACCTAACTGAGCCAAGCTCCCATTGAGCTCCGAAATCCCGAAATTTCGAGATTCGAATCTTGAGATTATCAAGTGAAAGTGATACGATGTTCCGAAATCCCGCTAGCTTACTTGATCGGAAACGACACTCCGAAATCCCGCCAACTCTCCGAACCTTTGGAGCATCGTACCTTGAGCCTTTCAGCTAAAAATCATTCCACTACGACACTCCGAAATCCCGTATCTTTTCCAGATAACCTGCCCCTCGGAATGCCAACCATCATGCAATTTTGTCTGTACCAAACTCCGTCCAACCCTCAAAGTCATCACCCAAATGTTCGACTCGAAAACCGACGAAGGAACCTGCAGAACCAGCTGTTCAAGTGCCTGTTTATCAGTTTGCGCGTATCGAAAAATCCCTGATTTACCCAAACAATTTCATGTTTTCAGGTCATCGGGAGTGGCCGGAAACGAGTGTCAATCGAATTGTGCGCCCGCCTGTGAGGACACTTGTACCATTGTCAAGCCGGTGAGTGGAATGGAACATTTGGAAGTTTATATTTGTTTTTTTGTGTTCCAGGTGGCTGTGGCATCGACTCAAGTGAACGTGCAGCCGACTTCCGCTTCCGGAGCACAATGTGTGTCGGTGTGCATGCCGGCGTGTACTCCCCAGTGCATGTTTACAGTGCAGGTGAGCTTGGAAGCCTGAAAGCCTGAAAGCCTGAAAGCCTGAAAGCCTGAAAGCCCAGAAAAGCCCGAATCGTCTTCCAGATGCAAATCGCCTTGGCCCAAGCCACCGGCCAACCAGCCACCACTGAAAAACCCGCTCAAGCCGTCTTGATCCCAATCGCTCCAGTATCACTGATTGTTCCGGAAAGTAGGTCAATCCTTATTAAATTATCAATCAATCAATACATTCCAGCCACCACCACCCAAGCCCCAGTTACCCTGGGAACAATTTGTCGAAATGAGTGTCTGGTGAGTGGTCCCCCCTTGGTCCCCCCTTGGCCCCCCTTGGCCCCCCTTAGTCCCATTTGGTCCCCCCTTGGTCCCCTGACCCATCTTGCTCACTGACCATTCCGTATATCTTGACCATCCACTCGAGAATCCAAATCCAGAAATCTCCCTCCCCAATACACATGTTCTTCTCGCTATTTCGGCTCCTTCCACTTGAAAAATTTCGAACAACTCTGTGCAAACAGTGTCCAGAAGACTCTCTCTCTCTCATAATTCCCATTGTTTCTATGTTTTTGTTTCGCATTGTGTCAAGTGGTTCGGGAAGGGGTGAAGAAGCTGATTTCGCGATGAGAAGAAACAATAGAGTTTTGGAACCGAAATATGGGGCAAAAAACTGGGAGAGAGGAACGGCAAAAAATAGGAAGGTCAATGGTCGAATTGAGGGTCGAGAACTGGATTTTGGAGCTTTCAGGGTTCCGGGATTCTAGAGGTTTTGAGGATTCTGAAGGTCCAGTAGTACTGAAGCTTCTTGAATTTCAAGTTTTCGAGGGCTATCAGGATTCTGGGCTTTAATGGTTCTAAAAGTTAACGGATATTTTAGCAGTCATTTGAATCTGATTTTTTGGAAATTTCGAAAATTTCATTTTTTTCTTGTAAAATTCTTGAAATTAGCTTAGAATACACCGAATTTATGTTTAATTTTTTCATTTGACACGGTCCCCATATCTTCCAATAGCAAAAAAGTGCGAAAAATATGAATTTTTCGCGTGAGAAACTAGTTTCCCTAACTTTAGTACTGAAAACTAGGTTTTTAGCTGAAAACAAGTGTTCAAAGTTGTTTTCTGAGAATATGACCCCTAACTTTTGTGGAGATTGATGAGAGGAATCGAATGGTACCAGGAAGAACGAACAACGTTGAGTTTGAAGGGAGTTATAACGTTATAATTTGAATATTTATTCAGAAAATGCCGAAAATCTTTGACATTTTTGAAAATCGAAAAAAATTTTTTTTTTCGATTTTTCAACTTTCATGATAAATTTTGAATATGTGAAAAAATATCAGGATTAACTTTTCAGTTGAACAAAAAATTGAGCAAATTTTTGAGAATGTGAAAAAAAATGAAAAATGTCAGTTTTCAAAAATCTGAAATTTCGCTTTTTTCAGCGATTTTTTTCTTTTTTTCAAAAAAATTTTCAGTAACTTTAATTAACTGCAAAGTTGATCTAAATATCTTTGTCTAACACAAAAAATTTATTCCAAGTTAAAAAAAAACTAGCCTTGCGGGTTTTCTATGAGCTCAAAATTATAGCCCCTAGCAAACGTGCTCTACCGAACTTCCCTTTTTTCATCGATTTTTTTCTTTATTTCAAAAAATTTTTCAGAAATTTTGATCAACTACAAAGTTGAAGATAACATCTTTATCTAGCACAAAAAATTTATTTCAGAATCGAGAAAAAAAAATTTATTTCGTTTCTACAGGTCCAATGCGAACACCAGTGCTCTCCAACGAATCCGAATTGCATGGCTGCGTGCCAAACGACTTGCTACCCAGTGTGCCAATCGAAACTCCGCCGACGAATGAAAGAGATCAAAACCGAACGAAACGGGGAATTCGCCTAGTCTCCTAATCACCTTATCACTTTCTAAATTATTGATTTTTCTCTGCCGACCATGTATTATGCTGATAATTGACCGATTAGTCAATGTTGTATTGCAAAACAAAAATAAACAAGTGAATTAAAAAATCAATACTTTATTACATTACATATTGTAATCCATCCGACATGTCAATTCCTTATCTTTATTTTTTTATCTTTATCATTCTTCTTAGAAAAATTCACAAGGAGAAACGGATCTTTTCCTTATTTTTCTTTATAGTCACTGTTGAGCATCAGCTTCTCGATGACGGCAGCCTTCTGGAGCTTCTGGAGCCAAGAGCTTCTGGAGAGCCAAGAGCTTCTGGAGCATCGCCGAAGGGGTCCTCAAAGTAGTCGATGTGGTCTCTCAAAGTGTTCCCATTGCCTTGGTGTCCCGGACGGTTGTGGAGAATCGTTGAGCAGCAGCACCAGGGAATCGGGCGGTGAGTGGAGATCCGATGGAGAGTTTGATCCAAGCACAAGGGACACTGGCACAACGGGCCCCTTTTATAGCGCCCGAATTGTCATCATTTTGGACACGTGTCACGCGAATTGTCAGCATTTGATGATAATTGATAAGAGGGGTCGGGGTCAGGGTCACGGGATATTCGGATTTTGGGGGGTTTTCAGGCTTTCAGGTTTCCAGGCTTTCAGGCTTTCAGGCTTCCAGGCTTTCAGGCTTTCAGGCTTTCAGGCTTTCAGGCTTTCAGGCTTTCAGGCTTTCAGGCTTCCAAGCTTTCAAGCTTCAGGCTTTCAGGCTTCCAGGCTTCCAGGCTTCCAGGCTTCCAGGCTTTCAAGCTTCCAGGCTTTCAGGCTTCCAGGCTTCCAGGCTTTTCTGGGCTCCCCGGCTTATCAAGCTTATCAATCTTGGCCTCAAGCTTATCAGGCTTCCGTTCAATCCAATCAGGCCAAACTTCAAGGTTATCAAAATCTAGGCAAATTTCCAGGCTTTCAGGTTTCCCAGCCTATCAGCCTTTTGTAGGCTTTCAGGCTCATCAGTCTTATCAAAACCCAGGCCACTAGTCTTATCAGTCCTGCCATTCCTCCACAATCACCAATCACCATCCCTCCCCCGTTTTCCCATCATTTCCAACTCGCCTCTTATCATCTAATCACCAAACAATGCCCTTTCTCCTCTCCAAAAAAATAAACAAGCACAACAGACAAGAGGATGCCCCCCTCCAAATTAGGTCCCGGACAGAACATTCTAGAGAAAAAAAGACGAAAACGCGAACAAACAAGAGGACATGCCGCGCGCCGTCAGGCTGTCCTGGGCACCGCGCGGAAGGACTCCGCCTCCCTTCCGCGCGCTGACCGCTTGAGCTTCACATTCCGCGCCGCGCCGCCTTCGAAGAGTTCGCGCACAGCTTGAGAGTTTTTAAAATATGAAGAGAGAGAGTGAGAGACGGAGAGAAAGAGAGAGAGAGACACTTGTGATTATTAGCAGCTTCTTCACCCCCATAACAACCTTCTTCTTATCACTCTTATCACCTGTTTCAGTTGGACTGATTGACCTCCGGAGTGCATCACAACTACTACAGTAACCCTGCTACAGTATGGGTGGCCACATGAGGTTGCTCTTCGTATTTTTCTTGGCTCTGGCTGTTGCACATGCGGTGAGTTGGATTTTTTGATTCTTTGTTGAATTTGGGTTACTTTAAGTTCAAATAAGTGAGAAATTGAAAAACTGTGGACTTTTGAGTTGTGAAAAATGTGGGATTTTTTGGGAAATTTCAAAATTCACGATTTTTGGAATATTTGGGGAAAATGGGGTTACTGTAGATTGTGGGATTGGGAAATTGGGAAAATTTGAAATTTTATTTTTTAAAAATTTAAAAATTCATGATTTTTTGGGATTTTTGGGGAATTCGGGATTACTGTAGATTGTGAAATTTTTGAAATTTAGCTTTTTTGGAATTTTTTGAAATTTCTGGAAAATTCAGGAAAACTTGATAACCCCAAGAAAACTGATTTTTGAAATTTATGAAAAGCAAATTTTTTTTTTAAATTTTTGAAAAAATTTAATTTTTTTTTCTGGAATTTTTCAGACAAAAACATATTCCAGACCATTTTTATTCCGGAAAAAACAATTTTTCACAAAAAAATTTTCCAATTTTTCGGTGAAATTTTGCCAAAAACCCCGTTTTTTGAAAAAAAATTTCACAAAAAAAATTTAAAATTCTTATTTTTTGAAAAAAAAATGTTTCTTAACAAATTTCAGCTGAAAACATGTTTTAGCGGAATTTTTGAACTTTCAGATTTTTTTTGAGATTTTCTAAAAATTCAAATTTTTTGAAAAAATCTGAAATTCCTCTGATTTTTGGCTGACATTTTTGTATTTTTCAAAATTTCCCAATTTTCGGATTTTTTGTCAAAACCCTCCTTATTATCCGCTTATTCTCTCCCAAGTGCAAATATATTTCGCAACACTTGTTATTCCAAAGAATTAGGTCAAAAATCAATGTGCCCGGTCATTTTTTCACAGCTTATTGTATTGTTATTAGTGGATTGGCAAACATCAAAATACATACAAAAAGTATGTTGGCAATTAGGGGGCGGGGCTTAAATTTTCGGCCAAAAAGTCCCATTTTTCCGGGGTCGGTATTTCGCAATAATAGTTTCAAGTCTTCGGAATTTGAAAATGTTCTCCTGACCATCAGTTGTTCTTCCCCGTTTTCTTCTCCTAAAAGCTTTGCTCTCGGTTTCTATTTCGGCTCCTTCTTCTCTCGGAAAGTTTCCATTGTGAAGAATAAGAAGCCGATGATGAACACAATGAAACGGGAGTGAACACGGGGTAAACACTGGGAACATGACAACATGAATGAGAGAATGTCTGGAAAGGAAAAAGAGAAAAGAGAAGGTGAAAGTTGAGATGTGTGTTTCTTTTTTGGGGGAAAAGAGTCATGAAGGGTGACATGGAGCAGGTTTTCAAGAGATTTCTGGTTTCATGGGAATGGGATTCTTGGGAATCAAGGGATTTTTGAAAAAATTTCCAAAAAAAAAGCAAGTTCTTTTTAAAAATGAGAAAAAAAAATCTAAAAATAAAATTTGAAAATATGGATTTTTGAGCAAAATCCTAAAAATCTGAAAGTTTCAGATTTCCAGAAAAAATCCAAAAATTTTCAAAAAAATTTTTTTTTTTTGATTTTTGATTTTTCTTTTTAACTTCAATTTCAAAGCATTTCTCGACATTTTCATTAAATTTTTATATTTTTGAAAAAATTTAAAATTTTCCAAAAAAAAATTTTTTTTTGGATTTTTTTTCAAATTTTCAAATTTTTTAGAAAATTTTCTGAAAAGTACAGTAAGTTCACATCACTGAACAATTTTGAAACGATCTAAAGATAAAAAAAAATGTTGAATTTTTTTTCAAATATTTTGATTTTTTTTCAAATTTTTCAAATTTTTCAAAATTTCAATGCCACGTGGCAAATATTGATTTTTAAAAATACTCTTGATGAATATTACAGTAACCTACAGTAACTTTGAATTTTTTGAAAAATTCAAAATTGGAATTTTTCAGATTTTTTGCCAAATTTTTGACAAATTTTTCAAATTTTTCAAAAGCTTCTAAAAATTTCTAACCCTACGTGGCAATTCTTGACTTTTCGATGTTTATCCCAGAAACTACAGTAACCCTACAGAAAATCCCAAATTTCCGAAAAAATTTTTTTTTTGGAAATTTTTGAAATGCTGAAATTTCCCATTTTTTCCAATCTTCCAAATCTCGAGTAATCCAGTTTCGGATTACGTAATCACCTTATCACCGCGTTCGCAATCACCATGTTTTTTTCCAAAATTCCCGCAAACTGATCAATGTTTGATATCCGACGGGGGGCCGTTGTGCAAATAACGGTTCAACAGGAAATGCGTTGGAAATCGGGGAAATGCAATTGATATATCCGATATGAAAAGAAGTGATAAAGAGTGATAAGAAGGGGAAAAGCACTTGAAATGTAATATAACTCAAAGGGTTTTTGCACATTTCCGTATTTGGGGAAAAGTGGTCACGAAGGGAGGGTGAGTCTAGGGGTTCAGGTGGTGCATCGAGTGGTTTGACCACTTTTTCACAGGAAACTTGGCTCAAAATGCTCCAAATGAGCTTCAAAACAGGATTCTAAAATTCTAGAAGGATTCTGAAGGATTCAGATAAAATGAGCTCAAATTGCTCCGCTGGAGCTCTGAAAAAAATCAAAAAAAAATTAGAAAAATTTAAAATCAATTTTTTTACAGAGCCGTCGACTAAAACGACAATGTGGCTGTTCAAATTTCTGCAATTGTCAGCAACAACCCATATTCTTCGCGCAAATCTCATTGCCAGCGTGCCAATGCCAACAAGCGCCGATTTGTCAGCCACAGTGTCCGAGGGCTGAAATTGTGAGTTTGGCGACTTCAGGGATTACTGTACCTTTTCCTAGATTACTGTAGCTTGACCTAGATTACTGTACCTTGGCCTAGATTACTGTACCTTTTCCTAGATTACTGTAGCTTGACCTAGATTACTGTACCTTGGCCTAGATTACTGTAGCTTGACCTAGATTACTGTACCTTGGCCTAGATTACTGTAGCTTGACCTAGATTACTGTACCTTGACCTAGATTACTGTACCTTGACCTAGATTACTGTACCTTGACCTTTACTGTACCTTGACCTAGATTACTGTACCTTGACCTAGATTACTGTACCTTGACCTAGATTACTGTACCTTGACCTAGATTTCTGTATTTTGACCTAGATTTCTGTATTTTGACCTAGATTACTGTAGCTTGGCCTAGATTACTGTACCTTGACCTAGATTACTGTAGCTTGACCTAAATACCTTCTTCCAGAACTCTGACTGCTCCGCCACGTGCATCCGAGCCTGCATCCCATCTTGCTCGAAAACCACCGGAAACACGTTCGCCTGCTCCACCACCTGTGAGAGCACCTGTGACAAGACTTGTGCTTCAGCTGCTCAACAGGCCATTGCTCAAGTCCAAGTACTCATTTGGCTCCCGGAAATCCTCTGATCCTATCTATTTCCAGGTCCAAGTCACCCCTCCAAACCCTCAACCTCTGGTTCCCCAGCAGGCTCCAGTTGTGGATGACTCTTGCCAGAATGTATGTCAGAATGTGTGCCAGGGAGCTTGTGTCTCGCAGAACTCTCCACCGGCGGTTTGTCAGCAGACTTGTAGACAATCTTGTCAGTTTGGATGTGCGGCGAACGATCAATGTGAGTTACTATATTAATCGATATCTCGATTCTCATCAGTGATAGGCAAAAGTTATCAGCAGATGGAATATAGATAAAAGTGTTATAAACATTTTATCAGTTGACACTTTTTCCGCATCTCTTACCATAACCCAGTTATTGATTGATTTCTGAGAACCTACATTCTTCCAGTACCCACCACCGCGCCGACGACCCCAACTCCTCCAACGATCAAAATCATCCTCGACATCAACGACGCCTACTTCGACTCGAACTGCGCCCCAAAGTGCACCCAATCCTGCCATTCCCAGTGCATTTCCCAAGGCAACGCCGCCGCCCAATGCTCCAACTCCTGCAACAACGAGTGCTCCTCCAAGTGCTCCACCCGAACCCCCCAGGTCATTACCATCCCCATCCAGCTTCCTCCCACGTGTCAGTCACGCTGTGAGAACAAGTGTCTGACAACGTGCCAAGCCGCCCAACTGTGTGCTCCGTCGTGCTCGACGGCTTGTCAGATGTCATGCGACTCGCTGACCTCCACCACCACCTCCACAGCACCACCAGCACCGATCAGCGTTGAGGTGAGGGCACAGTGTGTGCCATCGTGTATGCCGGCGTGCCTACCAACATGTACCTCAACCACCTCGCCCCCTACCCTTGCCCCTCAGCCCCAATGCGTCCCTTCTTGTATGCCGGCTTGTCTGCCGTCGTGTACCTCCCCAGTTCCCTCCCCAACTTGCATTCCCCCATGCCAACCGCAATGCCTTCAATCGTGCCTGGAGCAGCACATCCAACTGCCCCTGACTACCGTACCACCGGCTCCCCAGTGCATTCCCCAGTGTCAACCGGCTTGTGAGCCACAATGTGTGCAGTCTACAACTACAACCACCACAACAACTACCCAGATTCCAACGACCCAGGTATCAAGTACACCAGAGTATGAGGATGAGCTTGAACTAACCACCACCAGCACCATGGAGCCCGAAGAGAGCTCAACAGAGCCCTGGGAGACCGAGAGCTCCACGGAGCCCTGGGAGCCAGAGCCCGAGAGCTCCACAGAACCTTGGGAGCCCGAGCCTGAGCCTGAAAGCTCCACGGAGCCCTGGGAAGAGCCGGAGAGCTCAACAGAGCTTCCCACCACTGCACCTTACGACTATCCACAGTATGATCAGCCCACCAGCACCACTAACCTTCCACCTACACCTACACCTCCACCAGCACCTTCCCCAGCACCTCTCCAAGACCAACCCCAATGTCTCCCGGCCTGCCAGCCCCTCTGCCAATCCAACTGCATCCAAGCCATGCAAGTCCTCCTGGACATCTCCTGCCCGCAGGCTTGTCGTCCGAGCTGTGAGCCCACCTGTGCCTACCAATACCTCCACAACAGTCCATCAACCCCTCAGCACTACAACCCACCCCAGGCAGCTCAACCGCAATGCGTTTCGGCGTGTATGCCGGCGTGTCTGTTGGATTGTGTGCTTCCGTACTTCAAGGAGAAGATTCCGAGGATTGTGGTGGAACAGATCCAGGAAAGGCCTGATTGGAGGTTGAGGGATCCGGGGACCTTTCAGTACCGACCACAACCCCAGGTTACAGTAACCCAAGTACGGTATTTGAATCAAGGAGTTCAAGCTCAAGCTCAAGTTCAAGGCCAACCGGGGCAAGTGCCTACAGTAACCCGGGTACAAGGGATACAGTATCAGCCACAAGCCACTGTGCCAAAAATACAGTATCCAGGTCAAGGTACAGTAACCCAGAACCAGTTCCAGTTTTCTCAAGGTCAGGGTCAAGCTACAGTACCTCAAACTCAAGTAGGACTACAGTACCAGCCTCAAGGCCAAACTACAGTAGCCCAAGGTCAAGCTGGAGTACAGTACACGCCTCAGGGTCAAGCTACAGTACCTCGAGGTCAAGGTCAACCTACAGTAACCCAAGGTCAAGGTCAAAGCCCATCTACTGTACCCCAAACCCTCCACGCCCAATACCAAATCACTGTACCTCAATCCGCCCCTCTTCAATACCTCCAAGCCTCCACTCCCAACCAATCCTTCACCCTGGCCCAACACCAAGCCCAAAACGCTGCAAAGGCTTTTCAGGCCTCCCTAGGGGCCTATAACAGGCCCAGTCAGCCTAGGCCTGGGGAGTATGGACCGTGGGATCCGAATAGTCCACTGAATTCCAGAGGAAGTTCGTATAACTCGGCGGCAACGGGCCCTGGCCCAAAGTTGGATCCATCAAAGCCTGTGAACTATTTGACGGTTAACTTGAAGCAAGCCCCATTATCACCAACCTTATCACCAACCTTATCACCTCAAAGATCCCCTCCCACACTTCCACTGCACCGCCCCTTCTCCACCTACGGTTCCTTCCCCAAATCCGTTCCCCTCGCCACACCAACCCCTTCCCTCGATATCATCGATGATAACACTCCCTTCGTGGACCTTATCAAGTCCGATCCCCAACAGATCGAAGAGGAATGCGTGCCCCAGTGCATGCCGCAATGCGATCGTTTCTGCATCTCACAGCACCGCTACCAGCCTTCCTGCCCGCCGGCCTGCATGCCAGACTGCTCCAACCAATGCATCAGCTCACTCCAATGCCCAAAGTCCTGCCAGCCCGAGTGCAATCCGACGTGTCTTCAGAAGCCGCCCGTTATCAAAATCACCGTCACCAATCAGCAGTTGCATTGTGCCGAGCAGTGCCAGCCGGCGTGTGAGCCACAGTGCATCATCGCCACGATCAAGGTGCTTTTCAGTTTATGCTTTCTGCTTTGCTTCTATGTTAGCACTTATCAGTTTCTTATCTTCTTATCATTTATTATTTTATTCTTATCAGTTTATCACCTATTCAGACCCCTCCTCAAACCCAACAACAGCCTCAAATCGTCGTGGCGACGACGACAACGCCGATCCTCACTCCAGCACCCACTCAGCAACTCGCAAGTTGCCCACAACTCTGTCAGCCACAGTGCACGACGCAATGCGTTCAGGTATTGATATCTCGATTCTATCAAGTGATATCAAAAAGTTATCAACTACAAAAATGATCAGCTTGAAATTTCCAACAAGTTTGCTGTTGGTGAAAAGTGTGAAAAGTTTCAGGGAAGCCCAGAATTTGGGGGTTTCGGTAGAGCGCACTTGCATCTTCCTGAAACCATAACTCGCTTATCATTAGCATTATCAAAAAGCTATCAACTACAACAATAATCGATTTTAAATTTCCTACAATTTTCCAATTGGTCAAAACTGTCCAAATCTACTGGCAAGCCCGCTAGACCCGATTTCTCAATAGAGCACACTTGCATCGTGCTCAAATCATTGTTAGGTTCATAACTCGCTTATCATTAGAGTTATCAAAATGCTATCAACTACAAAAACGATCCTTTTTAAATTTTCTACAACTTTTCAATTAGTCAAAACCGGCAAAAACCGCTGGGAAGCCCGCTAGACTCGATTTATCAATGGAGCGCACTTGCATCTTGCTCAAACCATAACTTCCTTATCTCTAGCGCTATCAAAAAGTTATCAACTACAAAAATGATCATTATCAATTTATCTATAACTTTTCAATTGGTCAAAAACGCTGAAAAGTTATTAAAAACCTGTTATGCTTCGATTTGCAATGGAGCACGATTTCAAACTGCTGGCTATCTTCATAAAAAGCTCCAGCTTATTACTCCCTATCATTTTATCACCTTATCAATCCTTTTCCAGCAACAACAATGCCCCTGCCAACAAACGTGTCAAACCGGTTGCCAACAACACAATCCCGACGCCAAAGTGTGCCAGAACGTGTGCATCGAAGTGTGTGCGACAGAGTGTCCGACCCAATCAGCTCCCCAATCAGTGCCCATCTACCAACCAGTCTCCCAACCCCAATCCTACATCCCAGTCGTCCCGGTCAGCACCTCCTCAGCCCTCCCAACCATCCTCATCAACTTCGCCGTTCCCGAGTGTATCCCAGTCTGCGAGCAGTCCTGCAACACCCAATGCATCGAAAAGTTCCCCCAGGAGCACTGTGGCTCCGTGTGCAACTCCCAGTGCCAGTCCGCTTGCAGCCAAGCTGCTCCAACTGCTTCTCCTGCTCCATCCTGCCAACCCCAATGCCAACCGGCCTGTGAGCCCCAATGCGTTGCTCAGCAGGCCCAGCCCGTCAAGATCCAGGTCAACCTGGCTCCCCAGCAGCAATGTCAGCCAATGTGCGAGCAATCGTGCATCTCCGAGTGCCAGGGGACCACTTTGAATGTGCAGGCCGCCACGTGTCAACCGGCTTGTCAGGCCATTTGCCAGCAGTCGTGTGCACCACTGACTACCGTACCAACTACAGTACCCGTTGTGCCAGTGGCCACTGCTGCTTCACAGTTGTGCACTCCAAAGTGTATGAGTGACTGTCAGGGATTGTGCAAGAGCAACTCGCCGCAGTGTATTCAAGGTAAGGGTTACGGTAGATTGACCTAGATTACTGTACCTTGACCTAGATTACTGTAGTTTGACCTAGATTACTGTAACTAGGCCATTCAGGTTACTGTAGGTGCATTTGTGTTTTTCCACGATTTTTTTCGCCGCTGCAAAAAATTTTTCAGTCGTTTTGATCAACTGCAAATTCACTCTAAAAACCTTTATCTAACAGAAAAAATTTACTTGAAAACGGAACAAAATTTTTCTTGTCCAGAAATTTTCGATCAATCCAATCAGGTCTTCAGGATGACTGTAGGCCTAGTTTAACTTGATATAAAACTTTTTAGAAACATTTTCCGACTCTCAAATAAATTCTTTATGTTAGATAAGAATGCCCTGATCAATTTTGCAATTGATCAAAACTCCTGAAAAATGTTCTGAAAAGGTGAAAAAAATCGACAAAAAATAACAAATTCATTTTTTTATCACCCAATATCTTGTCTCTTATCAGTGATAGCAAAAAGTTGTCAACTGATGAAATATAGATAAAAATGTGATGAACATTTTATCAGTTGACAACTTTTCCGTATCTTTTACCGTAACCTTGTTATCAACTGATAACTTCCAGGCTGCGATGCTTCATGTCAACAACTCTGCGGAACAGCTCCAACTCCAGTGGTTCAACTGACCGCCAACTACAATTGCAATATGCCATGTGATGCACAATGCACCCAACAGTGTTATCATCAAGGTAGCTAGTGATAAGGACTGATAAGACTGATTTTAAGCCAAAATAGGCCAATTTTGCCCATTTTTAGCTCAAATTCCCCCCAATTTCAGCCCCAACTTGTGCTCCGGCCTGTGCGGAGGCCTGTGAGTCCCAATGTCCCACAGTATCCTGCGAAGAGGCCTGCCAGACCGTCTGCAAGGGACAATGCGTGTTTTCCGGTCAGAACTCGAGACAATGCGGCCCGGCGTGTGCTCAATCGTGCAGTTCGTTGTGCCATAAAAAGAGGGTTAAGAGGGGTGATAAGAACGAGTGATTAAGTGATTAAATTATTGATTAGTTATTGATAAGAGGTGATTGGGAGCGGGAAATTTGAAAATTTGAAAAAAAATGTTTTTGAGAATTTTTTTTTTCAAAAATTTTTCCGAATTTGAATTATTGATTTTTTATCTAGAACAATCTGAAAAATCAATATTTAACCAAAAAAAAAACGAAAAAAAAATTTTGCAAAAAAAAATTTTTTTTTCAAATTTTCAAATTTCCCGCCTTCCCTCATCCCCTCTAAATCCCCAAAAATTCAAATTCCCTCCATTTTTTCCTCTAAAACCGGACCAAAAAAGTCGAAAAACCCCGCCCCCACTGCTCAATTTGTTCGGACCTATGTGGGTCACTGTCACAATTTCTCCCAATTAACTTATTGATTTTTCTAATTATTGATAAACTGATAATTCCAAATAAAAAGTTCAAATTTTTCAAAAAAAAAACAACGAAGACAACAAAAATAACAATATCAAATGGATTTTCACAAAAAAAAACAACAAAATCGATAACTTGATAAGCCAACTGATAAGCGCCTAGTCCTCATCACTCCAATTGTCCATATCAGCGAATTGATCAGCGATCGTGGCGTCGGCTTTTTTCGCAGCCGCTCCAATCTTGATTCTCTTCCTTTTGGCCTTCGGAATCTCCGGTTTAACGTCTTCATCGTCGTCGTCGATGTCTTCTGAAGCCTTGCGCTTCTTCGATGAAGCCTCCTCGTCCTTTTGCTTCTTTTTGTCTTCCTTCTTCTGGAAAATGAGGGAAATAGTGGGATTTTACAGGAAAATTAAGAAAAAAGGTACAGTAACTCTAGAAGCGACAAAAAGTCGATAAAAAACTAAATTTGACATTTTTCAAAAAATTTTTTAAAAAGTGAAAATTTTCTTTTTGAAGTTTTCAATTTATTTACAAAGTTTTGATATTTCGAACCAATGATTTTTATGTTTCACTTCAAAACAAAAAATTCGGTATTTCAAAAATTGGAAAGATTAGAAAATTTCAAATTTTTACAATTTTGGAATTTCCGAATTTTTTCTTGAAAATTTTCAAAATTCAAATTATTAATTTTCAGATCCGAAAAGCTTCGAAAATCGATTTTTTTTGAATTATTGATCGACTTTTAAAAAATCTCTGGAATTAAAAAAAATTTCAATTTCAATTTTTCCCGTCAAACTCCATGTTTTGTGTGCAATCACCAGTCAAAAATCAAGCTACAGTAACCCAAATTTCATAAAACTCACCGAATTCTGAATAGCCGTTCTCTCCTTCATCTTCCACACCTTCTCCCACTGACGATAGAACGTCTTGATCGGCGAATCCGGATTGTTGAGCTCGAAACGGACGGCGCGCTGAAAAAATCAATGGAATCAATCAATAAGGGGCGGGGCCTCTTACCACTTGCATCTCGTCGTTGAGCTGAACATCTTTCCGTGCGAGAACATCCAGAACAAATCGGGAATGTTCTTTGAGTTTGGTCTGGAATCCGCGGAACAAGTGGGCGTGGTCTCCGTTTTTGACAGTTTCCAGGATTGAGGAGATCTGGAAAAAAATATGAATTGGGTCGAGTTGCAACTAAAAACTTCATTCTGCATTCAAAATTTCAAATTGGCGCGTAGGATATCTCGCAGCGAAAACTACAGTAAGACGTGCATTTTTCAGTGATTTTCGGCAATCTTACTGTAGTTTTCGCTGTGAGATATCGCGCGCGCCAATTTGTAAATTTCAGTTTCAACAATAACCCTTACTCGATGATTAATCGGCAGCACGACATCCGGGAAGGCAGCTTGGCTGGCGAGGAGATGGGCGGCCTGCATCATGGTACGGAACACGTGCTCCGCAACTGTTTTTCGCCATTGGGGAAGGTCGACGAATTGGGAGGAACACTTGAGGGTGCACTCGAGGTCCGGCAGTTTGACAGTGGTCTTCGACGGCTTCGGCTTGGATTTCAGCTCACGGGCAAGTTCTTCAAGGCACTGAAACGAGGGAAAGTTCGGTGGAGCGCACTTTCTGAGCTAATTCGCAATAGCGTTTGATTGAACTAGAATAAAGATTGTTCGATAGAGCTTACTTTCACAATCACTCTTATGTGTGGAAAGAGCGCTCTATTGAACTTGAAACTCGAAGTTCAATAGAGCGCACTTGTTAACTTTTTGGGAAATTGCAGATGCGCTCTACTGAACTCTTGTTCTAGCAAGTATTTTGTGTCGGTTGCAAACACGCTCTACCGAAACTCCTTCAAAAATTCCTGATAGTTCAGTGGGGCGCACTTCCAACATCACCAGAACCCATTTTCAGAGAAAAACTTACATCACAAGACAATTGAAGGATCGGAATGTAATTGGTGCAACTGGCTTGGAGTTGGATGAGAAGTTGGCAGCAGTGGAGACGGAGCGGCAGGAAGGTGGGGGCATTGCACAGTCTGGAACAGGGGATTCAGATGAGGTGGGGGTTCAGAAGACGTCGGAACTTCAGAACTTTCAGATTAGCGTTTAGAAGACGCCCAGAAGTTTCAGAAGTTGATGATGAAGCTCTCAGAATTTTAGAGAAGCTTCTGAAGTCATCAGGACTCCAGAATCACTTCTAGACGCTTCAGAATTCAGTCAAAAGACTTACAAACTTCTGGATGAGCCTCCAGGAACCTCCTGAATCCTCAAAATTTTCAAAAGACGTCAAGACTCTAAAAGGTGCTTCAGAATCTTTAGAATCTGATTCAGAAACCATTCAAATTTTAGAGACACTTCAGAATTCAACCCGAAGACGTCCGAACATCAGAACTTCCAGATGAGCCTCCAGAATCTTCAGAATCCCCAAACCTTTCCGAAAAACTCACCTGAAAATGCCGACAATGACCTGAATGAGCGGGTAGACGAGCTCTGCGATCTGCTCTGCTCCGTTCACCGAATGAGCCTTGGCAATGACACGGACCCACATGTACATGCACTGCATCATCTGCCAGTTGTAAATCGAGAAGATCAGGTCTTTTCGTCCCTTGGCAATCATGGCGTTTCGCAGATGGACGGCCGTTTGTCTGATGTAGACGAACGCGTACTTGTAGGCACTTTCCGGGTTCAGAATGGTCAGTTCGGCGAATGTTCGGTGCATGAACTGGAGAAGCGGCCAGGTTTCGTTCGAGACGATCTTCGAGTTGGCCACGAACGCAACGTAGGCGGTCTGGAAGATGAGGGAGGTGTTGGAAGTGTTGGAAATGCGCTCCAGTGGACAAAAATTGTGAAAATGGGAAATTAGCAGGTTTTAGGCCAATTTTGAGCCAATTTGGACGAATTTCAATCAAAAATTGAATTCTGGAAGTGCGCCCTATTGATAGAACATGCAATTTTCAAATTTACCTTGTAAAGCGACACAAAATGCTGCGGATAGTGTTTGGCGAGCAGATTCATGCAGACGAACGCCGGCAGACGACACTCGAGAGTTTTACGGCTCCAGATCTTGACGACAGCCTGGAAAATGGGATTCGTTATCAGTTAATCACCAAGTTTTACTTTGATAAGCAGACGGGACATTCTGGCAAAGTGAGCGTAGAGATCGATGAGACGAGTAATGGCTTTTAGGGTGGCGATGAGCACTTCGGTCGTTTGGACTTCGTTTAGGAACTGGAAAAATAGAGGAATTTGTTGAAAATAGTAACAAAAATAGTAATTTCAATTCAGGTTCGGATTCAGAAAAAAATTATTTCGAAAAAAAAAATGTTTTTTTTTTGAAAAAATCAAAATTGAAAAAAAAGGTTTTTCAAATTATTTTTCTGATTTTTTCAACATGGAAAAAAAACCAATTCCCGCTCTAAAAATTCTAAAAATTAAAAAAAAAATTTTTTTAATTTTATTTCATTTTTTGTATATTTCTCAATTTTTTTGCCATTTTTCAAATTTTCTGAAATGCTCTTGTATGAAAATACAACCATTTTCTGTTAAGAAAAACACAAAAAAAAATCAGAAAAAAAAATTAAAATAAAAAAAAAAGTTTTGAATATTTTTTTTTATTTTTGTATTTTTTTTCAATTTTTTCAAATTTTTTTCAATGCTTTTGTATAAAAATACAATAACTTTCAATTCAAAAACTCTAAAAATTGAAGGAAATTGAAAAAAAAATTTTTTTTAAATTTTTTTTTCAGTATTGTTCTCAATTTTTATGTAATTTTTTCAGATTTATGGTATATTTTTTCTCGGATTTTCAGTTTTTTTCAGTTTTAGTTCAGTTATCTCTTCAACTCACAACAATCATAGCATGAAGATAAGTCCTGACATAAGTCTGATACTTCTTGATGGCCGTCTTCGAGAAAAGGACCCTCTCTCCGTCGGGTTTCGCCTTGAGAAGTCTTTTGAGAACATCGGGCATTGCCTGGAAACACAGTCGGACGACCGCTTCGAACAGCGACTGCTCGTTTATCACGTACTTCGGAGCCTCGATGTCGGCTCCGACACGTGCAACACACGCAACGAACACGTCGACGGCCATACGGACATCCGATGGATTGATGGGCGTGGTCTGGAAGAATGAGAATATGAAAAATTCTGGAAATTCCGGGGATACATTATTATCATTACATCTCAAATTTCGAGTTTGCATTCAAAATTCGAAATTGGCGCGCACGATATCTCGCAGCGAAAACTACAGGAAAATTTGAATTTTTCAGTGATTTTAGGCTATATTCAGGCTTTGTTCCACTCTTTTTGAAGGAATTATTGCATTTTTCGTGTTTTCTGACAACAATTCACTCGAAAACAGCCGAAAATCATTGAAAAATGCACGTAGTTTTCGCTTTGAGATATCGTGCGCGCCAATTTGAAATTCTGAATGCGAGCGGCAGTTTCCAGATAATATCAAATTTCGACCAAAATTCAACCAATTTTTTAAACAAATTTTTTTTTTCGGTTGTTTCCGAAATCAAAAGAAAATTGCTGAAATAAATTTTTTGGAATCTTGTTTAATAGAGCGAACTTTCTCCTAAACTTTTAAAAACCAGAAAATCATAATTTTTCAAATTCAGAGCCCATTTTTCAAACTAACGACTACTATTTTGTTCAATTTTCACCGATTTCTGTCATTTTTTATCCGTCTTCCCACTGTTTCTCAACAATTTTCAGTTTTGTGCAATAGAGCGCACTTTCAAATTCCCTTAAGAATGCCTTACCTCATCGTCCAAAGCGAGAACCTGTTGCAAGTACGAATAGACTCCCGAATCGACGATAAGCCGTCCGGAACTGTCACTTTTGCACTTTGGCTTCCGAATCTTCTTGGGTGTCTTCTCATCGTCTTCATCATCATCATCATCATCGTCGTCTTCTTCTTCTTCTTCCTCGTCTTCTCCATCATCTTCCTCTTCATCATCATCATCTCCATCCTCCATATTCAAAAGATCCGCGTCTTCTTGTTGAAGGAACTTGAAAAACTCCGGATCCGAGATTTTGAGTCTGAAGGAAAAAAATTGATTTAAAAAAACAATCTTTAGAAAAAGTACTAATAAATTCTCAAAATTCGAAAAAATTGCAATTTTATGTGGAGATTTTTTTTTCAATTTTTTAAAATTTTAAATATTTTTCTGTAATTTTCTGAAAGTTATGAAAAATTAAAAAATATGCTTTATTGGTTTTGAAAAAATTGATCGTTAAAAAAATTAAATTTTTCGCAAAAATTGCAATTTTTATCTGAAAAATCCATATTTTTTTTGATCAAAAAATTGAAAAAATTTAATATTTTAATTTTGTGAAGAATTCGAAAATTTTGCTTCTGAAAATCAGGAAAAATTCAAATTTTGGAAAAAAATTCAATTTTTCAACTTTCCAAAAAATCAATAAACTCACTTCTCCAAATCCAACTTGTGTTTCTTCATGCCGCCCTTCTCGACAGTTACAGTACCATCGTCTTCCTCCTCTTCCAATTCATTCCCATCCAAACTTCCCTCTCCATCCAATTTGGCCATTTCCTCATCAGAAGATTCAGAAGACGTTTCCTCTTTTTCGACGGGCTTCTTGCGCTTCGGAACGAGTTGTTTTCTCTTTTTCAGAGTGGCAAGCGAAGACTTTTTGGCGAGCTTCATACTGGAAAAAAGGAAAATAAAGGAAATTGATATTTTTTTGAATAAAGAAAAATTGAGTGTTATTGGAATATTTTAAAAATTCAGAACTTGAAAATTTTCACGATTTAAGGTTCAGACGGCTGTAAATTTTATGGAATTGAACGTTGAGAACCGTCCGTAGAGTTGAGAAATTGTCAGTTACAAAGAAACCGACACATTGCTAAGAATCAGAATTCGAAATTCAAAATGGATGGAACAGAAGATTCCGAAACCAATAACCTAAATTCCCTTGGATTCTGGGATTCAGAATCTGAAGATCAAGAAGAATCAGAATTCGATATTTAAATTCTGATAAAAGATTCAGAACCCAATAGTTTGGATACAGGGATTCAGAAATTCAGAATCTGAATCTGAAGACCCGAAGATTCAGCATTTCCAATGTCAAACTCCGAAGCTCTAATTCAGAAAATGTAGAATTAGGATCCGAAAAGTTTAAAAGTCAAGATTCACGATTCACGGATCAAAATTATGTCCAGGAACCTTGAAACTCAATATTCAGGACCCCAGAGGATTCAGAAGCTCACAATCAGACCTAGAAGACATATGTAGAATTCTAAAATCTCTACATTCTAACCTTTGTAGGAGAATCCCTCGAAGTTTCAGAATCCATTACCTCGAACTTCAGGATCTGCTTCAGAATCCCAAAAGCCAGCTCCAAATGGCATTGGAATTCAAGAAGACTCCCGGATTCAGAATCCTACAAAACAATCGGAAAACCTAGAAACTTCTAATCCTCTAATCCAAAAATTCTTCCTTTCCATTCCAAAGTACAAAATGCAACCCTAAACATCCCGATCATCTTCCTTCTCCAAGTTCAATAACTTCCCGTCATTTAAACGATCCGAACAATCTTTCACCTCATAATACGCAGTCTCTTTCTGATTCTTTTCGTAGCGTTCACTAGTACCGAATCGGGGTCACTTGGCAAGGCGCAGACAATCCGAAAAGTGAAATTGAGAAAAAGAGGAAGTGAAAAAGCGATTGACTGTGACTCTTTCATTTGCATTTTTAATACCATTAGGTTCTCGGATTTTTCTACTTTTTTCTAGGTCAAATCCTACTTTTCCTCTTTTATTTCGCATTCAAATTCCAGTCTGGATTACTGTAGGTCCAATAACTATGACTATAATCCCTTTTCTCACAGAATCGTATTCAGAATCGCCTAGAAAACACACCGATACGAAAAGCGTGGAGAGAAACCGGTTTTTTCGACTGTGGGCTACAGATTAGTCATGGTTTCACAGGAAAAAAGCCTGGAACGGCTTGAAAGCAAGGCTTATTACCCGGAAAGCCTGAAATCGAAAAAGAGGAAAATGGGAAAGCCGGAAATAGCCCAAAAACCCGCGGATCGGCCTAAATAAGCCTGAAGGCCTTAGAAATCAGCCAATTGAAGCTCGGAAAGCCTGATAGAGCCTACATGACCAGTCCAAAAGACCCAGTAAGCCAGAATCTAGCCTAATTGAGCCTAAATGGCCTGGAAGCCCTCATAGAAGCCCGGAATGAGCCTAGAAAAGCCTAAAACACTCAAAAGAAGGTCTTGGCAAGACCTGGTGAGTCCAGAACGCTGAAAACAGTCTAGAAAAGCTCAAAGCAACCCGTTCAAGCCTGTTCAAGCCTGAGAAGCCTAAACTAGCCCAAATCTAGCCCAAACCCTCTCCGGAATCCTCAAGCATTGCGCAATCCAGTCTTCCTCATTATTGCCCAAGAACCGTCCGAGATCCCAATCACCACTTCTCTTCCTCGAACCAATTCAAATCGAACGGCATTTCTCGGCTATAGTAGCCCTTCCCTCCTTCAGGGCCTTTGGAAATCGAATCAAATCGGAAAATGGCGGCGGAGGAGAGGAGAAACAAGAAATACTTTCTTTCCGCGCGGACAGATCACACTGCGCGACGCGCGACGCGGATTTGCCCACCCCAGCCCAGCCAAACCGTATCTTTTCTCTGTTTCTGAAGAGATTTTCGTATTTCGAAATCATTTTTCGGCATTTTCCATGTTTTTTCTTCAATGTTAAATAGGAAAATTGAAATCCAACTCTTTTTCAAAATTCTACGTCTAAAATGGTCTCAAAAATCCAAAATTGTGAGAAAAAAAAATGATTCTTCGGTATTTTTCAAAAATTTCCACATTTTTTATTGCTATTTTTTTTATTTTCCAAATTTTTATTCCAAATTTCCAGATTTTTGCTCAAAAATGTTCTTCTCCCTATCCTACACAACACATACAATAATCTCAATATCCCTTCATATTCTGGGAGTTGTTGTCGGATTATTCGTATGGTATTTGTTCCCGAAACACGTAAGTTGGATTTTTCCCAATAAAAAATTTGAAAAAATTGGAAAAAAGGAAAAGTTTTAAATTTTAAAAATTTTCCGGAATCTTGAATTTTCAAAAAAAAACAACAAAAATTGAAATTCGAAAAAAAGGAAAAACAAATTTTTAGTATTTTTAAAAATTGTCAAAAATTTTTAGAAAATCGCAAAAATTCCATTTTTGGAAATCATTTATCAGAAAATTAGGAAAAAATTCGAAAAAATTTTTCAAACAGAAAAACGTTCAAAAAAACGCCAGAAATTCCTAATTGTCACTCAAAATTTTTGAAAAAAATTGTACAAATCCAAAAATCTATGAAATTGGTCAAAAACTTCAGATTTTCAGCCGACGCGTTCAATCGTCCAACTCCCAGCGGAAAAAGTAGCAATTTGCATAGATTCCCCAGTGGTTTCCAAGAATCTCAACTCGTATTTCTCCGAAAATCACTATCACAACGACAAAATTGATAACAATAATCAGAAAATGGAGAAATTAATCGATTTCGACGATCATCACTTGCCACCGATTTCAGCGATTAGGAATTTTGGATAATTTTTGATTTTTTGAAATTTAACATATTTTTTGTTGTTGCCTAGAGAATTGGTTGCTAGAAATGATAAGATTACGAGTATTTTGATAAAAAATAAAAAAAATTAAATTTTAAAAAGAAGAAAAATCAATGAAAAATAGATAAAATCGGCTCAAAACCGTTTTGAAAAAAAAATTTAAAAAATAGAAGAAAAATCATTTTATAAGAGCAATCAGTGAATAAATATGAAATTCCGAATAATAAATAAGAATTTGCCGCGTAAATCTCATCCTTGTGCTCCCTGAGCCATCCGAACGAGTTCCTCCATCATTGTGGGTCTCCACACGAATTCCACGGGATCCATTACGTAGATGATGCCAGAATCCAGATAAATTGAGACGGCGCCGAACCAAAAGACCTGGAAAAGAGGGGAATTTCGAAAAATCCGATTTTTGAAATTTTTTCAAAATGAAACTGTTTTAAAAAAATTCTAAAACTCAATTTTTTAACTTAACATTTTTTTGAATTTTTAAAAGTAAATTCCAATTTTTTACTTCTGAATTTGAAAAAAATCAACAAATCCATTTAAAAAAAATTTCCGTTTTTTAAATTTCTAAAAATTCAATTCGATTATTCAGATTTAGAAAATTTTGGATTAAAAGTTTTATGAAATTCTGGAAGATAATTTCATTTTTCTGAATTTTTTCATTTGCGAAAAAATAAAAATATTCATGGAATTTTGTTTTCAAAAACTAGAAAATTCGCAAAAATGATCCTAAAATTATATTTTCTTAATTTTCAGTTTTTCATTTTTTAGAGATAAATTTTTATAAATTTTCCCAAGTTGATTTCATTTTTTTCAATTTTTTGAAATTCCAAAAAAATTGCAATTTATAAACGTCAATTTTTCAACATTTCCTTCAATTTCGCACGAACCTGTCTTCCATCCTTGAACCGATCCCTCTGCGGATGATACGTGAATCCATTTCTAGCCGCGTAGATTTCTATGGCGTCCTTAATGGAGATCTGCTGATTCTGCTGTGGAGCCATCGGAGCAACAGAAGTGGGCGGAGCCACCGAATTGGACATTAGGGGAGGTGGAATCAGAGTGGAGACAGTCTCTCCTTGCAGGGAACGACCGATGGCGATCATCGCACGACGCAGGTTTTCTGGAAAAAAGAACAGATTAGATAAGATGATAGTAGGGATTCAGGCCTGGAAAAGGGTAGAATCCTAAAGCCTGAATCGACCCAAAGAGCCCGAAGTTCGGGCCTGATGTTTCAAAAAGCCCAGAAAGGGAGCCAAAGCAAGGCTTGGAAGCTCTCAGAAGCCTAGTTGACCCTAAAAAGGGCCTGAATGAGCGTAGAGATGCCCGAAAGCTTGATTAGGACTGAAAATAGAGGGAGAGCTTGATTTCAGGCTTGAAAAAGCCCACAAAAGCTCGGAAAAGCCCAGAAAGCCCACAGAAGTCCAGAAAAGCTCACAGAAGCCCAGAGGAGCCCAAAAAGCCCGGAAAACCCCAGAAAAGCCCAAAAACCCTTACCATTGACCGTGGGGAAATTGACAATGACCTGCGGGATCCGGGCCTTCCACGCTCCATACCACCGTTTGATTTCGTTGAAATCCTTGCCAGGACTGTCCAGCCATTGACAAAGAGCGTTGTAGAACTGGAAAATTAGGAAATTGGTGGAAAATGTTATTGTCTGGTGGGTCTTGCCACGAAAATGGTGTTCTCGTTGAAACAGAGCTTTAGGACAAGATTTCGGCGCTTTTTCTGAGGAAAATGGGTGAATCCAATCATTTCCACCCAAATTCCATCAGTTTTCACCGATTTTCAGTCGGATTTTCAGTCTCAGTCTTAAAAACATGCATATTTGTGTATTTTAACGCTTTCTCCCAAAAACACCTCATTTTCTTGAATTGTCGATGGGAGCGGATTGAATTTCCGTATTTTCACCTGTTCTCATCGGAAATAGTGACAAATTCTTGTCCAAAAGCCATTTACACCACTTTCCTGGTGAGACCCATCCTAATCAAAGACTCACTCTCGGAAAGAAGAACTTTGTGACAATATTGGCTATGGCATCCGGATGCACCAGTTCCAACCACTCCATACACGCATCCCATTCCGGATATTCGGGATTCTTGCCCGGGTTCAACTCCATCGAATCCAACGCATTCCCGAGTTTCGGAACGACATTCTGGGCCAGGAAAGCTGTAAGTGTGCCCTGGGACCAGACGTCTTTCCATGGCCGAAGTGTCGCCAGTGCACTTCTGTCCATCGGATCCCACAGTTTCAGTGCCTTTGCGAGTTTCTGTCGGATCGGAGGCATGACTGCCTGGATCCGATCCCCGAGAAGTACCAGCCAAGGGACGAGCCACTCATGGATCGGCACCTCGTCCGTCATCGGATCCCATGCATTGACCCGTTCGGCGATCCGCGGAACCACCAGCTGCTCCAGGATGTTCTCCTTGATCCAGTGCGGCAGAATCGGGGTCCATTGCTCGATCAGCTCAATCATCTCGTTCATCTCAGCACGAGGATCCCAGGAAAGACAAGATCTTCGGATCGCCGGAAGGATCCCTTCCCAAACGATCCGATCATAGGCTGCCAGCTCTTCTTGCGATGACTTATTGTGTCCAAAGGTTGATTTCTTCTCCACAAGAATATCCCGCCATTCACTGATAAGCTGATAACCGTATTCCTTATCTTCCAGCGGTTTCCAGTGTTGGAAGTACTTTTGGATAAGGGGAAGGACGGTGGGAATGGCAACGGATTCGAGGGAGTAGAGCTGGTACTCGTGGGGGAAATCGGATCGGAGACGACGGAACAGGGATTGGCATTCGGGCATTGAGAGGGAACGGGAAGAGGAGGCGAATCTGGAAGAAAAGGAGTGATTTTGAGGGGAAATGAGAAATTGGAATTTTGAAAAAAAAAACTGTTGGTGATTGATCTGATTTTTAGCGAAATTTTTTTTTTGGAAAATTAGAAACAAATCGCGAAAAACACAGAAGAATGATTCGAAGACTTTCAAGATTCAACTTTTTTTTTTTGAAAATTGAAAGAGGATTTTTTGGTGGGAATTTCAAAAAATTTACAACTTTCAGTGAAAAAACAAAACATTTCCGAATTTCAAAAAAAATTTTTGAGAGAAATTAAAAAAATTATTTTTTTGAAATTTTGAAAATATCAAAAAAAAAACTGAAATTTTTTTGATTGCTAAAAATAAAATCCAGAATTTTCCACAAAAAAAAAGAAAAATGATTTGAAGATTTCTAAAATTCACCTTTTTTTTTTGAAAACTGAAAATGGATTTTATTTGGTGAAAATTTAAAAAAATCAAAATTTTCAGTGAAAAAACAACAAAAAAACAGCCAAATTTAAAAATCAAATTGAAAATTTAAATTTGGAAATTTTTGATTTGGACTAACTATTTTCAGCTGAAAAAATGGAATTGGAAGTTTGAAAAAAAAAGTGAATTTTAGAAAAATCGGAAACATCAGGAAAAATGGATGAATTTCTACAATTTGTTTCTTTAAAAATTTTTAATTTCATTTTTTTTTTAATCTTTCACTTACCCCTCAATAATATCGAGTACATCACTGACATGCTTCGCCTGTCGTTCCTCCTCATCCAACGTCTTCTTCGACTGCTCCAGATCGTATTCCAACGCCGTCGTCTGATCCTTGAGCCCCTGCAGTTGATGGTTGCTCCTCCGAATGCCTTCTTCCGTCAGATCCACCAAAAGATTCAGATTATGGATCAGTTCGGGCACGTCGAACACTGTCCGTTCCTCCTCATCCACTGTATCGTACTCCGAACGGGTTTTCATGGAAAACGAGTCGTATCCCGAATAGACTTTTTGTTGTTTTCCCGTCATATCGATTACCTGGAAAAATGAGAAAAATTGAACAAATTTTATTTTTAAAAATTTTTTTTAAGCCTGAAGAGTTTTTTTTCCAATTTTTGACCAAATTTTGAAAAAAACCGAGACATTTTTTTTCATAAATCGAAAAATTAAAAACTACAAAAAATCATAATTTTCAGACAAAAAATGCATTTTTCAGTACATTTTTCTGCTTGAAAAATTCTGAGAAAAATCTCTAAAAAATCCCTAAAAATCCTAAAAATTCCAAAAAATTTTCTGACCATCCTAATTCATCTCGGATATTTTGAAAACTTTTGACACAAAAAATAGCTAAAAATGCTGAAAACCAGTGGAAAATTCAAGAATTTGAATTTTTGAGATTTTTTTTACACCCAGGACAATTTGTAGAAGTTTTGGAATTTTTTTCAGATTTTTCAGAATGAGTTTTTCATTGAAATTTTTTTTCCAGTCAAATTTTGCCAATTTTTGCAAAAAAAACTTTTTTAATTTTTCTTTTCAATTTTTCAAAAACTAACCTTGATATTAGAGTAATGCGATGCCTGTTGATGTGTCGCCATCCTGGTCGCCGTCCCCGACCCTTCGTCCAGTACATCTTCTATCGTTCGGTACTTTGTCTTCACCGTCTGAGACTTTTTCCATCCTCCTTTCACCCGCTGCTGCGGTCGATCCGAATTCTCATCGGTCTCGTCACGGAATGTGCCAGATTGAGCACCGAGTCTGAAAAAATTAAATTTTTTAATGGGTAATTAAAAAAAAAAAGTATGTTAGGTTCAGCGCCTAATACTTTCAAGAAAACTCTAATTTTAAAATTTTAATTTAAAAATTTAAAAAAAAACTCTAATTTGGTCATTTTTCAAGATTTCTTACTCAAATTTCCAAATAATCGGGTAAAAAAAGAGACGAAGTAATTTTGGCGTTTTTTTGCAGTTTTTTCACCTCTTCTGTGCATCAGCAGCCGATTCTCCAAACTTTGGTCCAGTCATCTCCTTTCCGTACGCCCCGACAGCTCCTCTTCCCTTTCTCAGTGCCGCTTGGACCGGTTCGACGATTCCCTGTCCGGTGGCTCCGAGTCCTTCTCCCATCTTGTATCCCATCTTTGACATCATATTCATCACAACAGATCCTTTTCCCTTGTTCAGCCATTCGGCGAATTGAGGATCCTTGGCGCCGGATGTGGCAGAGGTGCGCATTCCTGAAAAGAAAATGGATAATTAAATATTGATTTTTTTAATGGGAAAAGGGAAAACTGAAAAACAGAAAATCAATAAACTTCTGAAAATAAATATTAATTAAAAAAACACAATTTTTTTTCTATTTTTAAGCATTTTTCGGAAATTTACAAAAAAATTTTGGGGTAACCGAAATATTTTTTTCAATTTTTTAATTCCTGAAAAAAATGATGTTTTACCTGCAAAAACCTGTGCTCCTTGTTGTTTCATCTGCTTTTTCTGCCGCCGATCGAAATTCAGCTCAATCGGCTCTTCATCATCGTCATTTTTGGGTTTCGAAGAGTAGGTACCGGCTTTCAGGGATTCCTGGAAATAAGGAAATATTGATTTTTTGAAAAATAGGGAAGTTCCGGGAACTTTGTCAATTTTTAATTCATTTTTTGAAAAATCAGACTAAAAATCATTATTATCGTTGCATCTCAAAATCGGAGTGGGTAGATTTACGGAGTTGAGGCTCCCGCAACGAGCGGTTGTTTTCGCGGCAGCAAATGTACTGTAGTCGCGCGAAAAACAATTTTGTCTTTTTCCACCAATTTTCCTCATTTTTATCGGTTTTTCAAGCGATTTTCGCACATTTTACACGGAAAATACCATCGTTGTGTTTTTTTCTACGTAAAAAGTGCGAAAATCGCTTGAAAAACCGATGAAAAAGAGGAAAATTAGTAGAAAAAGGCAAAATTGTTTTTCGCGCGACTACCGTACATTTGCCGCGAAAACAACCGCTCGTTGCGAGACCCGCAACTCCGTAAATCTACCCACTCCGATTTTGAGATGCAACGATAATAACTTTCGGCTAATTTTGATATTTTCCAGTTATTTTATTTTAAAAACGTTCTCAAAAATCCCTTATCACCAACCGGATCATTCTTATCAATCTTTGTGTTCGTCTGCACTCCTCCACTGACAAATCCCACCGGCATGGTGTATTTTCCCTTTTTCGCAGGCCCTCCACGACTTGTGCTCTGCTCCTCGTCGTCACTGTCACGATCCGGAGCAAAAACGCCTGAAAATGTGAGATTTAGAGGGAAAATGAAAGGAAAATGAGAAAAAACGGATAAAATCTGGTAAAATCCGAGAAATTCTTTCTGGAAAAACATGAAATTCGATTTTTAAAAAATTTTAATTATTTTTTTATTTTTGAAAATTCAAAAAAACATTTTTTTTAATTTTTGAATGTGAAAAAATTGTTTTTTTTTTCTACTTTTTTCATTTTCATCATTTTCAATCGATTTTTGATTCAAATTTCTGAAAAATAATATTTTTACAACAAAAAAAAGGCAATTTCCGTTCTCACCCCACCATAAATCGCCGAATCCTTATTCTGAAACCGTCTCCGACCGCCCGGATTCATCGCCTGCTGGAAATCGTAGTCGTTGATTTCGAAAGACTCTCGGCCATCGTCGTCGTCCATTTTTGCTGGAAAACTAGAGATTTTTGGAATTTTTTTGGGATTGTCTCCGATTTTTCTGAATTATCTACGATTTTTCTGGATTTTTCTGGGATTTTTTACATTT
The DNA here is from genome assembly GCA_900536315.3 of Caenorhabditis becei. NCBI lineage: Eukaryota > Metazoa > Nematoda > Chromadorea > Rhabditida > Rhabditidae > Caenorhabditis > Caenorhabditis becei. Next base: position 230,369 of record LR539131.1, read on the forward strand.
TTCTGGATTTCCTCGCTTCTTATCGATTTCCCCGGCTCTCTGCTCTTTTCACCATTGATTTATGACTTTTCGAACACATTCCCCGGCCGGAAAAAGTGTGTTATCAGTGGCGGAGACGCAGAGATCTCTGACGAAATGTGATTCATTTTTTACACTGTCCATCACTTGTTTTCCCACCCGATAGCCACTCGGACACGTGTTTTCAATGGATTTTTGATTTTTTGAACTTATTTTTCCGTTTTTAGGTCAAAATTTGGGGGAAATCGGGAGTTTTGAGTCAGAATTAGGAAGAAACGGGTTTTTCTAGATAGATGGGGGTGTTTTCGTGAATTGTTAACGTATAGAACAAGATTCCAATTGTTGTCTACGAGTTTCGTACAGAAAAAGCAAAAAATAACGGTTTTTCGATTTTTAAAACGAAATTTAGCTACTTTTTGGAGATTTCTCTGTTTTTGTGAATTCTACAAAGTATTTACAGATACAAATTGTAGAAAAATGTTTGAAACTCATAAATTAACACTTTTAAACACATTCTACAAAGAAAAGAGCGAAATTCTATGTAAAACAATTTATTTTCCGAAAATCATCGATTTTTCCTAATTCTACTTTTTTTAACTTGATTTTTCAGGATTTTTTGCAAGAAAACTTTGAAAACCTATCAAAACAAATTTTTTACTGACAAAAAACACGAAAAAACTCACATTATCCCGTCGAAATCTCTCGAAAACAGTCTAAAATTCGAAATTCGAAATTGACACAAAACTACGACACTCCGAAATTCCGCACTGCGCTCTGTTTAGCGCACTTTTCTTTTCGGCGCTTCGTTCAAATTCCAATCGTTTTTCAGCGATTTTTCCCTAAAAATCACCTAATTTTTCAATTTTCCAGATGAAATTCCTAATTTTCCTGTTGTTATCACTGCTCGCCTTATCAATTGACTCAAAATATGCCAAAAAAGAGCCACGACTTCGAGCTCTGTGGAATTTGGAAGAGGTTACCGAATGTGAGCTGCATTATAATGCTTTGGTGAGTTGAGATGAGCAAAATATTCTAGAAAATCAATAATTCCAGCATTATAACAACTACGGATGCTGGTGTGGAGTCGGTGGATCGCATACGCCTGTGGATGGGATTGACGAGTGTTGTATGCACCATGATAAGTGCTATGATAAGGCCGTTGATGATAAGGTGATTAGGAACAAAAATTGAAAACGAAGAATAATCACAAAAATAAATGAATTGAAAAACAAAAAAAAAATTTAAAAAAAAAAAAATTTTTTTTGAAAATTTTATTTTTCAAAAAAAAATTTTTTTTCTTATTTTTCAATTTTTTTTATATTTTAAGGCTCTATTTTTCCAGATCTGTATGAACGTCGAAGTGGAATACATTGAAGATTACACGTGGCATTGTCTGAATTCCACTGCTTTCTGTTCAGGTGCCAACACAAAATTGTCTTTTTTTTTCAAATTCAATTTTTTTTTCAGAAAAAAATTCCGGATGCAAAGCGGCCCTTTGTGATTGTGATAAGAAAGTCGTTGATTGCTGGCGAAAATTCCCGAAACCAGAGAAAAAAGCGAAATGCAACAGGAGCCTGTGGGCGGCGATCACCGAGCATTTTCAGATTTGAAAATGTTTTGTTTAGAATTTTGTCATTTTCCAAAATTTTTATTGTATTGCAAAATCAATATATATATATTACAAAACAAAAGCATGAATAAATTATTAGTTTTTCGAGAAAATCCAAAAATTAATGAAGTTTATCATAAAAACTGACGACGGGACGGCGGCCCAGGGATAGGGTTGGGAAGTAGGAGTTGTAGTGGAGTTTCTGGAAATTGAAATTGTATAAAAAGTGCTAAAGAAGTGAGGAAAATCACTACAAACCGTGTAAAATTGAAAAAAAAATCTGAATTTTACACGAAAACTTCAAAATTGACCGATTTTCCGGGGAAAATGAGGAATTCTCGGGAAATTTGCCAGATTTTTGAAATTTCACCTGGGAAGTCGATAATTTGGCTGTATAATCCTCGAATTCTGTAGAAATGTTCAGAAAACCACCGCAAATCGAAGAAAATTTTGAAAAAACCAGGAAAATCACTTTTTCAGGTCAAATTTGACCAAAAACGGTCATTTTTCCCTTTTCTAGGTTGTTTTTGGTGAATTTTTCGTAAAAATAGCAGAATTTCAGTGAGAACAAGCAGGAAAACTGTTTTTTTCTTTGTGGAACTAAGAAAAAACCCGAAATATCCACTGAAAATGGCCGAAGTCTGATGAAAAACACCAATTTTTGAAATTTAGTGAAAAAAAATTTTTTTTTTGATTTTTTTCGATGAATTTCACCGAGAATATGTTTAGAAATCTTATGACGTTACTGATTTCCAGGAAAAAAATCAATAATCTGAAAATCCCCCCTTACCTCTTCAAAGCAACGTCTCGAAGTGGACGTCGGTGTTCCGACGTCTTCATCCTTCGCCAAATCGATAACTCCTTCCATTTCTTTTTCGTCAATGTAGATTTGAAGGTGGTTTTCCTAAAAAATAGCGTTTTTCTTTGAAATTTGACAAAAAAAATGGAAAATATGAAATTTGCAAAAAAAAATTTTTTTCAAAAATTTTGAAATTTCCATTTTTTGATTTTTACTAATTCTTCTAACAAAATATGTTCGCAAAAATCATAAAAATTCCTTGAAAATACAAAAAAATAATTTTGAAAAGTACTGCAGTATACTGGAAATTTGAAAAAAAAATTTTTTTTCAAAAATTTTCAAATTTCCATTTTTCGATTTTTACCAATTCTTCTAACAAAATAGGTTTGCAAAAATCATGAAAATTCTTTGGAAAAATCGAATTAATTTTTTTTGAAAAATAAAAAATTGAAAAAAATTTTTTTTTCAAAATTTTCAAATTTCTACATGGAATTTCAGAAAAATTCAAAAAATTTCCGGAAAATGCTCACCTTCTCCTTCCTATCCTCACTCTTCCGTCTTCTCATTGCCACGGGTGAATCCCTAACCTCAACATGCGTACAATTCTCCACTTGACACGTCTTCGGCTTCTGGCTCATCTCCAGAATGCCATCTTCCGATGGACGACGTGAGTATTGAGTCTCCTGATGCTGATATCTCACAGGAGGAATCACTTTATCAGTTGGTTGGGGTTGGATCAATATCTTCTTTGGGGGTGGCTGATAAGACTGATAAGACTGATAAGAAGATTGGCTCGGGCGGACATAGACAGGCCGATTGAGCACTTCCGGATGTTTGTGGAGTTGCTCCAAGGTCTGCTCGGGCCAATTATCGATTTTTGGGGATGGTGACGTGGCAGTTGAATAAGTCGGGAACTCGGCTACAGTAACATACGATACATTTTCTTTTTCTTCTTTTTCCGGCTCCGATTCGATTCCCACAATCATCCGTTTCTCGGCGTGAATCTCTGATAAGTGCTCAGATGCAGGCGTGGCACTTCGGTAGGTACTGTAGGTACCGTAGTTACTATAGGTCACGTGATGCTCCATAGGGGTCCCAGGGACTTCAGGGTGACGGGTGAAAAGCTCCGGAGTTGGGGGTGTTGGGCTTCTGCGAAGGTTACGGTATTCCGGGGTGGTTCGGTGGTCAGGGGCTACAGTATGGGTCAATGGGTACGGTACCGGGGACCTGTGGGCTACTGTAGTGGCCAGTGGCATTTGACCTACTTCTGGGGTCAGTTGGGTCTGGTCAAGTGGGGTTGGGACTCTGGAAGGAGCTCTAGCAGGGGTAGTGGGGGTGGGGGTACGGTAGGTCACAGGGGTACTGTATGGGACAGGAGAATGTGGGGTTACGGTGGATCCTGGAAGAGGCTCAGAAGTACGGTAAGTAACTGGGGTACTGTAGGCCTTATAGGGAACTGAGTCACGTGGGGTTACGGTAGAGACAAGGGGGATTCTGGAGAGTTCTAGGGAACGGTGGATGGGCTCCAGGGGAGCTGGAAGGGGCTCAGGGGTAGAGGGCTTCACTGTACGGTAGGTCACGGGGGTACTGTAGGCCTTATATGGAACTGGGTCACGTGGGGTTACGGTAGATCCCAGAGGAATTCTGGAGACTTCTGGAGTACGGTAGAATCTCTCTAGAATCACTACGTCCGGGGATTGAACAGGGGTGACTATTTTTTTGACAGGGGTACGGTAGGTCACGGGGGTACTGTAGGCCTTATATGGAACTGGGTCACGTTGGGTTACGGTAGATCCCAGAGGAATTCTGGAGACTTCTGGAGAGCGGTGGATCGGCTCCAGGGGAACTGGAAGGGGCTCGGGAGTAGAGGGCTTCACTGGGGTCTGGGTACGGTAGGTCACTGGGGTACTGTAGGGAACTGAGTCACGTTGGGTTACGGTAGCTTCAAGGGGAGTTCTGGAGACTTCTGGGGTACGGTAGGTCTTCTCCGGGTTACTGTACTCCACGGGAATCTCCCTAACCACCGGCACCTCATCGTAATGCGGCGCCCGCCACGTCACCGGGTCACTGGGTACGGTATCGTACTGTGGAATTACTGTAGGCTCCTTGGCGGCGGTGTATGAGAAAGTGGTGGTTACGGTACGTTTCGAGTAGGTCCCCGACATTGGTGGCACGTACCGAGGCGTCTCTTTGGGGTCACGTGGGATACTGTAGTCGGTAGAGGGGGTCCCGATAGGCATTAGGGTCCCGTTGTTGACTTCTTTTCGGGGTCTCAACTGGAAATATGTGGATGGATCCACTGGATTCGGGTGTTTTAGAGAGTCGTAGTAGTTGAATTCGCGGTAGATTTCGGTTTGTGATGGGGAGGGTTGCGAAGTGGTACGGTAGGCGTCGATTATTGGCTGGAAATTGGAGTTTTCAGGTTTTTTGGGTCGAAAATGATGAAATTTGGGCAAAAATGATGATTTCTGAGATTTTTCGTGAGATTTGGTGTATGCGGTGTTTGCGGACCTACAGTAACCCGAAAAATGAATTATACTGTTAAAAACGGCTCAAACCCTCAAATTTTTGGGAAAAATTTATGAAAATTAAGTTTGTCTGCAATATGTATCTGGTGTATACGGTGTTTGCGGACTTTGAAGTTTGTAAATTCAAAATATTCACATAGGATCACGCGAGAAATGCAGAAATATGCATAAAAGTGTTCAAAACTGCTCAAATTTTCGAATTTAGGCAAAAATCTACGAAAATGAAGCTTTTCTGCACTTTGTCGTAATTTCTAGTGCATTTGGTGTTTGCGGACTTTGGAATTTGTGAATTTAAAATGTTAACATAGGATCTTACGGGAAATTGCATTAAATTGTTCAGAACGGCCCAAATTCTGAAATTTTTGGCAAAAATCTCTGAAAATCAAGTTTTTCTGCAAAATGTCGTAAGATCTGGTGTATACGGTGTTTGCGGACTTGAAATTTGCAAATTCGAATCTTTGACGTCAGATCTTACGGAAAAATGCAGAAAATCTGCGGAAAACAGCAAATTCTGCTGTTTTCTGCACTTTTCCGTGAGATTTGGTGCATTTGGTGTTTGCGGACTATGCACCATACCTTACGACACTTCAAAAAATCTTGATTTTAACAATTTTTCCTATGTTTTCAAAGTCGTAGAGCTCAAAAAAATTATTTTCAGCTCACCTCGCGACTCTCATGTTGCCGAATTCTCATCGACTCCAGCTCAGCCTCCCTTTTCATCAATTGCTCGTTTCTGATCCTTTCCCGAAGCTCATCCTCTCGAGAATCGAAATTTTCAGTGTTTTCAGTGGACTGAACATGTCAAATTCAGGAAAAATCAATAGAAGTGGACTACTTACATAAGAAGTGTCAGTTTGATGCTCTTTACTAACTCTTCTGACTCCTCGAACCGGATCTTTTGTCTTATCTTCAACTTCTGGATTCCGAAGGTCGTACGATTGACTGTGACCCATTTTTGAGCTGAAAAATGAGAAATTTTAGGAATTTTAGGCAAAATAGCGTCAAAAACGCGTTTCTGAACTATGAAATAGTCCTAAAACCCATCAAAAACCATTCGATTCCAAAGTTTACCCAGTCAGATGACACACTAACCGCAAACAAAAAGAATGAGGTGTTTGGAGGAAAACAGTTCGAGTTTTGAGTCATTTTATGGCAAAATATACACTGGGAAAACAAATAAACGTTCTGCAATATGTCGGGATGTGTGGGGTGTGGTCGGGATAGGGAAAGGCAAAAATTGTGCAATTTGTCGTAAGATCTGGTGTATTCTACCGTAAAAATGCAGAAAAAGGCTTGAATTCACTTCAGAAAGCACAAAAACCAGTTTTTCTGCACTTTGTCGTGAGATCCGGTGTATTCGGTGTTTGCGGACTTTGCACCTGATCTTACGACATTTTGAGTTAAAATTCAAAATTTCAAGTTTTTACACTAAAAATCGCTTGAAAAACAGAAAAATTTGAGGGAAATAGGAAAATGTTGGATTTTCCAAGAAAAATACAAATTTTCCCAGGATTCCTCATCAAAACTTTGCGCGGAACGGTCGAAAAAAGTAAATTATCTGATTTTCGTACGACACTCCGAAATAACGTGTATAATAGAGAGATTTAGGCGGAATTCAGCGGAAATTGTACAAAAAATGGGCGCCGATTAGCATATCGGCGGAGATCATCGCAATGGATTGGGAAATGCTGGGATTTGTTGGTGGAAAGCTTGGAAAATGGGAAAAATGTAGAAAAAGTTGAAAATCTATCATTTTATGGGTCAGAAATTGGAAAAATTGAGGAATTTTGAGCGAAATTGGTTTTTTCTGCAATTTGTCGTGAGATCTGGTGCTTGCGGTGTTTGCGGACCTACAGTAACCCGGGGATTACTGTAGTTTGGAAAAAAGCAAAAATATTCAAATTTCTGTGAAAAATAACGGAAAAAGCAGCGAATGAGCACGGAATGTGAAAGTTTTGTGGGTTTTTCGGATTATTATTAGTCATTTGGGTGGGGAGGAGCAGGGAAGAAAATACTATGAGAAATAGTGATAATTGATAAGACAATAATAAAGAAATGGGAAAATTCCAGAAAAATGAACAAAAATTCATGGAAATTGAAGAAAAAAAATTTTGAAAAAAAAATTTGAAAAATTTTTTTTTTTGAAAAATTAATTTTCATTTATCAAGTGATATTGATATCTTATCAGTGTTTTTCATATTGACATCATTTTTTTACACATAGAAAAATTCTGAAACTCAAAAATGTCAGAAATCCTAAAAAATTTGAAAAAAATGCCAAAAATTCTGAATTTTCTCTATTTTTCCCCTATTTTCTTCCATTTTCCGCCCATTTTTAGTGATAAAATGATAAAAATGATAAAAAGTATGGCGAAAGGCGTAAAGTGTGACACATAGAAGCGGAAGGACACTCGTTGAGTCAGAAAGCATGTGAATAGGCAAAGGTGTGCTGTGTTGACTCACGGCGAGCATTGTTACAGTTTTATCATTTTATCAGTTGGGGCGGAAAAGGGGAATAACAAGGCTTATCAGTTGATAATTTGAAAGGGGATGGTCAGATGGTTGGAACAGTTTTATGTAGGTTGCGAAACTGGGGTGTGGCTCGAGGGGTGGGGGAAGTTGGGAAATTGGGATATTGATAAGGTGATAAGAAACATTTTAGGAATCAGGAAAGAATTGGAAAGAGCTAAAAATTGTAGAGAAAAATTGAAAAAAACATTTTTGTTCAAAAATTTTTTTTTTCAGAATTTTTGAAAACTTTCAAATGTTCAAAAGTGAGATACTGATAAGGTGATAAAAATGAAATATTGATAAAATGATAACAGTCTTTATCACAAGAAAACAGGGGAAAAAAAAGGAAAATTGCGTTGTTTTTGACAAAAAATTTTTCGAAATTTTTTCGAATTTTTTTTTTTTTTTTTGAAAAATAGAGATACTGATAAGGTAATAAAAATGTTTATCACGAAAATACGAAAAAAAACTAAAAATTGCAAGGCAATAACAAAAAACGAAAGAAATTTTGGGAAATTTTGAAAAATTAGCATTTTGATAAAGTGATAACAGTTTCTATCACAAAAATACAGAAAAAATCTGAAAAATTCAAAGTTTAGAAAAAAATTACTTTTCAAAAAAAAAATTTTTTTTTTCAAATTTTTTTTCATCATTTTTTTTTTAATTTCACCGTTTTTCTGATACTTTTTCTCTATTTTTCGTTGAAATTCCATAGAAAATATTTTTCCTTCAAATTTTCATACAAAACTGCTCAAATCGAACACTTTTATGCCTGTCCTCCAGAAAACGAGAGTAAACAGTGAGAATGTCTGAATTCACGCATTCGAAAAACGCTTTTTCTCTGTTTATTTATGCGTATTATATGTATTCTTTTATTTGGACAGTTTTATTGTTGAAAATGTGGAAAAGAGGTGGAGGAATTTGAAAGATGCACTAAAAAGGTGCTAAAATGGGGAATGTTGGGAGAGCGGGATTTCGGAGCATCGTACTGGGCAAAGACTTTTCTTTTTTTTTCAGGACTTTGTTATCAGTCGCTGATAACAAAGAAACTCAAAATTCCACTACAACACTCCAAAATCCCGCCCTTTTTCCCAATTCTAGCAATGATTTGTGCCACGTGGCATTCCTATTTGTCATCATTTCGAAACATGTTTCACGTGCCCCGCTGATCTTATCAGTTGACCCCTGATAAGCCCTGATAAGAAGATATAGATAGTTCAGTTCGACTTTTACCAACCAGTTCTTCAAACGAATGGTATCTCTTTAATCTGGAAGAAGTGTCATCAGCTATCAGCTACAAGATAGGGTTAGTGATAAGGAGTGATAATCAATGGAATCTTTTGGGTTTTCAGGATTTACGATATCATTTACATTTGTTTTCAATCGTGAAGAGGACAAAATGATGATAAGATGATAAGATGATAAGGACGGAATAAGTTGAAAGAACCACTTGCACGAAGGAATTTGTCGATCAAAAGCGACGGAACTTTATAAATAGTTCTATTTATCGATTTTTTGAAAATAAATGTTTTTTTATTATTGATTTTCCTGTTTTTCTTTATTTCTAAGTTCATTGGGCTTCAGATGACGTAGCGGTTTCGAATCCGATCATCTGAAAGGATTCGGCAAAAAGGGAAATTGAGCTATTGATTAGAATGGTGATAACTGGTTAGGGTGGAGAGATACCGATTTTTTGTCAATTACAAAGTTGTAGAGCTTGATATTTTCTACAAGTTTGCAGTTGATCACTTATCACTAGCTCTTATCATTCTCGAGTTATCAGGGGGGAAAGGGGAAAATGAGCTTGTTTGATTTCTTCTCGGAATAACTGCATCTTTTCAAAAATTAAAAAATCAGTTTATTGATCGGAAATTTACAAAAAAGTTCAACATCGATTGATCAATTAATCCATTTTGAAGAGAAATCGCAGTGATAAGACGTGCAGACACTGATAAATGATAGTGGAGAGCTCATCATCTGGAAGATCTATTGATTATCGATTGATTTTGAAGTAAAACTTACTTGTGGCTCTGGAAATTCTTATCAGAGAATTATTGTGAGATTTGATCAGATCAAATATATTCGCTGAAAAATTGAGATGAAGCTGATAAGGTTGATAAAAAACCAATACCACTGTTGATCTCAAACACTCAGCGCGAATGGATTTTTATCCAAAGTCTTCATCTTCAAACTGATTTGGAAATCGGAAAAACTAACCTTATCACATATCAGTTTCACGTGACCCTGTCCTTCTGATCATATCAGTTGACCCTTGATAAGCCCTGATAAGAAATACCAAGAGAGTTCAGTTCGACTTTTGCCAACCAGCTTCAATCTCAAGGAATCTGTGCAAAATGAAGAAGTTGCTGCTGGAGATCAGATAAGGTTAGTGATAAAGACTGATAATCAATGAGATCTTTTGGGTTTTCAGAAATTTGATATTCAACATTTTTTTTCAATTGTGAAGAAGACAAAATGATTATAAGATGATAAGATGATAAGGACGGAATTAGTTGAAAGAACCACTTGCACGAACCAGACGACATACCGTATTAATCGAACTTTATAAATTGTTCTATTTATCGATTTTTTGGAAAATAAATGTTTTTTGATTATTGATTTTTGGTTTTCTTTGATTTCCTGGCTTCATTGGGCTTCTGAACCTCCAGCTAACTTCAGAAGAGCTCCCCGGAGCAAATTGAGACAAATTAGAGCCGAAGCTGTCAATATATATTTGTAATCTTCGTGGAATTGGCAGGTTGGCTTCTCCTTATCACCACTGATAACCTAGAAAATCAAAATTCCATCACAACACTCCAAAATCCCGCCATTTCTCCCAATTCTAGCAATGATTTCTGCCACGTGGCATTCCTATTTGTCATCATTTCAAACATGTTTCACGTGCCCCACTGATCTTATCAGTTGACCTCTGAAAAGCCCTGATAAGAAGATAAAGTTCAGTTCGACTTTTACCAACCAGTCCATTATTCGAATGGTATCTCTTTAATCTGGAAGGAGAGTTATCGGCTATCAGATAAGGTTAGTGATAAGGACTGATAATTAGTGAGATCTTTCGGGTTTTCAGGATTTACGATATCATTCACATCTGTTTTCAATCGTGAAGAGGACAAAAATGATGATAAGATGATAAGATGATAAGGACGGAATTAGTTGAAAGAGCCACTTGCACAAAACAGACAGATATCCAAGTTGACCGAACTTTATAAATAGCTCTATTTATCGATTTTTTGTAAAATAAATATTTTTCGATTATTGATTTTTCTGTTTTTCTTTTTCTGGGCTTCAGATGACGTGGGAATTCTGAATCCAAACTTCTGAAAACATTTGAGAGGAGAGGGAATTGAGGTATTGATTAGAATGGTGATAACTGATTAGGAAGAAGAGATATCGATTTTTTGTCAACTACAAAGTTGTAGAGCTTGAGATTCTCTACAAGTTTGCTGTTGATCACTTATCACTAGGTCTTATCAGTTTCGAGTTATCGGAGAGAAAATGATGAAAAAATGAGTAATTTGACATTTTCGATTTTTTGTCGATTTTCCTGGAATAAAATACCTGCAAATTGTTATCAGTTTAACGTGACCTTGGCCTTATCACCTTATCACCCTGGTCCACTGACCCCGCCCTCAAATCGATAAGGGAAAGCCTGAAATCAATCAGTTCCCTATTTTTTCAATGCGAGTAATCAGTTCTTGTCGGTTGGCGGGAAGTTGGTGTGCTCTTGATCGTAAGTGATAAACTAATAAGTGATAAGGATCAATTATTGATTTTTCAGTTTTATTCATTTAATAAGTAAAAACCGAGAAAAAGGAAGAATTCGAAAGCGAAGGAATAATTGGAAATCAAATCTTGAACTGAAATTTGGTTTTGTTCTGAATAAACCATTTTTTTTAAGAAATATTGATTGTTTGCGTTATTTTGGAGCTTTGTAGTCAACTGCAAAGTTATAGAGCTTAAAATTTCCTACAACTTTGCAGTTGATCACTTTTTGATATCTCCTATCAGTCTCGAAATATCAGTGGTTTAGTGATAAGAGTTATCCTTTTTTTGTTGCAGTTTTTCTCAAAAACCATAAGAGCTGGTAATAAGTGATAAACTACAAAGTTGTAGAACTTGAAATTCTCTACAACTTTGCAGTTGATCACTTACTGATATCTCTTATCACTGATAAGATATCAGAGGTTCAAATTCAGTTTTTTTTTCAATTTTTTGAAAAAAACAGTTTTTTTCCATTTTTCCCGTGACCTTGACCCTCGAGATAAAGATCTTATCAGTTGCCCCCTTGACCCCTTAATAACAAAACAACTGATAAAACTGATCAGTTTCAGTTTTCCGCCTTCATCAATAGGAAATGGCATCTTCGTGAATGTGGTGACCAAAAAAAAGGCGAAAAAGTCAATGTCTCAGACTTCGAACAAATAAATGTGAGTTTATCAGTGATAAGGGGCTTATCAATCAATCGATAATTTTCAGGAATGAATGAGAAACAAGCAGTCTACAAATTCGAGAAGTTCATCACTCTGGAAATTCCCTGAACAGCTCCTGATTTTTTTTAATTTGAATTTGATAATAAATTTTTTATCAATCAATCGATTTATCGATTTTTTGAAAAACTGCAACAAATACACGGAAAACATGGGAAAAACCAGAAAAAAATACAAAAAATTGAAAATTGAAAAAAAAAATTATTTTCTTCCAAACCAGTTCTTGTTGTGATCCGCATATCCCCAGACACCATCGTAATAGGGGCCTAGAAAGAAAAAAAATGAAAATGATAATTACAGTAATCACTACAGTAATCTTGAAAAAAGGATTTTCGTTTTGAGACCCAAAATTTTGAAAGAAAATCTAAAATTAATTTTTTTTTTTAGAATTTTCAGAATTTTTGGCAAAAAACTGTATTTCGCTTCAAGACCCACATTTTCATTTTCAAAAAAATTCAAAAAAAATTATAAAAAATTTCGCTTCAGGACCCAAATTTTCAGAATTTTCAAAAAATGTTTTGAAAATGGAAAAAAATGCTAGAAATTTTTTTTACAGTTTTTTTTCAAATTTTTACAAATTTTCCATGAAAAAATGTTTTTCGTTTCGAGACCCAAACTTCAAAAAATTAAAAATCGTCAAAAAAAAAAAAAAATTTTTTTTTTTGAATTTTTTGATTTTTTCAACTTTTTCAATTTCAAATCATTTTTTCACCTTTCCATACTTCAAAAATATATTTTCGTTCCAATACCCATATTTTCCCCCCAAAAACGCACCAAATCTCTCCTGTTGCAACACCTCAAAGTCGGTCGGCGCGGGTTGTCCGTACTTATTCTTGTGGAACGAAATCTCGTGATAATAGTTACGATAAGAAGCAAAAGTGTAGAGAGGAGGAAGACCAGAGTTGTAGAATTTGTCTCTGTAGAAGCCGAAACTGTCGAAACCGCCGTTCTGGGGGCCGATTCCAAAGGGGCCGTAGCCGTAGTTGTTGGTGAAGTCGTTGCGTTTGACACGATGGGACGGGCTAGAAAATAGATTTTGGAAGTTTTAACTAGTATCATTTCATTGAAAATTGAAAGCTGATTATTTTATCAGTTGATCACTTTTTGATATCTTCACTTTGAACCAAGTTAGCGGGGGATTTCAATGTTCCCACCCTTTTTCTTCATAACTCATTGGGCATAAGAGTTAGGAGAAAGTGATAAACTACAAAGTTATAGTAAATTTCATGCTTATCATTTTATCAGTTGATCACTTTCCAATATCTGCCCTCTGAACCAAGTTAGCGCGGGATTTCAATGTTCCTAATCTAATCTTTTCTTTCATTCCATAACTCGTTGGGTATGGGAGATAGGGAAAAGTGATCAACTACAAAGTGATAGTAAATTTTATGCTTATCATTCTATCAGTTGTTCACTTCTTCCTATCTCTCAAGATTTCAGAGTTACAGCCAAATTTCCAAAAAGAATCTCAAAATTTGACGCCTTTTTCCATCACAACTCGCTTCAACGACAAGGTAGCGAAAATTGATCAACTGATAACATAATCACCACGAAATTTCCTATAACTATGTCAATTTTCAATTTCCAAATTCAAAATTCCCACCGCCAAAACTCATTTTTTAAACATTTTCAAAAAAAAGACCCACCTCAAAACCGCCGATTCGACTTGTGTTGAAATTTGAAAAAATACAAATCCAGTGAGGATTGTGATGGATTTTTTCATTTTTCTAGTTTTATTTTCAAATTTATTCACAAAAAAATGCAAAAATCGATCAATAAAAAATTACAAAAAATTACCAAAAAAAAAAAGAACAATTGAAAAATTTTCAAATTTTCAAAATTTTTCAAAAAAATTTCAAAAAATTCCAAAAAAATCAAAAATAATATAGAAAAATCTAGAAATAGGAGAAAAACTAGAAAGTGAGGTGACAGTGACAGAATACCTAAAAGATGGCCAAAATAGAGTGTAATTGTTACATTTTCTGCGCAGTAGGGGGTGATATTTGGCATGTGATTTGGTCGATTGCGTAATCTAGCGATGGGAAGCAATTTTGTGATAAGGGAGTGATAAGGGTGATAAGGGTGAAAAAGGGGTGAGGGATGAAGGTTCAAGTTCATTCAATGAACTTTTATGGAAAAAATGGGGGAAAAAAGGGGGAAAAGGGGATTTTTTAAACAGACCAGCTGTTTTTTCGAAGTGATAAGGGAGTGATAAGGGTGATAAAAGGGATGTAGAACAGGCCAGCTGCATTCTTGAAGTTGGATCCAGAAGTTGGATTCAGAAGTAGACTTCCATTTCAGAAGTCTAGGGAAGGAATGCGAGAAGATTGGGCAGGAGATCGAGGATCTGAAAAAGAAAGAGAAAGTGAGGTTCAGATGACGTGATGGATTCAGAATCCTATAGGGGTCCTGAATCCTATATGGGTCCTGAATTCCAAGGGTCTTCTGAATCCCAAGGAGTCCCTGAATCCTAGGGGTCCTAGAATTCCATAGGAGTCCCTGAATCCCAAGGTCTTTTGAATCCCAAGAGGTCCTGAATCCCATAGGGTCCCTGAATCCCAATGGTTTGCTTCTGAATCCCCACATTCAAACCACAAAGGTCGTTGCCCTATTTCAAAGTCCGGTTCAATTCGACCTCCTCCTCCTTATCACTGATAGTGCCACTGATAAGAAAAAAGGAACTATGATCGGGCACAATATTATAGTCAACGAACTCTTATCACAGGCCGAGCACAAAGGTTGGTAGTTGGCATCTGTGCTCAACTGATAAGGGATAGTCGTGGTTTTTGACGTCAAGGATCACTACTGATATCAACTGATAAGAAGCCCAATTCCAACTCACCTTCGACAGTAAGGTTGGCTCGACGTCTTCTGGATCTTCAGAATCAGAAGCTTCTGACGCCTGAGAAGATCCACTTGACCATGAGTCTTCTTCATCTTCAACGGCTTCCGAAGAACTGAAAGATAATCATAAAAATCAAGATTCAAAAATTTTCAGAATTACTCAAGGGTTCCAGTTGGTTTGAATTCTTCCAGAAGCTTCAACACGACGTTGTTCTTCTTGAGGACTTTCTCAGTTTCTCCTGAAAAATCAATAATCAAGTTAGCGTCTCTGTTGTCTACAGTGTACCTATCATAATCTTGGTAACTTCCTTGTCGAACGGGCACCGTACGTCTCTGTTATAGTGATCATCGACAGCCGTTTGTCTCACGAGTTTCCGAGCGCACTTTTGGCATAGGGCACATCCACACCACAGAAGACGCGGGAAACGCATTTCGATTTGCGCAGAATAGGCGAGAGAGCAGATGGGGCATTTGAGCTCGGCGCTTCTGAAAATTGGTTTTTCTCTTATCACTGATAAGGTAACTGATAAGAAAAAAGAAATTAGCTATGATCAGGCACAGTGTTATGTATAGTCAACGAACTCTTGTCACAGAGCCATAAGCCCACTGATAAGGAAAAAAATGCTTTTGAATGAACGTTTTACTGTAGTTTTCGCTGCGTGCGCGCCAATTTGAAATTTTGAATGTGAGCGGTAGTTTTGATAATACCAACTGATAAAATGATAAGAAACCCACCTGGTTCTGTCCTCCTCGATTTCCTCCTCGGGCTCCCAAATGCCGCCGATCATCTTGACCTTGATCGTCTTCACATCGTACGAGAAGTTAGCCCGGGCTTGGACAGTCACGACGATCTCTTCGGCAGGGTCAAAGTATGAATGGGGAATGTGGAACATCTTGAAGATCTTCGTCTCGCCGGGGAGCAGAGAAGTGTCTGGAAAAAGCATATTATTTATGGTGCGCCCCGTTTGCGCGATTCGACAAAATCACTCATAAAAGTCTTAAATGATTTTTCCAACAGTCAGGTGAGGGTAGCAATCGATGGGAAATCATCTCCTGAACAACTTTTCAGTTGATCACTAGCCGAGATAATTTTTTCCTGACGAGATATTCTCAAAAAACTAAAAATCCCTCTCAAAATTTTTGAAAAAATTTCAAAGTTCAAAATTTCAGATGACGTCCCTCATCTGAATCTCTATGAATCAACTCAGAAAATTTTTCACGTTTGTCTAGTCATCTCAGGTAAAACATGTCAAAAGCAGAGCTCAAAAGGATAATTTTGAGCCGAGTTATGATCAAAAGTCTGCGACCATTAGGAAAACTTGAATAACTTGGCTCAAAATGATCCGTTTGAGCTCAGATTTGGACATGTTGTACCAGAGGGAACTAGAAAAATGCCCAAAATTTTTGGTAAGGATTCATAAAGATTCAGATGAGGGACGTCATCTGGAATTCTGAAAATCAAAAAAAAGGAAGTTCCGGCTTTTTTAGAATGTGATGTATGTTGACCTACTTACATCCTGGGTAGAGGCCGACTGTGAGGTCGGTAGTCGACATATGCAGGAAGACCTTCTCCTGACGGAGATTCTTGAAGGTGATGATCTGATGATTCTCCACATCTTTTTTCAAATTGACCTCGATTGGTTGAATGGAGACGCACTCTTCGAAAGGCATTTTCAGTGGTGATGAACAAGAGAATGATTTTATTTTTGTGTTATCAGTAGTATCAGTGGTGGAGGGAATTTGGGGGAGGGTTGGGGAGATTGACAGGTGCTTCGAAAATTGGGAAATTTCTGGGAGTGATAAGGGGAGCGTAGTTCTTCGGGAATAATGTGTGGGGTGGGGAGTATTGATCGAAGGTTTGAGTTGGCGGAAACCCCTCACGGATTTTTTTAGAACTTGAAATAAATTTTTCATGATAGATAAAGCTGTCAAAATCAATTTTGTAGTTGAACAAAATTACTGAAAATTGTTTTGAAACGGCGAAAAAAATCGGTGAAAATTGAAAAAGTTTGGTAGAGCGCATTTGCAGGCGGCTATAAGTTTGAACTGCTTGTAAACCCTCAATAATATTTTTTCGGACTTCTAAATAAATTTTTTGTAGTAGATAAAAGTGTAAACATTAATTTTGTAGTTAAACTAAATTTCTGAAAATTTTATTGAAGGGTGAAAAAAATCGGTGATAAAAATTAAAAAGAATTTTTTTTGAAACATTATCATGAGAACAATGAAAAAATTAGGGAAAAAGTTACGGTAATTTGAGAAAATCAGAAAAAAAATTTCAGAAAACAATTGAAGCAAACTCAAAAAAAAAAGATTTTTGTGTGTGGAACAGGCCAGCTGCATTCTTGACGTTGGATTCCGAAGATGGATTGAGAAGTTGACTCCGGATTCACAATCAGAAGTCTATGGAAGGAATGCCAACAGGTCAGGGAGTCCCTCAAGGATCTGAAAAAAGAAAATTGAGGTTCAGATGACGTGGCGGATTCAGAATCCCAAGGGGTCCTGAATCCCAATGATGTCTTCTGAATCCCCATTTTCAAACCACAAAGTTCATTGCCCTTTTTCAAAGTCCGGTTCAGTTCGACCTCCTTCTCCTTATCACTGATAGAATCACTGATAAGAAAAAAGGAACTATGATCAGGCACAATATTATAGTCAACGAACTCTTATCACAGGCCGAGCACACAGTTTGTAGTTGGCATCTGTGCTCAACTGATAAGGAATACTCGTGGTTTTTGACGTCAACGCTTTTATCAGGATGACTACTGATAAGAAGCTCGATCTCACCTTCGACAGTAAGGTCTTCCCGACGTCATCTGGATCCTCCTCAGAAGCTTTAGACGCTTCTGGAGCTTCAGAACTCCCACTGGTTCCTGGCTCTTCTCCATTTTCAATGGCTGAGGAACAGCTGGAAGACATTCATAAAAATCAAGAATCAGAAGTGTTCAAGGTTACCTGAGCGTCGAATTTTCCTTGAAATATTCCAGAAGCTCCATTGCAAAAAAGTTTTTCTTGAGGTCTTTTTCAGTTTCACCTGAAAAATCAATAATCAGTTTTTGATCTCTGTTGTCTACCGTATACCTTTCAAAACCATGGTAACTTGTCTGTCGAACGGACACAGTAGTTTTCTGTCAGTTGTATTATAGAAAGAAATGTCCTTTAACAATCTGCGAGCACACTTTTGACAGAGCGTATGTCCGCAGTTTAGAAGTCGTGGGATCCGTGTTTCTATGTCCGCAGAATACGCCAGCAGACAAATTTGACACTTGAGTTCAGAGCATCTGGGAATCGAATTTTAGCTCAACTTTTGTGTGCCCGTATCACTGATAGGGTAACTGATAAGAAAAATGATCTAATTGCATCTACCGTAGAACCTCTATTAGAAGGGCACCCAATAGTTTGACTTTGAGCTTTTCTATCTCAAAAACTACGAGAGTCATCAAAAAGTTGTCAACTGCAAAGTTGTAGTTCTAATCTTCGTCTACAACTTTGCAGTTGACAACTTTTTGATAACTTTTGTAGTTTTTGAGATAGAAAAGCTCAAAGTCAAACTATTGGGTGCCCTTCTTAGATGATGATATTATTGGTAAAATCTGAAATGGGTAGCTGGCCTAGGAATCCGTTCAGCGCGGCCGCCAGGTCTCGAAGCGAAAAAAAATGCACATTCCGTGCTGCGCCTTTAAAAAACTACGGTATTTGCCGGTGAAAACCGTAGTTTTTTTAAAGGCGCAGCACGGAATGCGCATTTCTTTCGCTTCGAGACCTGGCGGCCACGCTGAACGGATTCCTAGGCCAGCTACCCATTTCAGATTTTACGAATAATAAGATGATAAGAAACCCACCTGGTACTATCCTCCTCAATCTCCTCCTCCGGCTCCTGTTTTCCTCCAATCATGTGTATTTTGAACGTCTTTCCGTCCAGATAGTAGCCTGATTCAGCCGATTTGACGTGGACAATCGTGGTGACCTCATCCGCAACGGGGAAGTATGGTTGGGGTGTCCGAAATTCCGTCCTGTAGACCTTTGTCTCGCCAGGCAGCAGAGAAGGTTCTGCAAAAATACATCATTCTGAAAAAAATTCTGAGAAAATTGAACTTTTCCATTTTTCAGGTTTCAAAATTTCAAATTGGCGCGCACGATATCTCGCAGCGAAAACTACAGTAAGACGTGCATTTTTCAGTGTTTTCCGGCTATTTTTGAGCTTTCCCGACTGTTTTTCAATGAATTTCTACATTTTTTGCGTTTTCTAACAGAAATTTACTCAAAAAAAGCCGAAAAACGCTGAAAATTGCGTGTCTTACTGTAGTTTTCGCTGCGAGATATCGTGCGCGCCAATTTGAAATTTTGAGTTGCTCCAACTTTGAAAAATATTTTCTCTGTTCAAAATGATTTTAAAACCACAATCAAAAAAAGAAAATGTAGCTATTCACCTAAACTTTACGTTAAAAATACAAAGAAGTCACGAAAAATTCTAAAAACTAGTGAGAAATTCAAAAAAAATGTATGGGTATCTATTATTGCCGCCCCGCGGCGAGTCACCTGGTGGGTCTCGCCACGAAAATGGTTTCTGGCTGGAATATGGCTTTTGGACAAGGTTTTGACACTTTTGGTCTCGCCACGAAAATGGTTTCTGGCTGGAATATGGCTTTTGGACAAGGTTTTGACACTTTTTTTGGTGAAAATGGGTAAAATTACATGAATTCAGTCATTTACAACCAAATTTCAGCAGTTTCCACCGATTTTCAGTGAAAATAAGGTATTTTTGGTAAAAAGCGGCAAAATTCCCAAAAATTCATGTTTCTGTACTGAAAATTGGTGGAAACTGCTGGAATTTGGCTGAAAATGGTAAAGTTCACCTATTTTCACCTATTTTCATCAGAAAAAGTCAAAAAACCTTGCCCAGAAGCCGTATTACATCCAGAAATCATTTTCGTGGCGAGACCCACCAGGTTACTCGCCGCGAAATCAATATCCACTTACCACCGTAGGTCCCAACTGAAATGTTACTGTCGGAATTGCAGATCGACAGGAAGACCTTCTCCTTCAACAAATTCGTGATTTTGACCATTTGATGATTCGCCACATCTCTTCTCATAGTGAGCTCGGATGGGCTAATGTAAAGTGAAAATCCTTCTCCTCTGGCATTCATTTTTCGGTGAGTTGGGAGACTTGGTGAACAAGAGAATGATTTTATTTTTGTGTTTTCAGTAGTATCAGTGGTGGAGGGAATTTGGGGGAGGGTTGGGGAGATTGACAGGTGCTTCGAAAATTGGGGAATTTTGGGAGTGATAAGGGGAGCGTAGTTCTTCGGGAATAATGTGTGGGGTGGGGAGTATTGATTGATGGGGTATCAGGGAAGTTATCAGAAAGGGGAAAAAGGGGGGAATGTTGAGAAAAAGTATGGAAAAAAGGGGAAAATTACAGCAAAAACGCAAAAAAATAGGCATGGGAAGAAAAAAATTTTTTTTTGTTGAAAAAACCAAATTTTAATTATTTTTTCTTATGTTTGTGTGATCAAAAATATTTCAGAAAATCATAAAATTTGGGATTCATAAATACGGACTCATAAAAAAAATTAGAAAGGAATTTGAAAATTTTGAAAAAAAACCCTCAAAAAAATTTTTTTAATTTTTTTTGAAAATTCAAAATATTTTTTAAAATTTTTTTTAATTACTGGATGTGAAACAATTGTTTTTTTTTTCAACTTAGGAATAGTTTTTTGCCAAAAATTTTTTTTTTGAAATTTTTAAACTTTTCTAAATACAGAGATATACAGAGATTCGTCAGATGTCATCGAAAGTTCCTTGTCTTGGTATATTGATTTTTTTCAAATCAAATTCCCTCCGTGATATGGCACCTGGAACTTGCGAAGAAAGAATTCGTTGGCTGAAAAAAAATATAATAAATTTTCCTAAATTAGAGGGGCAAAATGTTTGACCTAATTAAAAATCCTGAAAACAATTTTTTTCATTTTGAAATAAATTTTTTATGTTTGATAAAGGTGTCAAAAATAATTTTGTAGTTAAACAAAATTACTGAAAATTTTTTTTAAATGGTAAAAAAATCGTTGAAAAATGAAAATGTCAGTAGAGCGCATTTTCTAGGGGTCTATAAGTTTGACCTGATTGTAAAGTCTCGACACTAATTTTTCAAACTTCTAAATAAATTTTTTGTGCTAGATTGAAATGTAAACATTAATTTTGTAGTTAAACAAAATTACTGAAAAATTTTTTGAAAGGGCGAGATAAATCGTTGAAAAATGGAAAGTTTGGTAGAGCGCATTTGCAAGCGGCTATAGTTTGACTTGATAGAAAACTTCCAAGAATAATTTTTAGAACATTCAAATAAATTTTTTATAGTAGATAAAAGTGTAAACATTAAATTTGTAGTTGACCAAAATTACTGAAAAATGTTTTGAAACGGCGAAAAAAATAGTTGAAAATTGAAAATTTGAAAAATCACCAAAAAAAGTTTGAGCTGTGTGAAAATTTTCAAGAATAATTTTTTAGACCTTGAAATAAACTTTCTGTGTTAGATAAAGGTGCCCAAAACAGTTTTGTAGTTGAACAAAATTTTTGAAACATTTTTTGAAGGTGCGAAAAAAATCGATAAAAAATGAAAATTTGAAAAATCACCAAAAAAGTTTGGAATTTCCAGAACCCCAAAAAACTGATAAAATGTGCAACTAACCAACTTCCAATGGCTTATCAACAATTGTAGCAGCCGTGTTGATCGTATCGTGAATAAGTCCCAAGTTGGTCGAATCAACCGCAGAGCACAACTCCTTCTCGGCCTTTTCGCAGATCTTCCTGCGCTTTTCAAGCATTCGAATATCTTCATTGATCTGTTTATTTTCCTTCACAATGTGCTCATCAAAACTTTTCAGAACATGAAGTTTCATTTGATCATAGTAGTCGACGATGTCTTGTTTCCCTTTTTCCTCATATTTTTCCAGAATCGCCTTATTCTGAATGCGGTCTTCGTAGAATCCATCGATTTTCGCCATTTTCTCCTGCATCGCCGTTATCAGTGGCTTTGAGCGCTCTCTAGACTGTTTCAGTTTCTCAGAGAAACGTTCAACTTCGTGACCTTTGTGATCCTCCTTAAAGCATGTCTGGCAGATCTCTTTCGTCTTCTTGTTCTCACAACTCTTTTCCTGAAAAATGGGATAGTTTGAACCAAACCTCACTTTTTTTGGAATTTTTTTGAAAAATTTGGGCACCTGGTGGGTCGCGCAACGAAAGCGTTTTCAGACAAGGTTCTTTTGATTTTTATATAAAAAAACTGAAAAAAGAACACACGAATTTCATCAATTCCCACCGATTTTTCTAGAAAAAAAGCAAATTTTTGGGAAAAGTGGCACAAAACCAAAAAAAGATGTTTTGTGCTAAAAATTGATGGGAATTGATGGGAAATCTTTGAATCCATGTATTCTTATCAGTTTTCATCAGAAAAAATAA
Source organism: Caenorhabditis becei (assembly GCA_900536315.3). Classification (NCBI taxonomy): domain Eukaryota; kingdom Metazoa; phylum Nematoda; class Chromadorea; order Rhabditida; family Rhabditidae; genus Caenorhabditis; species Caenorhabditis becei. The sequence continues at coordinate 252,642 of LR539131.1, forward strand.
AGAATCCTTGTTCAGAAGCCGTATCTCAGTTAGAATCCATTTTCGTGGCGAGACCCAGAATTAAAAAAATTTGAGACAAATTTTTGAAATCCAGTTTTTTTTTCGAATTTTGAATTTTTTTCCATTTTTTTGACAGAATAAAAACAATTTCAGATTTTCTAAAATAAAAACAATTTTGTGAAAATCAAAAAAAACATTTTTTTAACTTTCAAAATTTTATTTTTTTTTTCAAATTTCTGTCTAAACTCACTTTGCACAAGTATTCGACAATGTTATTCGGGTGTCTGGGACATTTAGGCGGAAGATCCGAAAGTGGACCGTTAGCTGGGATTTTCTTGTGCGAAGACATGAACGAGCCCTTGTGGATTTTTGAGAAGCATCTGGAAACATTTTGTTCACATTAAAAATTCCAAATTGGCGCGCACGATATCTCGCAGCGAAAACTAAAGGAAGATTTGCATTTTTCGGTGTTTTTAGGCTATTTTGCAGCTTTTTCAACAGCTTCCGAATGACCTTTAGCTGGGAAACATAAAAATCCAATAATTTACTTGAAAACAGTCTAAAATCACTGAAAAATGGTAATCTTACTGTAGTTTTCGCTGCGAGATATCTTGCGCGCCAATTTTTGAAATTTTGAGTTGCAACAATGATATTTTTAGCATTCTATTTCGGATTCTCGTTTAAGAAAACACTCACCTTTCACAAAACTGTTCCCTACACGTAACACAAGTCACAGTCGCCACATGCCCTGGGTTTTCCCGGCATAAGAGCCCGCCATGGCCCAAGAGCACTGGCTCATCATCCGATTCATCCGATTCTTCTTTAATTCCTCTCTTTCTGTTCTGGGGCTCGGTCAATTTTTTCATCATCTCGAGAGCAATGTGATTCTCTGAGAGATTCGCAATGTTTTCTGGAAAAAAATTTGAGAAAAAAAATTTTTTCATAAGAGAAATTTTTTTTGTGATTTTTGTCAATTGGTCTTGCAGCAAAAAACTGGAAATTTATTTTGCGCCTTAAAAAAAATTTTTTTAAATTTTTTTTTCTGAAAATCAATGAATAACCTCTTGGAACAGGAGTCGCCTGTCTGCAATTCGGACACCTGACATTGGCTTTAGTTCGGTTTTCCTCAAAAATTTTCGAAAGGCACTGATGACAGAAGGTGTGGCCACAGTGGAGACTTTTCGGGATTTTGGAGTCCTCATCGTAGGGCTCCGTGCAAACCAAACACTTGAATGGGTCCGACATCTGGGAATTTGATTTTTTTTTTGCGAAAAAAATAGGAAAATAGGGAGAATTTTGAAAAAAGGAGCTTTTTTTTGGAAAATTGAGGGTAAAAATCTGATTTTTTAATTTTAATTTTAATTTTTTTTAAATTTTAAACTTTTAGTTTAATTTTAAAAAATTTTTAATTATTTTTCTTATCAGTAAAATCTCAAAAAATATTTGATAAAAAATGGGAAAATAGGGATAAATGGACATTTTTTGGAAAATTTTGAGCAAAAATGTTGATTTTTTTTTTAAATTATTTTTTTCTGAAATTTCAAAAACAAATTTTTCAGAAAAATCGAGTCAAAATATATAGAAACAATATATTTCTTAGTGATAACATTATCAGTTGACTGATTTTTGATATTCACTCTCCGTATCAAGTTATCAGTCACAAACCATAACTACACCCATTTTTCCCGGAAAACTTGAAAAAAAATCAATGATTTCGAAAGATAGGCCAATTTGGCAGTTTTTGGCAAGAAAGAAGGGGAAAAGGAGGAAAAACACTTTTTTTGTGAATTTTTGAATGAAAATTGAATTTTTTCTAGACTTTTTAGAATTTCAGATTTTTCTGCACTTTTTTACTCCAAAAAATCCGAATCATAACGTCAAATTAGAGGGAAACAAAACATGTTGTCCCAAAAAATGACGTATCACTTTCGAAATTATCACACGAAACATAAGGCAGAGTGCGGAATATCGGAGTGTCGTACAAGCTTTCTCTGCGTCTCTTCAGGCAACTGAATCTCTCGCACGTTCCGCTTGGAGTCGGGTGCTATGGAAACTAGATGACGTGAAGAATTGAAGAGAATTAAAAGAATTGATTTTTTGAAAATCAATAATGAAATATTGATGATCGTAAAAACGAAATTGATACAGATACAGTACAAAAAAATTTTTTGAAAAAATTTTTTTTTAATTGATTAAAATTGATAACAATCAAGAAAAACAAAAAATTGAATTTAAAAAACAATTAAGAGAAAAATTATTAGCGAAATCAAAAAAAAGATTTTTGTAGGAATGTAACAATTTTTCAACAACAAAAAATTCAGATCATGAGGAGAACATTTTGAAATTCCTGAGATTCTGGAAGTTTTGTAACAAAAAAACTTGGTAGCTGAAAAAAATCAATAAACAAACTGAGCAATTGTAACAAATAACAGAGGCTAAACAATGTAACAAAAAAAATTGGAAATTTGTCGGATTTTTGGAGCTTCTGGCTGCTTCGGAATCCTTAGAAGACGTTGAATTTCTCAATGCGATTCTTTGCGGAATTGGAAGCTTTTTGCAGTGAAGTTTGCATCTGAAATTTAAGAGTCGTTGTCCATGCGCTTTCAAATTTTTCGAGTGAGAGTGGCACAGTCGCCCCCCAAGCCCGTACACCGTTCCTAA